>VWZF01006637.1:0-244520 GCA_013396755.1 Sclerurus mexicanus
ATATATAATACATATTATATATATATTTACTTATATAATAGGAATCAACTTGTCATACATAAGTGGAAAATTTGTGGCTTTTATTTTTCAACCTACGAGTAAGCTTTTTTAACAAAACTTTATCAGGATGAAAGGACTCTCAGCAAACATTTTCATTACATTTGCTTCACTGATGGAATGACATGTAGAAACATCAACAGCAAGCAAAAAAAAAAAGCAAGTCCTGGATTTAAATTAGTTGGAAGGGAATTTTGTTTGCTTTGTTGGTTGGTTGGGGTTTTTTTTAATTTGTTTGGGGAATTTTTAAATTTCTTATTATCTTTTTTTTTTCCTCCCAGTAAGCAATCTAACCAACTCTAATTGGGCTTGAAAGCCAGTTTAAAAAGTCCAAAGTCTTTGACAGTTCTTGGATATATGTATCACAGGCAGAATTGGGAGAATTGCTGTAATGGGAGAAGCAACAAGGCACTTCCTAATGGTGAGTTAAAACTCTCATTGAAACGTTGCCTGCTGCTAAGTGAACAGGCTTGGCAGGCATGAATTAGCGACAGTAGCTATTGTAACCTGCCAAGGCCCTTTATAATGGGATGATCACGCTCATACAGAGAGCTACTAAGGAGAACTACTGAAAATCTCCAAGTAACTGATAAAGTTGTGTACACTTTCTAATTAGTGATGGGAAAAATTCAAATTTGAGAATCAGTTGAAATGCAGACAAATATCAAGCCACAAATGAGTTGTTCGGAAAAAAGGAGATAAGGTCAGCAGCTAGCAAGGCCAGTGCACCTTAAGTTAAGCCTTTGTTTTTACACAGAGTCAATAATCATCGGGGAAGCGGGGGGTCTGCCTAAGTCTGAAATATTTCACTGCCTGGCACTGTTGCACTAGCTTCCAGGCAGACTGAGAAGGACCAAGACTGTAGCAGACACCAGCTGCCTCATCTTTCTGTCTCTTCTTCCCTTCATTATTTTCACCTTCTCTTCACCGATGTTCTCTTGATATTCTTCTGCAGAGACATTGCTTAACACTGCAGAGTAGAAGCTGTGCCATCTAAATCAGAAAATGAATACTGCAACTGCTAGGTGGTTGAAAGGTTTGAAGAGAGAAAAGATCAGAACAATCAAGTGTGAATGGCACCAAACAAACAGAAAACAAAGATATCCCACATAGTGTCCGAACTTCAATGAAAAAACTAGTAAATAAAGATAAAAGAAAGCAATCATTGTCCTACTTCTGAAAAAAAAAACCAACCAAAAAAAAACCCAAAAAACAAAACACTGCAAAAAATGAAAAAAGCCCCATTGTATAAAATGCACATTATTATAAATTATTCATTTGAATATGTTTTACCCTTTCATTATAAAGCTCCAGGCTGCTTCTCAGTTTCACAATGCTTGTAAAATTCAACAGTTCCAAAATTAAACCCTGGCAAGCCAGGAAATGCCAGAGTCAGTCTCCTACCAGAAGTACATTATAGTAGACTCTTCCATCTAATGATCCCACTTAAGACAAGACCCCTTTGAGGGGTCAGTGTTCTATTCTTCACTGTATGGCTTCCTACTCTTGGGTCAAAGTAGGAAAGCAGCTAGGCAACCTGATAATGAGTAAGTCAAAACTTGATCTCAAATTCTTTGTCAGCAGTTTTGTCTGTGAAATTTCCAGGAAGTAACAAGGATATTTTGAAGATCTCACAGATCTCTGTGGGCCTCAGTGCAAGATCAGACGAGTTCTTACTAAGAGTCTAGATACTCACAGGGATCACAGCTGAAAAAAAACACGGTTTCATTGAGTTGCCTAAAATTACACTATCCTTCTAAGGCTATAAGCATTAAATACCTCTCTTGTTCCCTGCCTTGTCATTATATATCTTCTAAGTTTAGTAGTGATTCTGTGTGTTAGAGTTCTCAATCACCCTGATGATTCACCAGGCTTATCAGGAGCACAGAATGAAATATCCCACCAAAACAAAACACTGTAAGCAAGCAAAACAAAATTCTATCCTAATACATAGGCATTTGGTTAAGGCTGCAAATAAACATAAACCCTTTCATTTCCTAACTTTTCCAAACTCTTCTTTGCTGTCTTTGAGGCATATGTCTTCTGATTAAAAAAACAAACAATCAAGGAACCATTAAACATACTCCTGATGCTAAAGAGCATTGAAGAAAAGATTGGCAACTCATCCATGGCACAACCTGCTGCACTTGGACATCATAGAAAGTATCACCAACTTTTCATCCAGCATGTTGATCTATCCCACAGAGTCAAGTCATCACAGATACCTGCTGGTAAATGGCATACTCCTGCCCTGGTGCCAAACGTCAAGTCACCTGTTCCATATTGAGTTACTACAGCTTGACAGCAGAGCCACTGCAATTCTTTTACTTATTTTTAGCTTGAAAGGACAATGCAGTTTTCTTCAGCCTTATTCTAGGTGATGGTCATGCACTGTTTACTGTGGAATTTAGGCCAAGACAAGTCTCTCAGATGGAAAGTTTCATTCCAAACTTAGAACCTGGCAAAGTTGTGAGAAATTAAAGACAAGCTATTGAAATATTTGTGAAACTTAACTTCATAAAATATTTCTGGACTGTTTGCGACCTAATAAAAAATTGTAGGCACAAAAGTAATTTAGAACTAGAATTTTTATTTGATCTCTGTATCAGCAACCTTTTTTTCAGTGTGTTGTTCATGCATGTTTGTAGTGAAATCCAGAATTTTCACACTATTGTTGGTCAATAGAAACAAGTAACCCTCTTTCTAGCCAGTCCTAGAAGAAACTGGTACACAGTAACACCCAGTATAAATAATGAATGAACCAATTTCAAAGTGTAATATTACATCAATATTCACACTTTTTGAACATTGATGTAAATTGGTTTAAATTCACCAGATGCTCTGAAGATGGCATAGTCAGGTGCAAATTATTTTTCTCTTGTCAGCAAATCCCATTAGCCCTTAGAAGTGGTGCACTATAAGGGAAAGCAGCTGTTTGTTTTCCTTAGGGACTGCATAGAAAGGCACCTCTAATGTCCCCTGGGAATTTCATAGGAGTGATGAACATGCAGAATAAGCTTGGAATCAGATCTTTAATCAACACTTTACCCTGAGTGACTACACTTTTTACTACCCATTTCTCAGTACAACGACCTTGTCACAGGATTATCCATGTTCTGTCCCCTTTCTGAGGCCTGTGATTATCTCTACAAAAGAAAATAAAAGAGACTGTGGCAATTTGCTAATTCTGAGACCATGTGCCACTATGCTCTAGTTCATATTCATCTGCTTTAATACTCTCCTTTCAAAAGAGAAAGATCTACCAAATTTCTGAAATATTTCTATTAGATTCAAAATCCTGCCAGTTAGCCATTGTGCAAACAAATTATACATACAGTGACACACTAGTGCTTGATCTCACAAGGTAATTCTGTTTTATTTACTGGTGTGAGCAAAGCCTCTAAGCACAGTGAAGACTTCCTCTTGAAGTCTGATAACTATCTTATCTGATTTCTATCTGCATATCCATCTGAAGGGCACTTCACCCTTTGTGAATCAGTGACTAGCTTTCCAAAACAAGATTCTCCTCTTGCCTTGATTCTGCAGATGATTCTGCTCAGAAAGTAGTCTTCTTTCTAGTGTGCTTTAGTCTTGACTATAAACCCAGAATGAAAACATAATTAGTTGTAGTATGAGTAGTGCTGCAATGTAGTTATGTTTTTACACTAATTTTAAAATATTCTTATGTTAAAGTAGGGATTGCACTGTGTGCAGTGTATGTAGGTAGCTGACAATTAAAACAGTTGTATGTAAGATATTACATGGGGCAAGGGAAAGAATAACAACAGGAGCTCTGCTAGAGCAAGAAATAAGACCAGTATCAACTCAACAAAGGAGTTCCTGGGGGTTTATACCCTTACAGTCTAAGCGCAGGTGTGGAATCATTGGCTCCTGCCGTGTCCCTGAGTGTTCAGTGACCTGGCTACGCCACAGTTTTCTGTGCTCTTTTTTGTGCAGAGGGTTGGTATTTCGCAGCTTCTTGCCTCGGGCTCCAGCTCCTGCCCCCAGAGCTCAATCTACAGCTCGCACTGCAGCTGCACACCGAGCTACCCACACTGAGCTACCCGCAGTGAGTGTACCCCTCAACAAGTAGAGAGCAGTAAGATCCCTCTCCTTGAGCCTTCTCTTCTCCAGACTAAACAACCCCAGCTGCCTCAGCCACATAATATGCATTTTGAATATTAATTTCTAGGTCATTGTGTTGGTTTTAGCTGGGAGAGAACTACTTTGTTCACAGAACTGATATTAGGCTGTGTCCTGGATTTGTGCTGGAAAACACTGATAACACAGATGCCTTTGTTATTGCTGAGCAGTGCTTACACAGAGCCAAGGTCTTTTCTGCCTCTCACTTCACTCCACCAGTCAGGGAGCTGGGGGTGCGTAAGAAGTTGGAATGGGACACAGTTGGGACTGCTAACCCAACTGACCCCATGGATATTCCATCCCATGTGGTGTCATGCTCAGCATACAAAGGCATGGAAAGAAGGAGGAAGAGGGCAATGTTCAGAGTGATGATGTTGTTCTTTCCAAGTAACTGTTATGAGTGATGGAGCCCTGCTTTCCTGGAGATGGCTGAAAACATGCCTGGTCATAGAAAGTGGTGGATGAATTCTTTATTTTGCTTTGCTTGTGTTCACGACTTTTGCTTTACCTTTTGAACTCTCTTCATCTCAACCGAGAGTTTTCTCCCTTTTAGTGTTCTAATTTTCTCCCTCTTCTGAGCAGTTGCTGGTGCTTAGTTTTTGGCTGGCATTAAATCACATCAGTCAGTGTTAATCCTGTTTTGCATGCAAGGCTTGTTAGATACATTCTTTTGATTCTGTTCTGAAAATCCATGAATACATCATACAGTAAATGATCGATTAATGTTTTCTTGTTTTTACCCCCATCCACGCTCATGGCAAAATTATTTCTTTACTTTCCCTCTGAAAACAAGGTTGTTCTTAGTCATTAATAAATGGATACAACTTCCTTTTACTAATAGATGTCTGTACATTGTCTGAAGGCATGCATACATCATATACACATGAAAATCAGCATCCAACAATAATCTTACCATTTGCATCAGATCGCTAAAGCTTTTGAAGCTTTCCAATTTGCATGGCTTTGTGGAAATAGGGCATAAATCAGTTCTCTGAGTTGTGTTGCTGTTTCTATGTGTCACGGGAACAGCAGCTTCTCTTCTGCAATCCATACCAAAAAAAAAACCCCAGCTCTGTAAATGAAAAAGAATGTGACTGTATTTGCAAACCATTATATATACACAGGGTAGATTCACCCTCCCACCTTGCTCAGTGTGACTCTGATATTCAGACAAAATCAAATACAAACAGCTACTACCACAGTAGCCATTCAGCTTCATAAATGCTCTATTTATGTGGCAAAGACATGGGCCAGGCTTACAGGAGTTTTACAGAGAAACAGAAATTGCCAGAACTGGTAGCGTAAATAGAAACAGCAGGACGTAATGCTGTGAGAATAAATATTGGAAAAGCAACTAGGAAACTGGATGGGGGCAACTAATTTTAAATCTTTTATCCTCTGCAAATACAAAAGCCTGGAGTCACCCATCTCTAATGTACATATCTTAAACCTTTCCACTTACTTGTTACAGCTGCCACTACAAAGGCACTGTGAGATTCAGAAATGGTGATTCAGAAATGTGACAAATGAAAGTAAATAGTTTGAAATACACATTTTTTTGGGAGGTCAGATGTCAATGCTAGTAACTGGCTTTATTCCAGTAATCTAGTAAAGTTTGAAGTTCCCAATCTCTCTAAAGGCTACCTCCCTATGGTCTTCTGAGATTTCTCATTGAGGTGCTACTATCACATAATTTCCTAGGCTCTGTGATCAGTGACACTGGGTTGAATGGAATTAACAGGGAAAGAGGGTGAATAACATGTTGTACAATGTGCTACCTGCCATACTAAAGATGTCACAGTAGGCCAGTGTGATGAAAGCACATTTGAGTTTCATACTCAACATATTGCAAAGAACTGATGTAGCTATCATTACATTCAGATGTATTCAACATTCCTATCCCAAAAATCAGGTACTCATGATTTTATGGACAGCAAGAATGTGGAGTAGAACTCCACTCACAGTGGAAAGGAACCTGAATCACTGGAATTTCTAATTTTAATGGCTTAACGGCTCTTTTGTCATTCTCATAAATAAACCAACTGATTGTAAATATAATAAAATGTAAAGTAAGCAAAACAAAGATATTCAACAATATCTGCAGCACCCCTTCCCCAAATTTATAAGGCTCCTTCTGCCCCAGAACCCAGTGTAATTCTTCAGAAGCAGTCATTATCA
The DNA here is from genome assembly GCA_013396755.1 of Sclerurus mexicanus. Lineage (NCBI taxonomy): Eukaryota > Metazoa > Chordata > Aves > Passeriformes > Furnariidae > Sclerurus > Sclerurus mexicanus. Next base: position 6,379 of record VWZF01006637.1, read on the forward strand.
AGGGTACATCTTATTGTCTGGAAGTATTTCACTGAGATCTATTCACCCCACTCCCTCCTAACACATATAAAAGGTGTGTTTGATACTGGGTGAAATCTCCATTGATGTAGTCTTCCACTTGAGACCATTCCATGCTGAGTTGGAATCCCACACTAGAGAGTGAAATTCAGATATAAATATGGAATGCTCAAATCCGTTTTAGTTATAAAGAGAAAAAATATGGAAAGAGAAGTTACACTTCAGCAGCTGTTGCTATTTCAGCTTGAAAGCATGGCGGGGGGGGAAAGGCAAGGTAAAACCCCCCAGTTTTTAAGTATATCTTATTCAACAGATGACAACTAAACATTGGATGCTACTCTTCTTGTGTTTAAGGAGAAAAGGATCAAAGATTTGTAAACTAATCCAGTCATATGTTCAGATGTGCAGAAGAATCATATGGTTGGTAAGATTAGCTGATATAATTGTAAAATGAGGTAAACCATAGAAGAAATGAGAAAAAAAAAATCCTTCTTTGAAAACTCATCATTTACAAAGAATATACTAACAACCTCCTACCCATAATAAGCAGGCAAAGCAACAATCAGGGAACAGAGGAAGATGGCAAGAATAAGAAAGAGTAAGAAGTGTAAGGAATGAAAATTTTGCAACTAGAAAGAAGAAAAGTGCCTTTAGATATGACCTCATCCAGGCCCTCAGACAATCCATAGTTACCCTGAGGATTAGCTTTTGTACAAAACTATGGTGTACATGTTCCTAAACAAAGAAAGGAAACTATATCAGTATGCCATAAGTGCTCAGTTACCGACACAACATGAATGGGAGCACTTCAGCAGTGACACTCAGGGACGGTGTTCATGTGCCAAGAAAAGCTACAGCTGAAGGCAAATTACAATTTGAAGGCATGCCTGCCTGTTCCCTCAGCTCCAGCTCTATCATCCAAGCTGCAAGGGAGGAATGAAATTAAAAAGGCCCACAAGCCAAAGATCCAAATGCTTCACTACTTTTTCAGGCAAACCCAAAAGCCACATACTCATCTCAAACATTTTCTGTGAGAGAAAGGATCTTGAACTGGCTAGGGAATTAAGAAGTACAATGATGTGGGGTTTTTTTTAAGCCTGCACTTACTATCAATAAAAAGGAGTGTATAATCAAGGTCAGAAAAGTAAAGTGCACTGCTGAAAGAGTCAGTGCACTGCAGGAAGTAGTACGACATTAAACAGAAATCTGCTATGAAGACAAACACCTACCAGACATATCTAGCACTGAGAGGAACTCTATAAGCAGCCAGCTCTTCGAAGGGATGGAATTTTCTTTTTCCCACCTACAGTGGCTTCCATAAATAACTTTCTCATGATGTTAAAGCAGTCATGAAGCTGCACACTGTGAAACTGTCAGAAGAAAAGGTAACTGAAGATAATTCTGTACCCTTTTAGTATCATTGCTCTGTTTTAGCACTGGAATACAGATATATAGATAAGGATATAGACCTTTTTTTTTTCTTTTTGGCCTTCAAGCTAGCCAAATTGGTGTCAGAACTCAGCAACAGATGGCTGAGAAGCCATGAGTGGCATTGGTCCCAGTAGTTGCTCTGTGTTAGGGTTTCTAATAGGGTCTTCAGGCAGACACTGACAAAGTGAGTGATGAACTAAGGCTGGGGTCTGTATAAGAGATTCAGCTAGCAGACAAGGCAAGAAGTCTTAACCAAGGTACAGCTATGTCATATCTTAAACCAGGATTATCAGCCTGAGCTTAAATGACAGTCCTGGAGCAACGGACAGGGTAAGGGGCTCCAGGCGAGGTTGGCTAGGGTGTCTGAGACCTCTTAGTGCTCTCAGGGGCCTGCAGCACCTGTAGAAGCTTAATAACTTGCCAGAGGAAACAAAGATTCCTAGCACATTTATCACAGTTTCAGACCAGCCAGTGCAGGCACCAGACCTGTGGGGCAGCTTACAGTGCTCAGTCCCCTCATACCTTCAGAGTGCTTCTAAACCATATGTTCTTTCATATCTTCTGCAGTGACTCACGAGCTCAGCAACGGGCTTGTATAACCCAAATGTAAACTAAAGTTACGCAGTCGCTATATGAAAAGTCAGACTTTTCATTTAACAGTTTTCACAGTAAGGAAAGTACGAGTGGGATGGTGCTAGAACTGAAAAAAGTAAAAGAGAATCTGTCTGTTCTTGGCTGTCTGTGGTACACCCTGCTTCTCCAGCCTGCAAGAAATATGGAAGAGGAAGCCCAAGCATTGATCGAAAGAGGAGACAAGATCCAATCTAAGGCTCATTGAGGTAAAAAGAGATAATAATAAATGGATGATGGAGCAGATTGTGGCACAGATCTTGTAGAGAAGAAAACAGGCTTGAAAAATATCCCAAGTGAAAAAAAAAGAAAACAAGGTGAGAAGGACTGGCAATTAGCAGGGCTTTAGGGAATGGAGTTGCTGAGCTGAGAAGAGTACATTTAGTAATGGAAGAGAAGAAATAATATAGGTGCTGTCAGTTTAAGTTCACTAGAACTAGATCAAAAATTAAAGATCAGGCTAAGCAGACAGAAACTAAACAGCCTCCAGGGCAAAGTAACAGTAGTAGGTGGCTGTTAATGTCTCAAACTAAGCGCTGGCCCTAAAGGGCTCGTGTGCCCTACCGCTCACTCCATTTTCCCCAACATATATCCAAGGCAAGACCTGGCCACACACCAGATACACCTAGGCTTCCCTGACAGGTAAGCCAGCCACCTCAGCAGGGCAAGAGCTGCAGTGGGCACAACAGCTTTCTGCAGCCTCCATGGATCTGGGAACCAGCCCTGAACTTGCAGCTAACTTGCAGGTAGTGAAATTTCTGCCCTGGACTAATTTCTAAAGCAAATCTCTGTTATTTATCAAGAAAGCTACAAATTTTTTTCTAAGATCAGAGAAGGAAGAAGAAAGGTCTGAAGCTGTCCTTGTATCCCAATTGGCTCTCCTTGTGTACAGACGTCAAACCAGTTTTACGAGAATATTCCAAAGGTGTTGCCTTGCAACACAAAGTTACACATTACTTGCCCTTCAACAACCCTTCAGAGAGAGGGACAATGTACACTACTACATATTTTCTCTCTGTTTTGTTGCTCAGCACCTCCTTTGATTCTTTTGCTCTCTAGCTTTTTACTTTTCAGAAGACAGGAACACAGGTCCACCTCACTCTTGTCTTCTCTTGATAAAGGCTCTGAAAAAATGCTGTATATTCTTTATACAGTTGCTTTTGCTTAGCTACCACGTCCCCAGAATAGGCAAAATTCTTCAAAGATCCCTATTTTCTTTGCCCATATTGTTACATTTTATTTGAATTTTAATGATATGCACATAAACCTAGTTTTGTGGTGTTAACTGAATTTATACATCAGGCCTAGCTGTCTCTGTCCATCTTTATCCTCCCTTCATATATATGCATATACATATGCATACAGCACACACTCCAAGCTCTTATAGTATTTAAAATAGCCTACAATAACATTATTTTTGGCTAAATAGCATAACGGTCTGATTCTGATTTCACTTGAACAACATTGGAACAGGTAAAAGGATCAGATTCGAGGATACTACTCTAACTTAACCGCAAGCTTAGCTGACCTAATTTTATGTTTAAAATGTGTTTTTCTGGTACTACCACATGTAGAAAATAGCAACCAATAATCTGAAATCAACACAGAATAAAACCTGTTGTTCTCAAACACAGTATCACCTGTTTCACAAAGATTTGCTTCAAAGTTGTTATAAGAGCATGATATTAACAGCAATCACTATCTTTGGCAGTTTGATTTTATGTTGTGGCTTTTGCAGTGACAGATCATATCCTCTAAAAGACCTTGAGAAGCACATCTTAAGAAGCATTTTTTCTGGACAGGCTCAGCTAGCTCCAGTATTATACTCATGTCTTCCTACTTCATTCCTATCCCAGCCTTAAAACAAGGTTCTTGTTCCCACAAAGTCTTTTCCTCTTTCATCTGTGCTTGTAAATTATACAATTGAAATTGAAAAAGAAAAGTTTCTAAAATTCAGAAGCCTTTTCTAACTTCTTTTTTGTGGTCACCTTTCAAAACTCGTGACCTTTTTCTACCGAACCTGGTCTTCCTCAAGAAAAAGAAGAAACATATTTCCTTCCTTCATGCAACGAAGTTTGAGATCCTTTTCCTGCTTTTACATACCTGTAGTCAGTTGATCCATGCTTTGGAAGCATATGCTCGAGTCTGAAGTAATCACTTTGCCTTTGTACAAGTGTGCTTCCAAGGCCCTGCTTACAAGCTCAGGTGACAGTTTTTCCTGGCACTTATTGAGCTTGAATGTCAGGACAGTTGTCTTCTGTTGGAATTGTGTAAGAATTTCAAACTCCATGTTTTGATGGTATCTGTCCCTGTTCTGAACTTTTATTGAGAAAGGCCCCTAAGAAAGCAACTGGACAGGTAAAAACTTTCCCCAAAACATACTTTTCCACAGATTTTTGTACATAATTTTCTTTCTATAGGTCAAGGAACCACATTTAACCTATTGGAACAACCACACTTTTCCTAATTATATGCTTTCTTCAGCATTGAATTTCTTGTTGCTTTTTAAATCTGCTACATGAATCAATTTTAGAACTTAGCTGAATGGCTAGTTATGTTCCTACATTGCTTCATCTCACCTTAAACTATCCTCTGTGTTATGCATTAATAGTCTGAACATCTTCAAATATTTATATTACTTGGGACTGTACTTCAGGTACAAAACTAAGTCCAAATGTAAGCCAGCAGAGCCACAGTTCTCCAAACAAAACAAACTTCTTTTTAAAGTAAAAGATTTTATCACAATCAATACAGAATATTGAACACATTTTTTTTCTCACAAAATTTCTTCTGTAGTAGCTAGGGGATGATTTTTTTTTTATTATATTTGTACAAATTCTTTGTGATCATCTCCACCCAGTGAAATCTAGCTACTGAAGAAAGAATGTGTTCAGTATGCTCTTGAATGTTTTAGAATACTAAATGTCACCAATCTAACTAAATTATGGTTGAGAGGTATCTTTTGAGCATGACAGGACTATTTTTATTACATGTATTCCAGGATAATTAAGCTCTGTGCTCTGTTTCATAATCTGTTGTATTACCTCTTCTGTTAGTGATGTCTTAGAAAGATACTTTATATTGCCAAGTAGTTCTGTCCTACAGTATACAGGCTTTTTAAAACAAACCCAATAAAACTGTGTAGAAAAGGTGCATTTCACTACCTTGTAGATATGCAGTATATTCCATTAAAACTTAGATAGTTCTCAGTTGGCGCTCCAGTTGCCTATCATGCTTAATAGGCAGAACTACAATTATGTTCCTGACTCCTAGCTGAGTGTCCTAGTAGTCCAGTACAGTCTGTCTTTCTCTTCTCTTTCTTTGCCCCCAGACATAATGGGAATGGCTCAATTTTAAGAAAAGGAGTGAAGAGCCTATTCACACAGGAAATCTGAGAATCTGTTATGAAGGTGATACACCCTGGGTTTCATCTTGTATGAACATCAAATTTCCTTAGATGGACTAAATACCAAGGGAACAGAAGAACTGGATGCTTCCTATTGTTTCTTAATACTAGTATTATTTCCTATTTTTCTTTGTCTCCTTAAAATTGGGGGTATGTGTCTGGTTTAAGACTTGACCCTTCTCTGTTAAGGCTAAATTTTCTATAAACTGCTTTCATAGCTTTCAGCGTGGAACTCCCAATTCTGCTGCATGCTCTTTACTCACTCAACAGTTTTGGGGGACCTACAGAAATACAAAAAATAGCAGGGGAAAAAAGTAACCTAATCCACAAAAATGCAAAAAACTTTCTCACACAATCAAGGAAACAAACAAACAACAACAACAACAAAAAAAAATGCCAATAAGCCAGTACCACAAAGGAGACAGGACATACAGTCTAAGATCAGAAAGCAGGAGTTAGATCAGTAGACCTCACCCTCACTAAACTAGCCCTTTTTTTGCAGATATGTTTCTCCCTCCTTTAACCTAACAAGGAATTTAAATTATTACTTTATTACTATATCAGTATATACTGGAGCTTTTACACAGCGTCCTGTTTTACTAGGAAGGCAGAAAACTGGATAGTAAGTTTAGCATTAAAGACTATCTCAAAATCCATATACAATCTAAATAAGGTTACATAGGCAAACAGAATTGACATTCACCAAATTTTTGAGTGGCCAGCTTTACAATCTTCAAAAGTTTCTTTTCAGTAATTATCATTCTGTAAAAAATTAGTAGTCATAACTGAAATCTCAGGGAATTTTGAAAAGAAGTTATTTCAAACGTGAGAAAATAGATACATTTATTGTGGACTGTTTTAGATGCTTAAAATGCCTGTTGTTTATTTGATTTAATTAAAATACAAGTAAAGTTACCTTGAAGAGCACTGCAGAAAAAAAAAACAACCTCTTTTAGTATACTAGTGAGTGGACAGAAATATTGAGTCTAAAAGGATTACATGTTAATAGATCATTCTGTTATTTTGGATAAAACCAATTTGATTATTTCTTTTCATGCTCATGATTTAGTCTTGACTTTTGATCCACTACCACTTCTGTTTCTGACATTTACTCTTGCATCTTCACTTCCGACATTCTACATTTGCTTCAAGCTCCTGAAGACGAATTTACATTGTAGCCATGAACATCCCTTTCAAGGAGGATTAGACACTGCTAATGTATTAGACACTGCTAATCTTCTCTTTGCTGACCAGGGATAGGACTCAAGGGAATGGCTTGAACCTGTGTTGGGGATGGGGACGAGTATAGGAGTGGTAGTTAGGTTAGACATTTGGAAAGGGTTCTTCACCCAAGAGGGTGGCTGAGAACTAGAACAGGGAAGTGGTCACAGCACTAAGGCTGCCAGAGTTTGAGAAGCATTTGGACAACATTCTCAGGCACATGGTATGATTCCTGGGATGGTCCTATGTGGGGCCAGGAGTTCAGTTTCAATGATCCTTGTGGGTCCCTTCCAACTAGGGATATTCTATGATTCTATGAATGAGTTATCCATACAAACCCTCACCGGGCTAGAACAGCATGAATCAGCTAGAAAATTAGTATACATGCACAAACCGCTATCTAGACAAGGAATTAGAATCTGGAAGATGTGTGGTTTTGTGTTTGTTTTTTTGATTTCAGGGCATAAAAAGGTATGGCCCGTGTTCCTCTCTTCCCCTCACTGCTGCTTGCCCAGAGGAGAAATGGGTGCAGTCATATTGAGAATTCAAAGTGCAATGCAAAAATTCACAGATCAGAAGAGTGTGTAAGAGTGGAGGGTCCTGAGGTACATTAGTTTTAAAACCCTGAGTGTTCCTTTGAAGTGGGGTGTAGTCAGTTCATATTCATTATAGTTAATCTCTTGAAAATTAGTGATTACTAACAAGCTGATATTTCCAAAACATTTTTGCCTTTTATAGATCTCTTGCCTGAAAAGCCTGAGTTCATCAATATGGAGAGGTAGAGCGAACTACAGCCTGTGTATGCAAGCTCAGTTTTGTAATGGTGTAGCATAACTTGATTGAGTTTGCACTAATGTAGATAAGTGTTAAAACATAGCTCTCTGACTTTGTAAAGTCCTTCATTTCTTGAAAGGGCTTTTCAGTAGAAAGCCTTAATTGTTCAAAACAGATATTCACCTCTTTAATGCACCGTTGGTTGCATTTTATTTTGATTATTTGATTTTAATCACACATGATGCACAATCAGACCAAACAGATCATCTAATCTTTGAAAACCTCTAGAAATAGCTCCTACACTACACAAGGAAAAGCTAATTCACAGGAGCATCTTGCACATTCTCTCAGTGTTCACTCTTTCCCTGGAGGTGCCAGCAATGAGTCTCAGTTTGCTGAGACTCTCAGTACTCTTGATTATTGCTATAGTACTCTTGATTATTTACAAATTCCTATACAATCATGATCCATTTCATTTTAGCAGCTGTTATCACTTATTGTCAGTGATGATACACTCAATTCTGAAGATTACTAGTCTGTGGGTAATCGTGAAAAGTAATCTAAAATCAGCAGCTGCCTGGATTTTAGTTTTTGTTTTTTCTTCAATGATTTAGGGCCTTTAAGATTATTTCTTTGTTTGGCATGAATCATAAATAATACTTGCTATTGTTAAAAGATTTTTAAATTCCAACCAACACATGTTTCATTCTATTAAATTTTCTTTAAAAAAGAAAAAAAGTAAAAAATATGCTATTTCAGGGTTTAAAAATAGTCACTATGTTATTAGGGTTTTGTTCCTTAAGTGCTATTATATACAGATGAAATATAAACAAAGATCTTAATGGAAAAAAGTGCATGTTTTAAGCAGTTGTTTACATTTTTTAGAACCTAAGACAGAAATGTTTCATAAAATGTGTGAAGTCAAAAACCATTTCTGTGTGTTAATACTTGCTAATGGTTAGGAAAATTATTTATTAATGACTTTATAGTAAGTCATATCTGCCATATACTTTCATGAAGCTTAAGCACTGGTTGAAATTTCTAAATGGAACAATAACCAAAGATAATATAAGCAATACGAATTCATTCCTATAGGAAACTTTGAACATCCCCATGTTATCTAAAATTAAACAGAACAGATTTGTTATCAACACTGAAAAATACCATTAAGGACTTATCTCAGATTAAAAGAAAGTAAAGAACAAATAAAACTTCAAGCTCAACATGAAAACTTCAAATATCAGCAAGAAGTATCCATCCTCATTAGCAACATTTGATGAGTGGCCATTCTTTAAGACAAAATAAAAGATCTCAATATTAGAATTAACCTGATGTCCTTTTCTTGTGAGTGAGGAAGGTGTTATTTAAATATTGATGCTGATAATGTCCTACTAAATAAGGAATTATAGTCTGGGAAGAATATTTGACATAAGAAAAATAAATGCATAGACTATATTATGGAAATTTCTTTTTCCAAAGAAATAAGTTGTTGAGGATCTAAACTTCGTGAGCTCCTCTGAGACAGTAGACTTGCAGTCTATGTTGCAGTATATATGTGGTATCCAGATCTGAAATGATGCCATTATCCAGAAATCCTCAATATCCACAGACACTGGGAGTTCATAATAGTTTTTCTGTGTGGCACCACTATTCCAATCACACAGTTAAATGATGATAACACCAATCTAGCTCTATAGTCAACTCCCTAATAGCAGATGCAGAAGTATTGTATTCACATGCAGTCTCTGTGTTACAGTAATAAAAGCACTATTAAAAACTCTGATAGTGTTGTATTTTTGTTGCTTTTTCAGATTCACACTGTTTTTCACCATGCATTTATAAAACTCTGTTGAGACAAAATATCTCACATCGTCCTTTTTAGCCATCGGTGTGCTTGCAGCAAACATGGGTAGAGCCCTTTCCAAGTCTTTGTTTGCGAAGCCTAGCCATGATGATGATGAGATAAAATGTTATTCAGAGGGTTATTGGGTAAAATCTAGAACTCTGAAGATTTTGTGCACAGTCAAAATAATGTCTAAGCGACATCTGTATTTTTTTGTTTTCTCCTTTGATTTTCCCTTTTTTTCCTTCCTACAGCCAAAAGTTTTACGAGCTAGAGTTATTCTGTTAATTATAGTTTTGCAATTTCAGTAGCTGTTCCTGCAGGTAGAAACTGAAGATTTATTTGTCATTATTCTACAGCATGAAAACACCTACCTTGTATGTTATTATCCAAACTGTGTAGCAATCTGGCATTTCATTTCCATAATGTTGTAAAATTTGTAAGCTTTAGCAAAATCATTGGTGTTTGGTTTTTTTTTTCCTTTTTCAAAAACAGTTTGTTTATGGTTTGGGGTTTTTTTGTTGTTTGTTTTGTTGTTTGTTTGTTTGGTTTTGGTTTTTTGGTGTGGTTTTTTTCCTTCACTGTGGGGTCTCTTTCCAAGGTAAAAATTGGAGTAGGAATTTTGTTAACAAAAGCAAACTAGGAACTGATTTGATTCCATCCTTAGGAACTTTTTTCCTAAAAGAAGCCTTGGATAACAGTTTGAAAAGTGAAATGTTTCTAAGGATAATGTTTCTAAGCGAAATGTTTCTAAGGACCTTTTTTGATGAATCGTGTTTATGACTTTCCCTGGATATTTTTATTCATGGCTCCCTACTGCCTTTTATCATCTCATCAGTAATCATCTCTTGTACAACGTCATTGCATGAGCATAGCCACATGCATGATTCGCATGAATGATGCATTTTCTCTAACATTTATTCTATTTTTACTTCCACAGGCCTTCCTGGATCCTTGATGAATTATCATAGTCTCTTTTCTTATTTTTCTGGATGACTAGTATTTTGGCAACATTTTGCTCTTCCGAGTCCCAAACTTCTCTCTTAAGACACACAGAAAATAAACCTGTTCACTTTCCTATACAAAATAATGCCACAGACATCCCCAAGTTCAAAAGAGATCCATAAAACTGTATTTTAATTTTGTGCTAAACTGTCTACTGAAATTCTTGCAGATTCTGTTATTGATCTTTTCCCCTCTGGTATTCACGATGTCTCTGTTTCCTACTGCCTAGTCCCAGGACACCTATAATCACTGCCAGCAGCAAGCACTACAGAGAAACCCTTTGTATCTATCATCTGCTTTAGATCCCAACTCCAGGGCTTTAAATGATGAAAGCATCTTCTGACCTTAGCTTATTTTTCTTACTGAATCTTGTGCATTCTTTTTACTTTGCTCTACTCCACAAACTTTTGCATGACCTCAAGTATGTACAGCAGGTCCTAACATCCACATAATCCCCCTCCCCATTTTTCTACACTTTATGTAAAACATTTCTTGGCAACTTACCTTGGCATGCAGTAAAATCGTGTTTATTTGGATCTGAAGCACATGGCACAGAATAAATGTCTGAAAAAAATGTCTTTTACGAGGATTTAAAATATCAATACAGTCATGTTTCTTTCCAGAATGTTTAATCCAATGACTTTCAGATATCTGAAAACCAGGAAACAAGGAGTTGATGCATTTGTGAATATCAAGAAAAAGAATGCTAAAATAAGAGAGTGAAGTATTGACTCTACTCTTCCTCCCCCGTTGGCCAAAATCCACAGGCATTTCAATTGGATTCACTGTGCTAAGTGCAGTGATATTGAATGGTGAAAGGATTAGTTGGAGAAGCTTAGCAGTGTAAGGAGACCTGGGTCTGAGCCTCTACTGGGTTTATTCAAGGAAACAGATATGTATGTGTGTCTTAATCTAATATCAGTGCAGAAAAATTCAAGCCATCTCTTGTCATAGATTTTTTCAGTGCTGTGAGAGTGAAAATCCAGCAGAAAAAAAAAATCAACTTAATTTATGGAAATAAAAAAAGGGATTGCAAAACATTACATATTTCTTCCTAGCTGTAACCCACATGGGGATACTTTCAACTCATAGTAGTTCATTTAGCCACACCTTTACCTTTGAAAAGGTAAAAAAAGGTGTTAGATATCATTTTGTTTCCTTTGAAATATGACCTTGTTGGCAAAGACTAAGTGTGAGTCTGTATATTGTGGACTTTTAAGGACACTGCTCAAACAACTTCATGTCCTATGTTCATGTCAGAATTTTCTAATTTTAAAATATTACATTTCACTGACCCTAATCCCTAGGCAGGGCACAAACCCAGGGGCAACCTTAACTCAAACTTAATGAAACATTTTCTTTTGTCATTGAATGTGTGCACTGAATTAAAAGAGCAATGTCTTTTTAAAAGACAAATGTGGCACCTATTGCATAATAATTGAAGTTGTACCTGCATATAAATGCATCTGCAACAGAAATGTTGTTGGGTAACCATTGGCAAGCTTCCCATCATTTAGACAAAGCTTTCCATGAGGAAATCTCACCACAGCTTTACAATGGAAATAGATTGTTATTTCAACTTTATGAAGAAAGAAGATGGGGCAGAGAGCTGTAAAAAGCTATAAACAGAACTGTGAGTAGATTTCAGATTTCTAGTCATTGCCCAACACTATTTTTTGATAAATTTCATAATAACTTATGCTCAACTTTCTATTACATCTGGATACTTACAAGATACTCATGGATAGTAATGGAAAATTTGAAGAGTAGTATATGAAGGGGTGTGTCAAAGAAATCAGCTTTACTGCTGTGGCATGGATTATATAGATCAGATGGAAAAACCATGGGACTCCACAGTTTATCCAAAAGAGAAGACTCCATTTGTACAGTGTTCTTTTTGCTTGAAGTCAAGGGGTCTTTCATACAGATATCAGAACAGGACTCTAGGAAATATTTTACAATCTCATCGTCTAGATGATCTGTCTCAGAGTCAGCTTTTATCTGTGTTTGTGTCAGCAGTCAGCTTTTAATTTTTAAGGTACTACAAGTGCCTTTTTTGCTTAAGTAAAGATCTCAAAAAAAAAAAAGTCAAAAAATACTATCTGACACCCTTGTAGAACAGTATTTTTCTAATTTGTGGACCTCAGTGCTATTATGTCTCCACTTGAATTTTTTGGTCAAAATACAACTGCATATAATATGTGAAACCCTGTACTTTGATGACAGATGTACTGATGTGTAAGCAGAAAGTACAATGGTCTGAGAAAAGAGATTTATTAGCATGGGTTGAACAATGCTCAGATAAGCAAGTAACAAAACTAGGTCTTTCAGAACACACTTGGCTATCCCTGCATGATATTGCATCATACATATAAATCTATTAAAGTGTCTTCAGGGGAGAAAGCATCTTGATGGAGGCTTTATGTAATATTTCCAGTGGAGTTAGAAAATAGGCCATCAGTCATGTCTGAACACATTTAGATGTTTAAAAAAATATATATATATATTAAGTTTCTCCTCAAATATCAGGTGAGTTGTGCTTCTAGTGATTAAACTAAACAAAGTATCCAGGGGAAAAATATAAAAATAGGCTTGGCAAATATCCTTGTTTTATTCACAATACTTCTATTGTCCGCCATCTGGGTTTTTTCATACAGATGTATGAAAAACACTGATGTACAAGAACTGCAAGTGATTAATAAGCTGCAAGTAGTGCAAGAATGAAGGGATAAGTAAGTTTTGTGCTGTCAAAGGGTCTGACCTGACAAAACCCCAAAGCTTCTATTACTCTTGCCACCCAAATCCACGTGCAATCTTTGGCCAGTCCCTCTTGCATTCCTATCTTGTCAGCCCAGTCTATTGTACTTTGTTGGTCTGGCATGATTGCTGCTGAATTAGGAAGTTACAGACCAGATTTTCTAAAACTATTCCAGTAGGTTTGCTATTTTACAATGTATGCATGCTCTAGGAGCCAACACTTCATGGCCCATCAAAGGGTCAATATCCTTCTAATTCCTTTTTTCTTTTTCAAAACTCGGTCTCTGCAAAAAATATCAAAAGTCTTCTTATAGATGGGACATTTGATGGAAGCATTACTGAAAATTAGTGAAAGATATGCAGAAACTTTTAATTACAGTCAACTTACCAGTCTAATGGAGGTTTTTCTCTTTTTTCTTTATTAAAACATCTTCTAAATGTCCAGCCTAATAGATTCATTGTAAGTTTATAATAATTTGATCTTATGCTAACAGTATCCTTTAAAAGTAATACTTAACACCTTTTTTTTAGCTTTTATTCTTTTGTTACTTTTTCAAACAGCAAAAATATTCTTTCACAGGTATCCTTTAGTTCGTGCAGTGCCTGCTGTTTATACTGACCCACTCATTCTACTAATTTTCACATGTACACAGCTCAGCTGTCTTGATCATCTAAGGCAGCATCTTAGTACTGAATGTTTTACCAGTGTCTTTAATACTCTCTACCTCTACAGAAAAGATCTCCTCTAGATATCATCTATAAACCCACCTATTTTTCTTCAGATACTGTATCTAATGAAGTCCCTGTAGTCTTCAGTACTGTCAACAGGAGACCCACACTTAACCTCACAGAGCGCCTTGAAATCCTCAACTGAAACACAGGAATTTTGTTATTCTGAACCTGGTTACCCAGCATGGAATTTAAATAAGATGGCATATCAAAATATGGTACACTATGTTATCTAGATGGAAAAGTTCTGTGGAGCTTTCCTGAGCTCTAACATCTTTTGTATACTTTAAAAGGACACTGCAATAATCCAGTGGGAAACTCAGTGTTGAACTGTATTATATACTTTTGCCTGAGGACAGAAATTAAGAACAAAAAAAGGAATGAAAGGATTCATTCTATGTCAAACTCTTGATTTAATTCTTAAATTACTATCATAAAAATGCATAGAATACAAGATAGCATAAAATACTTTGCTACTTGAAGGATGCCTCAGTCTTCAGTTATGAGAGAGAACAATAATAACTACAACAACAATAACAATAATTTAACAAAAAATATTTCAACAAAAGGATTCCCAATGTGTCTGTCTTTTATATCTCCTATGGAACCCAGTGATGTTGTCAACAGCTGATGTTACCTTTATTGCAAAGAGAATTTTAGGGGAACATGATAGGTTCTAGCTGTGACTGCTAACTAGGTTAATTTCTTACTGGTCACCTAGGAAACTCATGATGGAAACAGACACTCTGACACCTCTATATCATCCATTGCCTGTGCAGAAATCTTCATTAGCATTACAGTTTCCCTTTCTATTGCTAAGGAATTTCTATATGGAAGAAAACCCAACAAAAAGCCAACTAAACAAAGGAAAAGCAAAGCCACAAAACAAAGTTTCACATTCTAAAACATTTCTCTGGAGCCACTCTTTTGTCTTTGTACTTACACTGTTAGTGCAGTATATGGAGTTCTGTCAAAGAATACAGCTTTATCAGCATTAAATTGACAATATTACAACCCCTTCCACTAACCAGAGAAAGAGGATGCTACAAGTCTAAATGTCTTCCAACTATCCCAGACCATCTCAATGCAAAACTATTTCATATTTTCCTTGTAAAATATTGATTCAACTACATAAACATGCAATGTTTGTCCTGTCAAATGCAATGTTTTCCTAAGGGAGGGGAAAAAAAGAAAAAGAAAAAAGCCAACAAACATTTTTAGACCTTTTAGACTTATTTCTCCATAACAGCATATAGACACAAAACCTATTTGTTGTGAAATTTTGCAATTCCATATAATCTCTGTAAGAGTATGGCATTCACCATCTAGAACCACAAAACAGAGAATTACTTTTATGATGGCAGAATGCTAAATCTTCTATGATGCACAGGTTAACCGCTGAGAGGATATACTTGCAAGCTTAAATTGGCTGACTGTCTTGTTGGTTTACAGAAATTTTGCTCATCTGCAGTAACTGCTCTAAAATAACATTGATGTTTAATCACTACAGCTTGATTCTCTTATTCAGTCAGGCATATACTTCCTGGAGTCTTGTACGGAAAGAACATAAGGATTTCCTTTCCCTTTTACTTCTACAATTCTCCTTTGATCTGCTTCTGAGCTCTGCACACGGTGATTCCAGGGTTACCTAAAACATACTGCATTCAGTTCTTTGACAGCGTTTTCACAGAAAAGTAAGATTCTGAAAGATTGAAGAAGTATATAGACACATTGTAGCATCTTGTCACTCTAACATAATATTTGAAATGTTAATTTTTTCACTGTAAAGAGATGTTATTATAATCATCATAGTTCGCATATTGAGTCTTTTTGATGCAACAAGAATGTTTGCTCTGTTTGCAGCAGTTATATGATTTCATAATTCAAATTGACAGGTTCAAAGCTATATAAAATATATATGAATATATGTATGGTTATATATGCATGAATGTGTGTATGTGAGTAACAGAAAAAACCCACTGCAATGTAAAAACAAGGAAATACTTGTAAATAACATTCTGGTTGAATATTTCTAGAGAAAAATGAAAAAGCATCACTTGGAATAGAAATAGATCTTCTTATATTATAAACTATTTATTCACAGAAATGTCATAATAACCATAACAGTAATACCAGCATGCTAAGAGCAAATTATATTTAGGAGCAAGTCTGACCTCACAGACTCATTTTTCACTTTCAATTTTGCTAATAATAGTCTTTCAAAAGAACAGAAGAAAAATTGTTTAGTTGTTATTGTAGTTTATCAAAAGCTAGGGAACCAAATATTTCTAAGACAGCTGTTATTTCTTATTGAGATTACCTGTGTGTCCAATTTAGGAAATATGTGGCAGAATCAGAGGTTTTCAAAGCAAGCTTTTTTTTGGCACATGCATGCACACAGGCATATGGACACATACAGACACACACAAAGATGACAGACAGAGTTCTGGACTACATGTCCTTCAGTATAAATGGCTGTTTAACTCAAGACTAGAGCTGTAAGCTCCCCTCTGAAGAGAGGTATTGCAAACTATGCTTCTCCCTTGCCTTTCTTTTTCCTTGGAAGCAGAAGACAATACTTATGAACCAGCTTTAGTTCATGGCCATGCTTGTGAAGCACATGTATTTCATTATGTTGTAGAGATGAAGCAATCTTTCAAGGATGGAAAGAAGTTATTAGAATTCAATTTGTAAGGATAATTGTCTGTTCAACACAGGACTCAAGAGAAAACTGTTTTGTTTCATTTTTTTTAAAGGGGATGTTAGGCTAAGTTGCATGCTAGGAAGTTGAAGAATGGTGACCATGAATAGGTCACATGAGTGTGAAAAGGTTTAAGCAGCCTGAACTTACAAGATGAGGAAACACAGCATAAGCTATGCCACCCTTCATTTTATATTTAGTACAAGTCTTGCCCAATCTTAGTTGGCCCAATCTAATGAAATCTTATAAATCTTTCTCAGTAAGTTATGTGCCAACTCTCAATTTGTTCTAACCAGAACTAAACTACTACCTCCTCCTCAACCATTTACCACATTTTTCAGTATTCAATAACATATTGTACATTTGTAAGATATGTAGGTTACTTTTCCATGCTTTCAGCATGACTTTGGCTACATCCAGCCACGTTATGGCCTCTTGACAAAGTATTGAACTTTGGGAGATAGTGGAATAAGCCTGAAAGAGATCATACAGATCAAAGAACAAGTTTGATATTAATTGAAAATGTGGAGCTTTCTGAACTCACCTGCCCTTTGTACATGCCAGGTGATTGCCTTAAGCATTAATATCTCCATGCAGACACCTCTCTTCATATAAATGACTAAATATTCTTGGTTGAGATAAGGAAAATATTCTGAAACTACAATTCTCTCCTGTGGACAATCCCTGTAAGGCTGAAATCTAATCTTCAGTAATTACATATATGTATGTGGAAAATCATTTGCAACAGGAGACATGGGCATAGACCTTTCTGATTGTAGAGTTGACTCCTGTTTTGAGAGAAGAGACAGTAAGGTTTAAAAAATATTAGTAAATGGAGCATAAATAGGTCTCATTTTGGAAAAGAAAAACATTTTCATGAGGAAAAATCTGAAACATATGCTATTTTGAATTATTTTTGATCGATTAACACCAAAGGGGCAGATATAGGAGTTGATTGTTTGAATGTTTTGGTTATGGTGTTGTTGGTTGTTATGTTCTGTTTTTTGTTATATATATATATATATGTATATATATATATGAACTGTTATTTCCCTTTTTTACATTTTGTGCCTGAAGTCTTTCAATTTCAAAATAATAATAACAACTTGGAGGGAGGAGTTTTCTTTCTTTCTACTCCAGGAAGGTTCCCATCCCCCCTTAGCAGACATTTTGTCTTGTTAAACTGAGACACACTGTACTAATAATATCTCAAGAAAAAGTTACAAAAATACTGATAGCATGCTGTAATAACCTCAACACAGAGAAATCCAGAAAAGAACAATATTAAATATGGCAGGCTTCTACTGACAAAATTTACAACCAAATTTGCTGTGGAAGGCATTTTGTCTCATTAGAAAGTAAAAGTGGAAGACATTTGTTAAGATGAAAGATTCTGTTTCTTACTTAATAAAACCCAAATATAATAGTTGCCATAACAAAAGGGACATTCCAAGAGCAAAATTACCACATACTTCATATTTCTAATTCTAACACAAACATAACTTCTCTTCTATAAACTACAAATCACTGTACATTTTCCACAGTGCATGCTAGATATAGATAATAATAATGGCTTGGAATAAAATAACTTTTACATTCACTGCTTAAGAATAAAAAGGATAACATTCATTAAATCTATTGAATAGTCTTCCATATCTAAATCTGAATTCAGTCCTGGTACTTTGATTTTCCTCCCTTAACATGAGACTATACTTTCACTGGACATGATCAAACTCCTGCATTTTTAAGTCAGAATTGTCTTAGTAAAAGTAGATGGTTCAGGTTTGCAACCTCACTGTCTTGTGCATAAATATACAATAAAACATATATTTATGTGCCTCATTTCATATCAGCTTCAATGCTAAGCTAAAAATGTCAGGAAGCAAAAACATGTGATAAAAGCACAAGGAAAAAATTGCTTCTCTGTCCAAAGGTTGTGAGGTGATACTTATGACTGGCAGACTGCTGACAGTGAAATACCTCACAGTGTTTTCATTAGGAATATGCAAATTGTTAATACAAAAATTGTTCCAGACCACTGAGCATGCTAAAGTCAACAACAATTTTATTAAATCATCCCAGAAACTGACAAAAAGGTTATGCAGCATCTGAAGGACAAAACTGATGTGCTTAAAACGGGTTAGTGTCACAAACAAACTATGCAAGGAACTGATTTCTCAGGAACCAATAAAACTGGAAATACTACAGCCTTAAACTGATAAAATCATATCGCAAAATCCTATGCACATATACAGTGTGATATTTTGGCTACAACTGGATTTGAATTTTAATCACAATCTTCACAACCAAGTCTTTGCACTGAGATTTAAGCACTCTGATTTTTTCAAAGGTAGGAAAAAATACCAGTTTGCAAGGAAACTGAAAGCTTATTTCATTAACTCATGACCTGTTGACATGACCTCATGACATTGCTGCTACTTCATGTCTTCCCATTCCATGCAAATCTTTAGGCTCCACTGAGAATGTGTTTTCACCTGTAATGACTAATGTCTCGTCAAATAGTAGCAACTTTGATATAAGCTTACATTGTAGAGAGGTAAGCACTGGATACAACATGCAAACTGTCTCCACTGCTAGTGTAAAGGAGCGCTAGTCGTTTTGCATCCCCAGCTGATTTTTTTTTCCAGACTTTTTGTATATAAACTCCTAACTAGTTGATTTCTCATCTGTTAAAGGTTTGTATAGTAAAATAATGGTTATGCAATTGTTTATTCAAATTCAGTACTGTGTAAATAATTGTTTCATAGATTTTTCTTGCCAAGTATCCATCCCTTGTTTTTTTTATTTCTTTAATTACCTATCTGGTATAATGCTATTTTTATGATTGCCAAGCTTCATTACCTTGTTAAAAAAATATTACTAAAAGTTGTGTCATAAAATACACTGTTTAGTATGAAGCTTTGCATTCACCAGTTTTGCAATATATAATTACATAATACATTAGCAATATTGTTAGCTTATTAATCAGAAAAATCAGGCCCTTTTTGTAAGTATAAATTACTGTTTCTGTAGTTTTCAAAGTCTATTCAATAAATGTAGGTCCATCTGTTACTGATTCTGTACATTTTTTCCTTAAAGAGGAAAAATGCCAGAAATTTTACCATAACCACTTGCAAATTAGGCATGAGACACTTATGTCATCAAGGAAAATATCTATAGTCAAATATTCCTTCCCAGTTACTTGGAAATGTGGCAGTTACTTAAATAAAACTCGGTGACAAATACAGCTACAGCATAGCTAGCCTTATTTACACAATTACACATAATAACAATTTCTTCTCCTTGGTGTTTCTCAAAAATGGTATTTCTGCTTTTAAATGCAGAATGAGACCAATGGTTTAATCTCTGCTTTGAATCACATGGCGCTGGAGGTTGAATGTGGCTCTCTGCCACTCAGAGACACATCTCTCCAATGTTGGGCTGTCCCTTTCCTTTTTATTAATCTTTTTCTCTCTCCTCACAAAAATGATTCACACTTATCCTGACAAAGGATTCACAGAGTTTCACAAATACCTTAAATCAATCTGTTGTGTGAAGTGTGTTCTTTCTTTGATGAAGAGGATAAATGCAAAGCAAATGTCATCACCAAGTCTTTCAGCAATCCCTTCCAGTCCTTGTCAGTGCATTTTGGCCTTCTCACTTCACCCGCAATGATATTTGTATATTTCATCTGAACGTGCTCCCTCTCTTTAAAGAGGGAAGGACACAGGAAGGTTTTCCCAGTTTTATTGTTAAATAATACCACCTGTGGAGAGTGCCTGATTACAGTAAAAACTAGTCTCTCTTGCTATCTCAAAATATCATACCAGTCAAAAAAAACCCAACCAACCAACCAAAACAAAACAAAACAAAAAAACCCACAACAACAACAAAAAAACCCACAAACAAACAAACAAAACCCAAAACCTTTTGGGGAAAGTTGTTGAACGAAGTCAAGAACTGCACATAGGTGAAAAAATTAATTTAAATTATGTTTCCCCAGGATTTAGGGTCTCCAAGGCAGCAACTCACAAAACAATAGCACAAAATGCATGCTCTCATTAAATTACTTGACTGGGTGGCTAAGGCTGATTAATATCATCTCATCTATGAAGATCAGAGATATTTTTAAGCAAGACAGTTTAAAAGCCTTTTAATACAGTTTACATACACTGTACTTATGTCAAGTTTATTTGTGCTTGTAACTTGCCATTGGAAAAAGTACAACATCTTTTTTCCTACTCACAAAGAAGACCTGGAATTCTCAGGTTCATCAGTACGTGATTGCAGTGCTTTGGGCTATGTTTTGAAAGAAGAGTCCTTATGGTAAAAAGCCCTTATGATAGATTTGTTCTCAGATCTTCATCTTTAGATGGTAATGCAGAGCATACAGCTGTCATTCAAGCTTTTCCCACTGTCATCTTTGCTAGTAAATAATGTACTTGATTCAGTACCTCTGCAGCTTTATATGGCTATCAATGCACTAAAAAATAGCAAGCTAGTGCTCCTGCCACAAGTAAGAGAGAGTTATACTGTGGGGATAGTCAAAGGAATCAAATGTGTTAAAGTTATATCTTATCCCTTCTTCCCACCTTGGTTTCTTCATTTCTCAGCAAACACTTCTCATATATTAGCTTATCCCCTTGAAAAATTAGAAATAATATTTCTCAGAGTCACACCATAAATCCATGTCCATGAGATTCTAAAAACAGTGGGATGATGATTTACTTTTCAATGACAAAAGGCTTGATCAGCACTTCTTCACTTCAGGCCATTATTCTGTGAAGACCTCTCACACCAACTCTCACAAATTGTACTGGAAATGAAAGGTAAAAGCACTGTATGGCGAATGATCTGCCACTTCAGCCCTTTACAGATCTATGTTTCTACTGCAGTCAATGCACCTGGTATAGTCTCAGCAATAAATTTGTCTTATTGAAATAAATAGTATAAGCATGTAACTGATGATCACCCATAGTGTTTTAAAAAGTCATTCAACATTCCTTTAAATAAATACATCACAAAACCAACAGCACGAAGTGTCGTGAGGAAAATTACACAAGAAAAGATTTTTTCAAGAAGCAACAACAGTGTTCTGCATTTTAATAATACTATTACAACCAAATTTCAATATATTATAATTAATTGCAATTAATGCAATTAGAATTATTTTTTCTTTTGTATCACATTATTTGTTTTATAGCTGCAATGTCTATTGTAATTTTAGTTGCTGTTATTGAATTCAGTACAATAATTTTCAACCAAAATTATACAAATTATAGTAACGGTAAGAATAAGAATAACTTGGAAATCTACAAAATCACCATTTAGAATAAGGTGATAATATAAAAATTCATAAAGAAGCAAATAAACTGCCATATTTTCTTGTTTAGATTTTTAATAGATCTGCATAGTTCTCATTTTATTTATGGATATATAGTCTCAATATATATCAAAGGATGACATCTACTTTAATAATTTTTAAGACAAATAGATTTGGATACCAGGGTTGGCCAAAGATATATAATTTCCTTTTTAAAAATCAAGATGTCTTCCTTTTTGCTAACATATCTCTAGACTAATTTGTTACTTGGATCTTCTATTTAAAACAAACACCTGAATTAAACGTGATATCACAGAAGAGATGTCAATAGTCCTTGCAAAGATCTATTCTAGGACTAGGATGAAGGTGTCATTGCAATCTGCTGTAGTTATGAAAGTCCTGTTTAAGATTCCTCTTCACCTATCTCTGTAGTTCTGGTTTTATAACACATTCTCTCTCCATAGGACATTCGTCGTTCCTCTGTGTTCTGGTTTCCTCTTTTAATTTCCATTTCTTCTCTGGTGTCCCTGCAGCATTCCCATTCTAACAAAATCCACTAAACATGTATGTGTAACAAAGGGTAAAAACATAGTTTACTTCAGCTGTGAAGAGGAAAACCAAGCTGTTTCTGCTACCTTTGTCCAGTCCTTGTTATTGAAACCAGCCTGATGTTATCTGCTTCTGTCTCCTTGCCTACTCACATTTGAACATTTTTTTGGATTAGGAGAAAATGACCCCAGCAGTAAAACCTTATCTCATTTGTCTATGTCTACAGTGATGAGTAAAGTAGGATTAGAGAGCAAGCTCAAACCCTGAACTCAACCATTCATACTGCTTAATAATTAACATATTCTCTGGCATGGTTCTCACCTGTACTATCTAACACTCTCCTGGAAAATGCCTGTCATTGCAAGAACCAGGAACCACTCCTCCACCCAGAGCTTTCTTCACCCTGCTATCACTTACTAACTTATTACCACCTCCAGCACCATTCCAGCAAGTCTTGCACCTTAAATACACCCACAAGCCCTGTCTATGACAACCCAGAACCTATAACAAATGCCCTCACATGCTCTGAAAAAACATTCTAGGCTGCAACATTCTTTGATTATTTAAAACATATTCACTGAAAAACAGGAAAATGAAAAGTCTTTACTATATCTCTGGATCCAAGGATACCCTTCCAGGCACAGTCCCAAGGCCAAGAATCTCGTGTGGCTGTAGCCAGTTTATGTCAGTTGGGCTTAGAACTGAAGAATGCTCCCTGGCTGTTTACAAGTACAGGTGTCCCCAGTTGTTGCAGGGTGAAGATTCAGGTTAGTGCTGCTGGTGATGCAGAAAGTCATTGAACTTGTCCAGGTTCAAGACAAAAGACAAAATAATTCTGCAATCATATACATTCCTACAAAGCTTTAGACAGAAAAAGAGGGGCTGACTACATACAGACATCTTCAGAGTCAGAGGTAGCAGAAGAGTATGTGCCTTCTGAGATTTATATGTTTTGATCTGTTTCAGGTATGGAAAGCAGAGAACAAAAAATTCAACTTAAGTGCATTATGAAAAATCAGTTTTAAAGGTCTCAGCAAAAGACATTGCTCCATCAAAATAATATAAAGGCTACTATCTTAACTAAGTGCTGAAGGGGTTAAGAATTATATTCTTGGTTTTTGTAGGAAGTTGGAGGGAAAAAAAAAGGTGCTGGGAGAGAATCTGTCTGGCCTCTTCTAATGCAGCAAAAGATTATCAACTTTGGAGGGAATAACTACTTGGTTTTTGGCATAATTTTTATGGTGTGCTTCAAAAATAATTCTGTGAATTACTCATCCCAAGGCTACTGTTAAATCAATGGTTGCCTGCTGTTGTGAATGGCTTCAAGCAAGAATCAGGGTGAACTCCATAAATTGATGAAAATGCTTGTAATAATACAATTCGTAGTGGACAGGTTTATCTAACTACATAGTGCAGTGAAGGAAAATAATTCACTTATACATCTGCATTATGAATTCTTTGAATGAATAAGTTTTATCCTTTCTTTAGTCAATACATAGCGAATACATCATTAATTACAGGGAGCAACGAAGCTTGGGGAAAAAAAAAGACACGTTCAAAAGAGTAAGTCAGAGCTTAAATTAAAAACATTGTCAAAATGAGATAAAAATAAATTTGACTAAGGAGAGGGAATAGAAACCTTAGATGTGGTTGATACTGTACCCCATTTCAGTGCATCGGGACATCAGATAAGAGCAATTCTGAAATGCATCCATTTGAAGTGAGGAACTTTAGGAAGAAAAAATTGAGGAAGTCTGGGAAGAAAATTTTATTTTATTATAGAAGCCCGAATTTTAAAAAAATATTGTAAAAACATAATCAGCAATAGCAGAAGGTTGAACTTGATTGCCATATATGTCTTTTGAAATCCTGTTTCTGAGATCTATAAAAAAAACCCCCTCTGACAGCATTGTTCATGCTTCCTGTCAAAAACATTTTAGGCTCTCAGCAAGACACTTTCATGACTTCCCGAGAAACTTTGAAATTGCATAATCAAGAATTACTTTCGTTTAAACAAATATAATTTACAACATTCATATTCCTTCTTTCAAAAACAATTTTATATAACACTATAGGTTAAAATTACTTCATTTCCTTCTACTAATTTGAATTTAATCCAGGAACTAATTTTATCTACAAACTTTCAATCAGGTTATGCAAACTCACGTATTCTTAATTTTCTGTGTGTGTGTATGCGAAGGTGGGACAGAGGGAAAGAAGACTTTTTCATTAAGGAGGTACTAACAGGAAATAGGGTCTATTGTAATTCTGCCTGATACACCTTTGTTCAGTCTATAAAATACACTGAGACACATGACAAAGCTGTCAAAAACAGTCAGGGAAGTCACTAAATGTCATAGGTAGAGGAACAGAGGGAGTGACTGCTGCGTTTGCAAATTGCTCTTGTTCATACAGTCATGTTCCAAATTTGCAATGCATCAGGATCTTAATGTTTTTTCTTAATCTGAATTTCAATTTCTTTTCAACTCCTTAAGTCAAACAATTTTATTTTGTAACTCCAACACTTGGTTCATTTGACAAATTGGGTATTTCTTCTCCCTTTTCCTGTAACTGCAATAATTTAGTAACATGATCCAAAAGGAAATGTAGCCCCATATTAAACACCCTTACTGTTCTAAGTGTTCCTAATGGTGCCTTTTAATTCCACTCCATCTTCATTCCTTGAAGGACTGCAGCTAAGGCTGATGTCAAATAAGGAGAGATGAGATGATGATGTTGATGATGATTTGACAAAGTATAAATTTCTCAAAAAAAATGTATTTTTAGTCCAAATTATGTGAGTGCAAGCCAAATGTGCTCATTACCAGAATTTAAAAAAATTCATTACCTACACACAAACATAGAACTATCATTATGCCTGTTTATTCTCGTGCTCCTGACATTCACACAAAATTTGGCAGTCCATGATTAAACTCCCAGCTTTCTCCCAGATCCTAGGTTAGCATCCTAACATCAGAGTACAAAGCAGAAACAGAGCACATTTGACCTTTTACTGCACTGTTTTGTATTCGTGCTTTTAAATACAGTGGTTCTTGAACAGTTTTCTGAGCCACATACTATCAAGCTATTGCTCTCTCAGAGTCAGTGATGATGTCTTATGTAAAATGGAGTTTCCCCAACATACGGATACCCTAACCATAAATTTCCTAGTCTTCACATGCTCCACATTCCACCTATTATGGTGCTTGTCTGAACTTTAATTTGCTCTCTTTCTGATTGAGGGTAGGAATCTGAAACCATTTATTTCACAGATTAAAATAATACCTTCTCCCAAGGCTATAGAAATTCTGACAGTAATGCAGAGGAGAGAGAAGATAAGACTTCTCTTACTTTTGTGTCCTCTTTACAAAACAATTCACACTTTTGCATTTAGGATTAGAGAAGTTTAGGATTTAATTCCACTAAATTGATCTGAATCTAAACCTGAAGGTGCATAGCACAGGTGGATGTTCTAACACTCCAACATAAAGAGAGATGTGTCTTTCTCCAGCAGTTTTGTCTGGATCTGGTCCATCCTCTTTTTTTCTTATCTGTGTTTCAAGAAAATTGTTTATACAAGGCCACAAAATACTTTGATCTCAAACTAAGTGATATTTTTTTCATCAGTCTGGGACCTAAAGTGAGGGAAAGAAAACAAAAAAAAAAAAAAAGGAAACACAAAACACTGGTTTCTCAGAATAAAAATTATTTCTATTGCTTAATTTAGAGGCTAAATTGAAAAATCAATTCTTTGCACAGAAGAATTGAACATAGTCTCATTGGCATAAATGCACTGAGGTACACAAGTGAGTTGAAAGCTATATTCCTCTATTATTGCTGAAATCTGTCACAAGTAATTTTAGAACCATTTATTGATTTTTCATTATTAAGATTTAGAAAAACACTCGTTTGCTAATCTGAGCACTTCTGAGTTCATTCACAATAAAAATAATTACCATAACACCACCAAAATGAAATACTCAGACAAACATCGATAAGTTACTCCAAATATTACTCCAATATAGAGACAGCTTTTCTCCATTGGAACCTTTCTTTTGGTTTGTGTTCTTTTTGGATGAAGAGCTGTTCGTTTGAGCGTTTTTTTTTACATTTTTTAGCCAGTTTATCTTCACCATTTTTGTTGAGGATAAAGACAGAAATGTAAGACAAAAGTACTAAAGAAACACAGTTCTCCAAGATGAAAAATTAACTGTATCATCATATATGCATAAGAAAATATGAGTGTTGGTTTACAAGCAACAAATCAGTCTCGTGCTCACTCAAAACATGACTGTAATTTTCCCAACTTTCTCCCCTTTAAAAACGCTCACTGAAAAATGAAAGGCAATTTAATTCATTATATATACATCCAATTTGTTCCACTTTCAATGTCATGTCTTATTTTATTTGATAATTCTAAATGATCTATATCGCTACAAGCAGCCTGGTAGCTAGGGGGTTTTAATGAATATTACTTCTTTTACTGTATTTTGGTAACATAGTTAAGTATTTGATGAGGGCTGTAAGAAACAGAGAACATAGCTCTCATACGTGGGAGAAAAAACTCACCAAACACCAATTTTTCCTATCATAGTAGAAAACAGCTGAGCACTAAGTATTTCTACCCAAGTCTGAACATGCCTGGCAAAGAGGTGTTGCATACAGAAAATAATTATCTTCTCCATGAGTGTCACAGACCGGATACCAACTCCATGTAGGTCTATGCTCGCTGCATTGATGGCCAGGGTTCATTAGCCATAATTTTGGACTTGTCAATAAATAACTCCCATTCCTGCAGAGCTTTATGAGTGTTCAAGCTGTCTGTAAGAAAGGTTCACTGTAACTTATACAAAATATGAGTGTAGCAAAATTGTGACATTTTTTTCACTTAATTGGATAATACATCCATATTACAGTACCTTTTCCAAGCACAGTTTTTAAATGGAGTGCATTAACAACTTTCAAATGGAGTACTTTAGCAACCTGTGATTTAAGTACAGCAAACTGACAAACAAAGTTTTAAGTCTTTATGTTTAGGTGCAAATGTTGATGGGCAGGCAGAACCAGGTTGAAATTTCTTACTACATCTAAAATTAAATCAGTGAAGATATCACAATCCACTTCATCTCCATCCTTGTCAATGTTCTTGTCCATTACTCTGGAAGCTCCTAAGTTCATATGCACAGTTTAATGGCTTTTTGTTTTAATTTTCTTCAGCTTAACTAATAATGTGCTTACCTAGTGCAGAAGTATCAGCGAAAATTCAAAGTCTGTGATAAGTCATTGTATTATAAGACACAGAGGATATAATGAACTCTTGTGCAGTCAAAATCAGCTAAAGGCAGCATGATAAATTTGAGTCCACTGACCACTTTTTCCATGAAAAATTATGGCAATATTCAAACAAGGGAAAAGTTAGTAATGAAATAATTTCATTTAGCTTGAGATTTTTAAACTGCAGCTGTTTATACTAGTACTAACACCTTGGTTTGTCTTTGTAGTCAATAGAGACAACGGTTCCAGAACACAATTCCATTGACCTCTTTTAGACCTTTTGATGAAATTGTGTCCTTCAGATGCCTACTTCTAACCACTGAGAATAACGGTAGCCTGGATACTTAGGTCTGATGTAACTACCACATTGCAAAGGTTTCATTTGGTCTTATGTATCTCATGTAAAGTAATTGATTTTCAAAATGTGACTGGCAAAGGCTCTTCCCTGCAACTGAACTCTTTAATGTGGAATGTTTGGAATCTTGCTGACATTTCCTATGAGCTTTTAGAACACAGAGAACACTATAAGCCCTTTGGAAGGGACTGCTGTATTTCACTTTGTCACCACAACTCATCACTGTTGGAAAGATAAAGAACAGGAACAGTGGCTTGCAATCATAGATGACAAGTCATCTTACTCATTTTTTTGCCATCAGTCAAGAGCAGGTAAAGTTTCTATCAGATATATCAAACCATATTTTTACACAAAAGTCATTAAATGATTTTACCAATTATTACTCAGGGAGAAAAAAACCCCATACTAGGAAACCTAACTCTGTGATGTTCAGTTACCTCAGATTTGTCAATAGATAGGCTCTTGAGAATAAAAATCCTGACAAAACTGCCTTCAAATGCTTTCATCATTCTAACTGCAGTAATTTTAAAATGTTCCTACATTTCATTTTATGGTCATGATGATTTTATATAAAACTTATATCCCTTGTTCCAGTGATTTGTATGGGACAGAAATATCTGTATATGTAGCTGGTTAATGTGCAGGCTAATGGGAGCTACAGGGTAAGTCTGCCCTTAATTCACTGACTTTTTTCAAAGATCTAGCTCTCTGTGCAGCCTATTAATCTACTAATGAGTCAAACCATTTCTAAGTATATGGGCATCACTTCCACACTTGCTAGAATGTTTGCATCTCTCTGTTTTTTTTTCAATGTCAAAGCACTGTCCATAGCATCAAGCTAGTCTATTTTTAGAGGTTCTTTCAGAAAGGATGCCCTTATCAGGAAATAATTTTTTTTACTTAATATGAAAAAATATAGACAGTATACAGCAGAGATGAGCTAAAATTTAATTTAAAAAATCTATTGACATAAAAAAAAGGTAAGAGTTTGCTTCATATCTAACACAACAATTCTACAGCATATTTTCATACCAAAAAATTGAAAAGGTTTAGAGGACTGGTTTTGACATCATCTGTATCCACAACTAATCTGAGTACTTCCTACAGAGAATAATGGGGAGGGTTGCAGACAGCTACAGGTTCTCTGCCTAGATCTTTTTGTACTGCATCTCTTTTCCTCCTCTTTCAGCTGTTTAATTGCCTGGTTTTCAATTGCCAGGCCTTTGTGTCAGTCTGCAACTATTCCATAAAGTCTCAATATGCTTTATAAATAGAATAGGAAAAATAGTATTTTCATCCAGTGGAGATGCACACAGCTTATACATTACATCTGAAAAAACGTACTTTCAGAGAGAAATAGGGCTTTCATAAGTGTTTTTTATTTGTTCAAAGAGCAATAAAGTACTCAAGATACAGTATACTATCATGAAGAATGGGGCTAGTTGGGATACTAGAAACAGTATACTTGGGCTCACAGATCCTAATTACCAGCTAAAGAAGGAAAACTGGAATTACCTTTGCATAAACTGAAATGTGCCCATGAAGTCACGGCCTCTCTTTGGTGAGTCAGTATATGACGTATTTGAGGGCAAAGATTGTTTATGATGTACCTAGTGTAAACAATTTTTAGAACTAAATATGTCTCAGAAGGTAGTATTTTTTAAATACTTTGGCTACAAGAATTTTTATTTGAAAAGTTGCACAAGAAGCTTCAAGAACTTTGTTTCCATCTAGCTGTTGTAATTCTTGTCCGAGTATGTAAGGTTCTTATATAGCTTGTTTGTTGTATATTAGAGAAGCTAATATGTTAAGTCATCCTCCTTTTGGTCTCATCTTCATCTGTTCAGGCACGCTGGCTGGCTGCCACTGCTCTGCAGCTGTCTAGGCTCTGTCTCTGTAGTTGGGTCAGGAGCCACCCTGTGTAACTTTAGTTTGACCATAAC
This sequence comes from Sclerurus mexicanus, assembly GCA_013396755.1. Classification (NCBI taxonomy): domain Eukaryota; kingdom Metazoa; phylum Chordata; class Aves; order Passeriformes; family Furnariidae; genus Sclerurus; species Sclerurus mexicanus. The sequence goes on from VWZF01006637.1 coordinate 36,338, forward strand.
TTGGACTGTGGCCTTTGCAATTGCTTTCTGATCTTACTTGATGGTTGGATTCAAACCTGCTCTGTGGCATATTATCTGCTGATCTTCAGATTAACCCAATGTTATAGAAAAAAAACCAAGGTGTTGTTGCTATGAGAAGCAAAAATTTCCAGCATAAGGGATAAATTACTTCCCTTCCCCCCCTAGATAGAATCACTACAAAGGAAACATAAAACTATATTTACAGCAAGTATTTTATTCACAGGGAACAGGTAAATAAGACACTTGGACACCAAATTCAGAATAACCTTCTGCATTAATAAATGCAGTCTAACATTATTTCAGACTACCAACTCAGATAATCTTGATAATATCATAAATGAATAAGACCAAGAGAATCAAGAACTGACATCATTACAGTGATACACATTTTCAGAATAAAGGCATATGAAAATATCCAAGACTGCTGTTACTTGGTCAAATATGTGGTAGCAGCTTAGAATACAGAGCTGTATGAGGTGCATGAGTCACAGCAAATGACAATTTTATGAAATCCTGATTTAGCTATGGAAAAAACTCAAGAAAGTTCTTTTCAGTATTTTTGTCAGGAATTTAATTATTACAGTATAATATTTTTTTTTAGGTTCTGTGATTTTCATCCTGCAGGACAGAAACTGACAGTATATTTCACATGATGCTGTATTTTTTCTCTGTGTTCAGATGGAGCCTAGAGAACAACCCAGCTCACTCAGAAGCATATGCAAAGCAGCTCATCAGCTGACAAGGCACTAATAGGGTCCACAGATTGCATTGACTCTGTCATCTAGAACAAGAGTTTACACATATAGCTTACACTTGAGCCCTTCCATACAGATGCCTAAGGCATCTTAATCTCCACTGAAGTCACACTCTAGATCATCATAAAGTTTTGCACAATTCAAGCCATTTGACAAGAAGTGAATATTTCAATACCAATTCAGTATCAGACTTGCACATCCAAAGACATTATTGACAATGAGACAATGACTAACAATAAAAGGGAAATGTGAAAAAAGAAATTATTATTACTCATTTTGTGGAATAAACAAAACAGAACAGTGTGATTCCAGGGCACCAGCAGAACTTCCATCAGGCCTAATTGTTACAAAATAAGAAAGTCACATAGCTGTCATGCTATGTATTTGTTGGGGAAAACAGAGTTTGGAGACCTTGTCCCCAAAAGACTTGACTTCTGTTTCCTTGTACTTCACTTTAGAACCACCCCCAAAACACAGACATTTCACTGCAGCTGGAATCTAGTATAATACCCTATCTTGCAAAACTACATTTTGGACCTAATCAGTAAAGAAAGTAAATACATGATATACTGATGATTTTTACAGTTCTGAAGCATTTCAACCACACTTTTATTTCTTATGTTTTACACACTTTGGGAAAATGAGACTCTCCCAGAAGAGAGCTGCAAAGTAAACCATGACTTTAATAAGAAGACATAAAGACATGAAATGAAAGCTCTTCATGTATGATTTTGATCATATAGTCCAGTGTTTTCAACACAATGAATAACAAATTAAGTGCTAAAGATTAGTTTAATATACTCATGGTAATCAAGACGTTCATTATATTCTGTATACCAGTTCCTGAGTTTGGCTTTCATGTTAGCTTGAGTGCAGAATGTAATCCCGTTTGAGAGTATGCTCATTGATGCTTAATGTTTCGGAAAACCCACCTACCCTTAAGGGCCTTATTTAGACTATTATAGCTGCAGGATGATTCACATGTAGCTCCTTAGGAGCCCAGCTCTCATATATGCAGTGGTTCAAGTGCCTCCATAAGGAAATTCAGAACCCTTAAGAGTTCCTTAAGGTGGAAGCCTTTTCCTTTGCTGTGATGGTAAAACAAATAGCTTTGGGAACACTCAAGCATGATGTTTGCCTGAAGAGTTAATCTAACTCATGTACCTACATAGAACAGACACCTTCATGCCCTGAGATTGAGGGCACTGAATAAATTTTTGAGCACAACCATGTAATAAAGGATGTCTTCTTTTATGCACAGGGAACTTGACCAGAAGGAGATGCTAAAACCTTCCTCTGTTCACACCTTCTATAGCAGTACTTAAATCTCAGAGTTACGTAGTCTGACCTGAACTATTTATTCTCCACTCTCCTGTTGAATCTGGATCACAGCACAGAAAAAGATGGAAATATTCAAAGGACACATAAGAGAGAGAAAAAAGTAAAATAAGTCTGTTTCTATCCTAATTTTAAGGATGCTTCCCCAGGAGTGATACTTTCTTACTTCTGGCTCTGTATACTGTCCTAAGTATTACTTGCACTGTTTATAACCACATGTTGTCAACATCTTTTTAAATTACAATTATTAATATACTGGACTCTAATATAAAAATACTTTGGCAAATTCTGGAATTGTATCTAATTTTTTTTGCTATTTCATTTCATCTTCTTTTAAAAGCAAATAAAAATATTTAAGTTAGAAAAAAAAATTTTCTGCTACATAAGAAGTTTTGTAATCTAATGAAGTTAGGCATATTTTATAACACAACGGTAATTTAGAGCTGTACGGTTGCATCTAAATTCAGAAATTGATATAAAAAGTGGATCTAGACTGGCCCAAAATCTATCACTAGGATTACAATGGAGAGATGAATCAGGCCTCAATAACGAACGGTAATTTTAAACTTTTGATGGATTTGTAAGCTTTAAAACTTTGTCCTTTGTTCGTTTTAGCAGTCATAGAATGAGATATGAATGGAAAAACATCTTAAACAATCACTACTTAGAAGCAGAATGTACAGATACACAACTAATTCGTGTCCAGTATCTTAGTAAAACAAATATTAGAACAATACATAAAAAATAAAAACATGTACATCAGTTAGCTTTTAAGAATTACACAGACTGTTCAAATGGCTCATATTATTTCTGCAACTAGCAACATGGACACATGTCAATTTTGTTAATGGATTTAGTGAATTTCATATGTTGCTTTCTTAGTACTGTAACTGTAGTAACTAATACACTAAAAATATTTGATGCGTGTGTTTTGCTTTATGCTCTTTCAGTGTAAATGCACAGAATTATTTATAATTCTTGTAGACAGATTTTTAAATCTGTCTTGCAGAAAGATTTTAAAAAGCATCTTTCAAAGCAAATTAAGCAACAGAAATATTTCTTTTCTGTTTGTATGTTTGTTTGTTTTATTTGGTTGGTTTTTGTTGCTTTGTTCAGCTATACATTGACATCAGCTATTTCCTGTGGTCCACCTGAGTGGTTTAACAAAATAAAGACAGATGTCAGTGGAGCAATTCAAGCACTTTTCTGGTGAAAAGATGACACTTTCTTTTTGGCAAGATGCCAAAGACTTCTTTTCTGTGCCCACTCTCACAAAAATATCTTCTCATGCTATCTCCCTTCCACCAACATAGTTCTACAAGATCTCAGAACCCAGCCAGTAGAGTTACCAAATAGTCCCAGTTTCCTTGCATGTTCATGCAAGATTTCACACTTTCTGCAGACAGGAATTTGAGAATCAGAAGAGTGACTTGAAGAAAAAGATATTATTTAGGACTGTTTTACAATGTAGCTACTAAGATTAACACATTCTTTTACTCTAGAGATGGGCCTTTCCCTCCATTCTCTGTGTTCATGGTAGATAAAACAGAATAGTTCCATTATTTTAAAAGAATTACACAAAAAAGAAAAAAATTACACAAAAAAGAAATCACCTGCCCTACAGAGGACCACAGTCAGTATGGCAAGAATACTATGTAGTTGTTGCATGGCTGTATAGATAAATCAACACGGAGCGTAAGAAGGGGGTGTAACTAGTTTTCTATTCTTGCAACTGTAATTTAACAGAGGGACATGGTGCTCCTGGGATTTTGGTCACCTGCCTTTCAGGAGTATGATCCTTCTTCACTCTACTGCAATAGTGATTTGTATAACTGAATATGCCAAATTGCATTTCCAACAACAACTTGAGTACTACTTCAAAGCTGACAGGCATGAACTGCCACTGTATTTTCAGTAGTATTAGACACAGCACTGAACTGGGAGTTGATTTCTTCAGTGACCTACCTGAGTTGTTGCCTCCCCTCTAGAAGAGAGGTTTATTATCTCTCTCAGGTTTCCAGATTGCTTTTCAATTATCTGTTTATCTTCTACACTTCTACTGACTACCTGCTTCAGCTGATAACTGCCAGCTGCCTCAAAGTCTCTGTGATGTGCGATAGAGATCTTTCACAGTCGAGTCTATTCCTGTAGTTACAATGTGCTGTGCTCTCTGTCACTGTGAGCTGTAAAAGAGAGGAATTTTATTTGGCCTAGAATAGACATGGTTGATGGTTATAGAGGAAACTGACCTCAACAGAAAGACATACTTTGGCTATATATTATCATTAGAATTCTACACTCTAATCATTTATATGAATTTTATCATAGAACTTGAAGCATATGTACAGTATATGTATAGTATTATCAGAATGCAATCTTATTGAAGCCACAACACACAATCACAAATGTGCCCCTTTTTGCCTCAAACTCTGTGACAAGAAGACATAACCTGTGACATAGCAGAGGAATCTAAACTCAGCAGATGATGTGTAAAATTCTTGTTTCGACTAAAACTGCATTACCAAGTGGCATGCGGGGAAAATGGACTATTCTAGTAGGGGACTTACCCAAACAATTAGCGGATAGCCTTAAGAAAATATCATCACATATTCAACATTTGCAGCATTTTTTTTTCTATAGTGAAAAATAAGACTTACAAATCTTTTATGTTAATAAGACCTCAAGCTGTTATCAACCAAAACAGGAAAGTGTTTAACATGCAACCTCACAGAAATCAATCACACTATTGAATGGACAAAATGAATAACCAGATGTGTGACTCTTTTCACACATACGATAGATAAGTAGATTTACTTTCTTCTTTATGATTATTTAACTGAAAAATACAGAATGCCACGCTCCCATACAGAGACACATATACACACACACTAGCTCTGAACCTTTGGTAGTTTCTTGATATTCACTCAGAAATTAATTGCTATCACTCAACCATTTTTAATTCTTACCCTAAGATGGTAGCTATGAACATTTTTACTTTGAATAATAAGCTTCCTACAGCAAAGGTGCACCAACACTGGAAAAGATGCAGAATGACAATAGTTTTTTTTTTTCAATCTGCAACAGGGAACCAACTTCAGAGCCTTCATTCTACAGGCATTCATAGAGGATTACATTCACTTTAAAAACCTGATATAACACAATCAAAGTCAGAATAAAAAATAAATTCATACATCAACTTCTAGTCTGAGGGCTCATGGTAATTTTTGTGACCTTAAGCAGGTTGCAGGCACTATGCTGCATTTGAACTCGTGCAGACTGTAGGCCAGAATAACAGTTATATATGCATCTAGCTTCTGTTCAGACTCTGTCTTGGATAGAAAACACAAAATGCAATGAAGCACACAGCAATAGTAAGTCAATTAAGATGCAAACACCTTTCCTAGAGAGGGGATTTTGAAAAGAGGTATTGAAAGAAGGTGCATGAGGCACATACATATATACAGAAAATGTGGTTAGCATATGATAATGTAATCTGCTAGTCCTATATAGATGTTAATATGTAAAATATAATATAAATAAAAATTCATTTGTAAGCATGGAATACATCAATTTGTACTGTATGTAGCACTGTGGTTTACACAGCATGCAGCATGTACTATGTAGTACAGTAAATACTGTGTATGTGATGTACCTTATCACACATATCACCATGTAAAATTTATTGTCTGTAACATACATTGCATACATTTATACATTTTAAAAAACATATATTTACATATATATATAACTATATATTTATTGTAGTTAAGGCATACCAGTGGAGGAAATAGAACTATACAATGAAAAGCACTCATCATTTCTATCTTCATGTATTTATTATTCAGCTCCCTTTGAAAATCACTTTCCTAACATTATATAAACCAGCACTTAATCTGTAATATTTCACTGTACATGGCAATGTAGCCATGCCATGCACTTTACAGGAACTGTCTGAGGTCCTATATGGCCTACAATATTCTTCAGGGCATACAAAGTGTTTAAATATGGAAGAGAGCTTAAGAATGCTGTAATGTCAAATATACAACTTTGATTTCGGCACTAGCAGTTTTTCTATTAAAGATTTCACATCAGCTTTCACCATAATTTACACATTTTTAATCCTGTAATTGTGGCCCTGCCTAGAAGTTTGGCCACTGGCATTGGTACCCAAGCTTTCTTTGCTTGCACGCCCAAGAGTCACAGCTTAGCGTTTGTAATTCCCTCCAACTGGCTTAGTGGGCCCCTCCTGGGCCTTAGTGGGCCCCAAAGCCTATAGTGCAACCTGCTGCCTGGACAGACACTGTGACTGTGAGGATACTGGGCACAGTCTCCTTTCACACACTTGTGCAAGAGATGGCCGATACTACTACCTAAATTAATGTAACTGTGACTTGCACAAACTGCCCTGTCAGTGCCTAAAAATGCCCCTGGACTCAGATATGTAACTCAAGTATTACTTAGTTTATGCAGTGTCACAAAAATTATTTCAAAATGTTCAGTTTGTTTCAGGAAGAACAGTATTTTCTGTCTCTACCAGTGAACTACTTACTGCTTCTTATGTGTACAGTGCCAGAATCTGCCTAGAGACTGTAGAGACCTGGCTGCTTTACAAACATGTGACAAAGTATTCTCTCCTGAATCTGAAAAAAACTTGTCCTAGAAACAGATGATACTAAATTATAACAGTAACATCCTAAAGAACGAAAGAATACTAAAATGTTACATTACTGGTATGTCCGTGTCTGTGTCTTCTGGTTTAATGATTATAGTTTAAAACACAGAAAAATTAATAACACTTCTCACATAAAAGCAAACTCATTCATAAGTAAAGGGGCCAAAGAAATCTGATTTCTGTTAACTTGTGCTTCAGATGGCAGTCCTCTGTGAATGGATTCTTGGATGTGTAATGGGTACTGCCATTCATGCTGTCACTTTATTGAGGAGTGACATACTCCTTTACAGATTATTTTTCAAAACTTTTTGTTCACTGTGACTGATGCCAGCTATGGGATTCAAATGCTATTAATAGAAAATAAACAGATAAAAATAAACTGCCCAAATTCAAGTCTTTCCCTCCTCACTAGCAGCTCAGCAAACTAGAACACCCCCAACTGCAGCCCAAGTTATCTCTCCTCTTATCTGTACACAGGCAGTCCTTCAGTTCATAACATGTTTGCAAAGATTCTGTTCATAAAGCTCTCACTAACAATGTGCACACAATAAAGTTTTTTAAAAAATATAACCACATCTCCTTTTGTACATTTTGCAACAGTGTCAACAATAACTACACCAGCCTACTCACACTACTTTAAGTATTGCATATGATGTGCAACATTCATGCATGAAAACAGGCATGATAGTAAAGACTTTAATCATATATGATTAAATTTTAATCAATTACATTATTATTTTTATTTCTTTCCTTACAGGATTTTAGCCTTACAGACAGAATTACTTGAGAATTTAGTGGCCACTTCCATAAATATGTTCATGATATGTTAAAAACCGTTCTTGTAATTTTGTTTTAAGGAAAGAATAAGGCTGCAAAGGCAGAGGTGACCAAGATTTTCATTAGCAACTCCTTGCTGACTGGCCAGTTTTCAGTTCCTGCTTCAGAAGACAAGTCCCGCCTTTAGCACAAAACGACCTCTGTTAATTGTTTTTAATTTTTTTTTCCCTTAACACGAGCAAACTTTTGAGCATTTTTTTTTAACCTTTCGGTGGAACAGCGAGCGCAAACTGCCTTATAATGCGAAATACTTGGCACCCTCAGTCCTGAAGAGGAGATTGGGGTGGGACTGGGGGATGGACACGTCTTGCGCTGCCAGAAGTGAGGGGAAGCGCGCGACACGCGGCCGTCGGGGCTCCCGATGCCCTTCTGTCCCCCTGTCGAGGCTCCGGGCGAGGGGGCTCCGCGCTCGACAGCTCTGGGTCCCTCGGGGCAGGCAGATGCCGAGATGCCGGGGATGGCTCACGCCTGGCCCCAGGTGCCGCGGGGGCCTTGGCGCTGCCCTCCCTCCGCAGCTTGGCACGGCGCAGTCCATCCCATATCACCCCATCCCGTCCCACCCGTCCCACCACCCGCTGGCGCTGGCTCCATCCCGTTCTCCCCGGGCCGGGCGCCGCGCCCCCGCCGGCCCCGCGGAGCCGGGTTGGGCGGCCCGGGAGGCGTCTCCTCCGCAGCCCCCGCCCCCCCGCGCCGGTGCTGAAGCGTCTCGGCTGCTCCCCAGCAGCACCCCTGGGACAGCGGCGTCCCGTCGGCCCCGCTGCAGCACCCGGGCCTCCCTCCCTGCCGCCCGGCCCGGGCTCTCCCGCTGCCGAGGACACCTCATGGAAAATAAATAAATTAATTCCCCCACTCGCATCCGCGGCAGGGAGAGGAGCCGGCGGCGGGATTAGATCCAGCCCGAGCTAGAGACCAGGTAACGTAACCTACCCGCCAGGAGGGAGGAGGAGGAGGAGGAGGACGAGCAGCGAGGCCGCTGAGGTCGCCCCCACCGGGGAGGGCTCCGGGGGACGGAGAAGGGGCTGCCGCAGCCCGGGCGTGCCGGCGTGGCCCCGACGGGCTGCGTGCGGGCGGCTCCCCGCGCTGCGTGCGCCGCACTGTCAGTCTCACACACACACACAAAGAGCCGCCACCCACGCAGGGATAGATGGATGGATGGATGGACGGACGGACCCCGCGTGGGGCGCAGCCGCCGTCCCCCGGTACCAAAGCAGCCACCGCAGGGAGACGCCGCACGCCTCGNCCCGCGGGGAGACGCCGCCCGCCTCGCCGTGCCCCGCTGCCCCGCGGGCTCTGACAGCGGGGCAGAGAGGGGGGCGGGCGGCGGGGCCGGGCCCGGGCCGCAGCTCGGGGGGGAGCAAGGCGCGATCCCGCCCCCGCGCCGCTGCGCGCATCCCTGCCGGGCGGCGAGCCGAGTGCGAGGCCGCCTTCCTCCGCATCCCCGATCCCTGAGACAGCACCCACCCCGAGCAGAGCCGCGGCCCGCGGCCCCTCCCGCCCCGGGGCGCTCCGCTGGGAAAAAAGGGCGGGGAGCAGCATAAAACATGCCGCCGCGGTTGCCGTCATCAGAAACGGGCCTTCAAGAAGCTCTGTGGTCGAGGTGACCTTGGAGAATGTGGATCTGGATGGAGCTCCGTGCAGCTGCAGCACTAATTTCCTTGCTCTGGGCTGCTCTGAGCCTCACAACTCTAGCATTACTGTCCCGAAATACTGCACTGCTGGCTTTAGTTGTGCATAGAGTCCCTGGTGTAACTGGTACCAGAGCCAGGAAAATACTCCATCATTCTCTTTACTTGACCCCTACTAGCACACAGTCCTTGAAGGGGAGGGTCTGGTCTGAAGAGTCTTCTTGGCGAGGAGCAATTGTCCCGGGTTCATGGTTGTTGAAGTAGCCCCTAGAAAGCAGTGAGTCTCAGTGAGGGCTGAGAAGTTGCCCTGTTCTTGTTTCAGAGACCATGGTGTCCCCCGGTGTGCCTGGGAGGAGGTGTTACCTCTCAGTCCTGCGGGGTCACAGAACTGACAGAGGTTGTCCACTGCTTTTCCAGTGAGGTGGATAGGAAAACAAAACAAAACAGAAAAATATTTACAGATAGCTGGACTTCCAGGTAACAGCCTGAACTTTCAGTAAGGGAGTCTTACTGAAATTGTTACTGAAAGCTGTTTGGGGAAAAAAAGGGAAACTGAAGGAAGGTGATGCCTCATGAAAGTGTTCTTCTTGTTTTGTTGGTCTCCATAATAATCACTTGTGTTTCCATAGTGACATCCATCTGTGAATCTCAAGTTACTGATCAAATAGTAATGAAATAGGTGCTTACAGCTTCATTGCAGGATATTCTGCATATTTTTTTATGTGCAAGTATTAAATATGGGAATAAGGCAGAAGTGATTCCCTTCTTATTTCTAAATCAGCTCAACTCTGTCCTATATCCACTATTGTCTGCTAACTTTGAATATTGTAGTTGAGCATGAACACTGAATATCTACTTCTATATGGCAGAATAAATTCAGAGCAGAGATTATACTCCAAATGTTTCCGTTATTTGTGCAATTTATTACAGAGCTGTAACTCCATGTATCTGTATAGCCTGGGTATCTTAGTTTGTAACACAGTGTTTACAATGTAAGTGGCTTCAAAGCAAGTCAGCTAACATTTTGAATAGCTAATAGGTGGCTGGATGTTAATGGTTTTTCCTTTATGAAAGCTCTAAATAATTTTGGTTAATGAAGTCAGCCTTATATGATGGAGATGTGGAATAGCTTGAATACTAACTGTGGCCTTCATGGTAGGTCTTCATGGATGGTGGAAAACCAAATTCACACAGATAGGTGCACTCTTCAGAGTGTGTAGTGGTACACTCATCTGAACAGGTATTTTATATGTAAAGGGGGAGACTTTGAAATATTACAAAGGAAAATATATTTAAAAAACAAACCAAAACAAAACCCACAGTGTAATTAAATATTGAGATTCTGCAGCTGCAGTAAAGAGTGAAGGAATTCCATTTCAGCAATTTCCACTGTAAATGAATGCATCATTAATAGTATATTAAAATAGTCTCCTTCCAGCTCTTTAACCTAATTTAACCTAATTCCATCTGTCACGTTTTTTGTAGTATATATAGGATTTAGACTCACTCATCTCTTGCTATAGCAAAACCCTCATATTAGAATCCAAGTTTTATGGAGGTAGAAGGTCCTTTGGGCAGTCTAAATTTATGGACAGGCAAGTTAAGGGAGAGAAAAGACCACTTCTTGAATCACAAGCTGGTATTTTTAAAAATTATTTTTCTTTCATTACTCTTCTTTTTGGATGTGGTTCACTACATCATGCTTCTTTTCTGATATATTTTTCTGGCATTTATTTTTTTTATTTTTCTTAATTTTAGAAAAAGACTTCTTTNCAAAGAGCCGCCACCCACGCAGGGATAGATGGATGGATGGATGGACGGACGGACCCCGCGTGGGGCGCAGCCGCCGTCCCCCGGTACCAAAGCAGCCACCGCAGGGAGACGCCGCACGCCTCGCCGTGCCCCGCTGCCCCGCGGGCTCTGACAGCGGGGCAGAGAGGGGGGCGGGCGGCGGGGCCGGGCCCGGGCCGCAGCTCGGGGGGGAGCAAGGCGCGATCCCGCCCCCGCGCCGCTGCGCGCATCCCTGCCGGGCGGCGAGCCGAGTGCGAGGCCGCCTTCCTCCGCATCCCCGATCCCTGAGACAGCACCCACCCCGAGCAGAGCCGCGGCCCGCGGCCCCTCCCGCCCCGGGGCGCTCCGCTGGGAAAAAAGGGCGGGGAGCAGCATAAAACATGCCGCCGCGGTTGCCGTCATCAGAAACGGGCCTTCAAGAAGCTCTGTGGTCGAGGNGAAGGAAGGTGATGCCTCATGAAAGTGTTCTTCTTGTTTTGTTGGTCTCCATAATAATCACTTGTGTTTCCATAGTGACATCCATCTGTGAATCTCAAGTTACTGATCAAATAGTAATGAAATAGGTGCTTACAGCTTCATTGCAGGATATTCTGCATATTTTTTTATGTGCAAGTATTAAATATGGGAATAAGGCAGAAGTGATTCCCTTCTTATTTCTAAATCAGCTCAACTCTGTCCTATATCCACTATTGTCTGCTAACTTTGAATATTGTAGTTGAGCATGAACACTGAATATCTACTTCTATATGGCAGAATAAATTCAGAGCAGAGATTATACTCCAAATGTTTCCGTTATTTGTGCAATTTATTACAGAGCTGTAACTCCATGTATCTGTATAGCCTGGGTATCTTAGTTTGTAACACAGTGTTTACAATGTAAGTGGCTTCAAAGCAAGTCAGCTAACATTTTGAATAGCTAATAGGTGGCTGGATGTTAATGGTTTTTCCTTTATGAAAGCTCTAAATAATTTTGGTTAATGAAGTCAGCCTTATATGATGGAGATGTGGAATAGCTTGAATACTAACTGTGGCCTTCATGGTAGGTCTTCATGGATGGTGGAAAACCAAATTCACACAGATAGGTGCACTCTTCAGAGTGTGTAGTGGTACACTCATCTGAACAGGTATTTTATATGTAAAGGGGGAGACTTTGAAATATTACAAAGGAAAATATATTTAAAAAACAAACCAAAACAAAACCCACAGTGTAATTAAATATTGAGATTCTGCAGCTGCAGTAAAGAGTGAAGGAATTCCATTTCAGCAATTTCCACTGTAAATGAATGCATCATTAATAGTATATTAAAATAGTCTCCTTCCAGCTCTTTAACCTAATTTAACCTAATTCCATCTGTCACGTTTTTTGTAGTATATATAGGATTTAGACTCACTCATCTCTTGCTATAGCAAAACCCTCATATTAGAATCCAAGTTTTATGGAGGTAGAAGGTCCTTTGGGCAGTCTAAATTTATGGACAGGCAAGTTAAGGGAGAGAAAAGACCACTTCTTGAATCACAAGCTGGTATTTTTAAAAATTATTTTTCTTTCATTACTCTTCTTTTTGGATGTGGTTCACTACATCATGCTTCTTTTCTGATATATTTTTCTGGCATTTATTTTTTTTATTTTTCTTAATTTTAGAAAAAGACTTCTTTGGTATCCTTTGTTTCTTAGTTAATCATCTTGTCCTCTTTTTACGATGGGCAGATGGTTTTGTTTTCAGTCAGTCTGGCTATTATTGGACCCCTTTCAATTCAAGGAAAGAGACTATAGCTCACCTGATTTTATCTGCTATTGCAACATCACACGATGCTTTTGAAGAGTTGCATTTTTCTTGAGAATTTTGCTTTAGCAAGAATGGTGTCTGAACAGAATTCTCAGTTAATTGTATCCATTAACACGATTTGCCTGAATTAGAGCTGTCAATTTTCTTATGTGAGGATCAAGAAAAAATGTTCTTGGGCCACGCTAATAATCTGTGCTGTTAAATGAATTTTGTTCCAAGGTTGGTATAATTAGAAAAATGTAATTATCATTTGATTTTTATTAAAAAAGGGTTAGGTCATAGCTATAAATCATTGATAGAGAATGTTACTAGCTTCTCTGTCAGTTTGTGCAATATATATATGGCATACTGTTTGCACAGCACCGAGGAGGAGGTTAGATAGGAAAATAGGGCGTCATTGACCAACTGTTTTATATGTTAAAGGAGAACGAGGAACTGACTGAGTCTCATATATGCATCTCAGTCCAAACCTACATTCCTTGATGTGCATGTATTTGTGAGCTGTTAGGCCAACTTTTGCAATTTTATTTTGAATCTTGGAACATTTGAAGAAAAGTTTGCATCATTCAAACAAAAGTAATTGAGTTATAGGAGTAAGGAGATAATATTCTATGATTTAAGGAGTAGAGGATGTTGGGCAAGCTGACTGTAGAGCTCTATTTGGCTTTACAATCTATCCAATATTTTTTATAGTGCTTGGTCTTATGATCAAGCAATCAAAATAATGTTAAACTCTTGTTCAATAGCAAAGGGCTACATAAGCAGGTCACAGTGGCTGGCAAACTAGAAAGAGTTTCATTTTGGTTTTATTTTGCAATCTTAAGATTTTTAGTTCATAATATTTGTGTTGGAAAGAGGGAGTGGAGATCTATCATCTTCAGCTCCTTCTTTTGAAGATTTTATTTTTAATTTTAGTTTATGCACTGTCTTTAAGTAGTTCCTTTATTTGTACCTCTTCAAGGTCAAGCTTCCAGTCCTGTGCTAATAATTTTTTGGTTTTGGGACATGGTGCTTTCCTCTCTCATTACACTTAATATGTCATCCCAGGGGTGCATGAAGTACATTTGTGGATAAAAAATGAATAAGCATTTCCAAAAGTATATTAGCATAAGTAGGGCATTTAAAAAAGTGCCCAGAAATGAAGTAGGAAAAGAATGAAAAAGAATAGAGCCTTATCACAGTATACTCTTTTCTTCTGTGGTAGTAAGACTTAGGATCTTAAGAAATGGAATTAATTCAAAAAACAAACTTAAGCCAGATTCTTTTTTTCCATTTGGTGCTGATGCATTTTCTTTCAACTTGGTGTCATGATTACTAACTGTGCTCTGAATAATAGTCTAAATCATATAAGATTGGCTAATAACTTTAGACTATAGGAAACTTGTAATTTTAAGTCAGCTATCAACAGACTGCAGGATATGTAAACATTGTAGAAGTTCAAATATTTGAGAATAGCTGGGTTTGACATTCTTTTCATAGGGTTACTATGAAAGAGAAAGACAGCATCAAACCACATAAAATGGTCAAAGCATAAAACTCTGCAGACGAATTGTCCAAATATACAAGATTGTTTAAACAGTGTTTGTTTTCGTTCAGCATGAATATTTGTGAAATTTCAGCATGAATATTGAAAAGAACACTTTTCAGTTGTTTTGACAGCAAGTCTGGTAGTTACTTCACTTTTATCTCTCTTTAAGGTTTTCCAGTGGAAGACTCAGCTGTAGGTGATGGTCAAGGTGTTATGGGGACACTAGGAAAGCATGATACACAGAAGACAGCTCAGAACTGCTGTATGTCATGGCTTTTCTTATTTTTAGATATTTTTTTAAAGTTTTGGTCCTTTAGACTAGCTCATCTTGCTACACCTGATGGCAGACTCCTGCTGCAGCTTCAGGCATGACCATTGTGTAGTGTCCTTCCATCATGTGGCTTCAATCAGCAAACTATTGTCAGTATTCCCAAGTTGGCACCTAGGGATAACACATGCAATAAAGAGTTGTAATAGAGCTCAAAATGTGTTTGGCGTCAAAGAACTTTAGCCATTTGCTGTCACTGCAGAGGCAGTAATGACCGTGCAGTGATGTACATTGCCCTTTGCATGTATTCTGCAGTTTTACTAATAAAAATTAGTAAAATCAGTCACAAAAAGCAGTGCAACATCCCAAAAGACAGCAATGATTTTTTTTTTCATAGAAATAGATTAATTAAGGTTTTAGCATTCATGCTTGCCACTCAGCACTTAGACACTTGCAGTCTGTGGTACAAGCAAAAAAGAGACAATAAAAGAGGAAATGGCTATTTGTCTCTTGTGTTAGTTTCAAACTCATAGTGTCAGCTTCAGAATTGTGCTTCTTAGTGCTTGTTTTCTGAAATTGAGGAATACCAAGAACAAATGTTTATTTTAAAGTGCTAAAAACATGTGAAGAAACAAACCAAAAAGTAATCACCATTTCTGTGCCGGCAAAAATGGCAAAAGCATACATGCAAAAGGCATATTTGATTTTTTAAAAACATAACCTTTTCCTAGTGCAATGTATTTGGTTAGTATTGTAGATCGAGAAATGTGCATACTTTCACCATATGCTTTTGAAATTAATTGTATTGCAGTGTTTTTTTTAAACATTAGAAATTAGGTGCTTTGTGGCATTATTTTCAAATCTCTGGGATAACAATAAAAGTGTTTGGCAGTCAAGATTAGAATTTTTGAAGTCACACAAGACTATGTTCAAACTACCAGTTGTAACAACCTGGCTTCTGAGAGACATAGCTGCTTTTCTCTGTGGACTTTATTGAGAGATGGAAATTGGAAACATTTTATGTAGGATGTTTCAACAGTTTGCCATGGTCTTGAATTAAAATGCCGTAGGAGTTGTGATAACTAAATTGAGCTCCTATAGTTTGCATTCTTAATATGACCCTCAGGGCAGGTTCACAAAATAAAGGAAAAAAAGAACCACTTGATGCCAATCAGCTCCCCATTGTAATGTAGGTGTCTGATTTCTTAACAATTTTAATTTTATGTGATAAATTCCTTGACAATTCTGCCTTTGCTGAGTGTACTTTCCATTGAACAAATATTTTCTGGAATTAAACTACTTTTGCATGTTTTGCTAGGGATGGATTTGGGTCTGAATCTGGGTACTGGACTCTGTGTTCCCAGCAGTGCTTCCTGCCAGTGTTAGAAATGAAAATTGGTGAGTTATGAACTGCATACTGGAACTGAAGACTGGTTTCAGAGGCAGAAAAATGTGTGCCTAGGGCAGAGACTCAAGCTGGATGAGCAAGGGAGTTGGATCTGAGAGCAGGTGGAGAGAACAAAATAGACTATGAAGGGAAATTGGTGCCGGATGCTGAAGAAGGCAATGGGCCTATCATCTTATTACTAACTCCTTTTTAGAATGTACATAGTTATAATAATTTGTACATAGTATTAAACTAAAGGATTCTCTTCTGCCCTGAGGAATTTGTAAGATCTCTACTCTTCGTATCACACAGGGATCCTAACTCCCAGTCTTCCATTAGGCAGTTTCTTTCGTTTCTTACCAACACTACAAAAGGTGAATCAGGGGACTCAATGATTACAAGCCACAACAGCATATTTTAGCAAGGAATGAAAAAAGTGTGTGTATCTTTTGACCTCTGGGTTGTATATTTAAGGAAAATATGTAGAACAGATTATGCCATAATAGCCTATATTTACAAACCATGGAGTATGCTTTGTATTTGTGAAGAATAAGAAAAAAAAGAGATCCTCTTTTCTTGTTCTTGTGCAGATATAATTATGTTGGCTACAGGCATAAGCTAGTTTTTTTGTTCTCATGTTTTTCTGATGTAGTTATTAAAAAACAGATGGTTTGATGTAGTTATGCTAGATTTGGGGTGTATTATTTCAATTTAGCTTATTTCCTCATTCATACATAACAACACTAGAGCGTTATGAGCACATGCATGGCCTGTGCTCTGTTTTGGTTTTATCTATTTTAGAATAATGAAAGGGATTGATAAGTAAAGATATTGAATATAAGGGCCAAGCTCACATGAGGTAGAGAAATCCAGGAAGGGCATTTATAACTGACACCTAAAAGCACTATGGTGTTTTCTCTCAGTCAGTTAATATGTCAGTGTTACTTGATTGGCATTTCCTCTGTTTCTGTGACTCCGGATCCATGCTTGAGCTCCCTTCCTCTGGTGCAGTTTGACTGGCTGAAAGGGTTTAGACCCAGTAATGGCTGAAGAGACTCTTTTGACTGCTTTTCAAGACTCAGTCTTTTGGATCGCTTGCTTTGACTTGTCTGATTAGGTTAAATGGAAATTATTTCTCATAATGATCACCAAAATGATTTCTCTGTTTCAAATAAATGCTTTAATGTGTCCATCTTCTCTACCTTTCCCATCTTTATTTCTGTGAGAGCTTTGCCCTTCTCTCTATAGAATAAAAAAACCCTCTAGGTAAAGTAGCAAGTTACTCTTCTGCTCTGCGTATCCTACTGGCCTACTGGGTTTTCACGCTAAAACTGGAAACTCTCAGACATGTTCACTTGTATTTTTTATACGGCACAGGTGATGCTCCTCCATAGTAATGATCATTTATGTATTACTATGCTATTTTTATATTTAGAGTTATCAATGTTTGCATTCTTTATGCTTCTGGTTTTCAATTCTGCCTTTCCGTTGTCATTATTAAGGTAAAAAAAACCCTGTAGCTTTAGAAGAATGACAAATGTAGAAGATGAAAACAGAGTAAAAGGGAGAGAGACATTAACTTAAGGAAATACTACTTTGAAGAATTTCAGAGGCGTATGTCTTCAAGCTAGCAGAAGTGGAATGAAGTGTTATATTTGCAGTCAGAGTAGGTTTTAGTTGCCGTCAGATTTTTAAAATTTTTTTGGTTTGTTTTTTATAAGGGAATAGAGAATGTTGACCTTTGCTTTTATGATTTCTGTATGCTAATTATAGGTCATAGCAAGGTTTTTGTTGTTGACGAATGCTTGTATTGTAATAGGATACAAAAGCCTGTCATTTTCCCAATTAAAATGGATTCTTCTTCTAAATGGAATAGCATAGAAAGCGGTTAATGAAAGAAGATGTTGTTGCTTTACTAGGTAATGAGCTTACACTTCTGGATACACTTTGGCATTGCTCAAATACTGTATATGTGAAATAGTGACTTATATTGTTCTAAATGCAGATGTATTTTAGCTGGTTTCAGCTAAATGATTTTTTTTCTTGTATCTATTCTCTGAAAAATTAGCAAAGCTATTGCAGTTGACATATCCAAGCTTACTTTGAAATTATTATACTTAAATTGATAGTTTAATTGCACTGAATAAGATGTTTTATTAAGGATCTAGGATATGTTTTTAACTTTAATAATTAAAATTTTTTTCCGTATTATTTTTTTCTTTCCCCGCATTTACCAGTTTTTCCCCAATGTATAACTGTAATAATTTTTGTATGTAGGACTATGGTCTTGCACTACCTAAATTAGCCACCTAAATTAGGATCTCTAATTTCTGTGTTACTGTATTCTGGGTAAGTAGGTTGTTATCTCTTAATATCTGGAGCCTAAATCCTTCTTTTAAATCGATCCTCTCTACTAACTAACATGTACTGGATGAAACCAGAAGTTATAACTGTATGCTGAACAGCTTATTTTATAAGTGCTTTGAACAGCAGTTATAGTTCTTTTATAAGCAGAGAATCTTACATTCTGATGTCATCTCAAAAAAGCATCTACTTCCTTCTCATTATGGCAGCTGCATATACGTAAGTGAGTAGATAGTTTTCCTCATAGTAATATACATACAATTGTATGTATATATACAAATGCACAAGGTGATACGAAATTAAGAAGAAATATGCAAGAAATATGGGAGGTGAAGTGAGGAAATGAAGAAAGCACTGGAAGAGATAGTGGGTGTGTATTGCTTTGAAGTTTGGGAAGTTCTGGTGTTGCAGTATGGTATTTACAGCCTATAGTGATCTGCCATGAGTACCATATATACATGTGTATCTATCTTCCATTTGATCCTTTTGACCTCTTTGGAACAGTTTTATCACCAGGTGCATAGAAGGAGTTGTGGATAGAGATGGGTGATATTGGTAGTACAAGAGTGTGAAGAGTTGCAGGATTTGGACCAGCTATGAAGCAATGGGATTGAATGCTTGAAGAAGACATTTCAGTGCCATTACTTTGACTTGGCATGTGAATTGTCAGAACCAAATGAATGATTCTTTAGTCACCATTTAATAGTAAATTTAGCCCCCCTAAAGACTGAAGGACTTCTGTAATCAAGGAATTTTTCACTCATCCAACCAAAGCAGAGCAGATTCTGTTTTCCTGTGTTAAGTAGTGAAAGTTGTTTGCTTCATAGCTCTTCATGCTCCTCCAAAGGGGAGTTTGAACTGTTTGGTCAATCCCTGCTGCGTTCATTAACTTGGTGTCTTTGCTTGTGTTACCCCACTGAGAAGGGAATGGTTTTTGTTTGTGTTCCTAAGAGATTGGACCTGAATTATTTAACCAAACCCCACTGAGCACAGAACCTTTTGTATTTGGTTGAACTTGTGCTCCCAGACTCATTTTCATCTGCTCCTGTGACCTTGACAGAGAGAATCCCTGTTTGTTTCTTCATTTGGTAGAACTGTTTTTCTGGGCCCTGCTGAGGATAGAAATAGGCTGCCTACTTTCTACTGCAGACAGAAACATCAGAAACTATTGCTTGTCCTGAAGAGAGAAGAACTTATCCATGTTGTTATTTGATTTTATCTTTTTTTTTTTTCCTGCAGAGAACTGGTAATTTCCTGTCTTTAGAAGGTGTTGCAGTGATTCTTTAAGCAGTAGTAGGGAAGGCTGGTGACAGCAGTGAGAAGACACAAGGTCTTGAAGGCAGAGGAAGAAGGAAGGCTGCATGATGTAAACTATCAGATTGTGGATCTTTAATCCTCAGATAGTTCAGCAATGCACTGACTAATTTTCTGCCCTGCTTTTGAGGAGAGCCATAGCAGCATAAGCTACCTAAAAAACCTACTCCGCCTCAAAGTGGAGGCTGTCAAAGGACTGGCTTTAATTTCAATCCTAAAATGCAGCAGCATAATTAGAACTGATTGAACAGTTCTGTTAAGTGGACGTTGGACTGACTTTTGAGAGGTGGTTTGTATTAGTGCTAGGGTCACCATCTTTAAAATAACTTTGTATGCACAAAATAGCTTCTGTAGACCTACAGTGAAATTGTGGGTTGATCTGCATCTTTTACCTGTGACAGCTAAAAGTGTTGGTTTTGTATTTGTATTTGTATTTGTATTTGTATTTGTATTTGTATTTGTATTTGTATTTGTATTTGTATTTGTATTTGTCTCAAATAGTCATACTCAGGGTGGCCTGAAAGAAGCTGATTAGTCCAGAGAGCAAAAAAAAAAGAAAAGTGAGTTGTAAGGGAAAGGTGCTGCTGTTGCAGTATTCAGGCCTGCTGGGAGTTGCATAAAATATATCTGTCTGCTGAGGATCCTCAGCTGGCAGGATTTGTGTGGATTTCTGCCCGTAAAGAGAAACCTGCTTTATTCTTGTAGATACTACAGTCAAGAGTTGATCCCTCAGGGACGAAAGCTTCTATCAGCACAGCTGCCGCTCTAGGCAAAGCAGAAAGACATTATACTATACCTTTTAACCACTAGGGATTATATCCCCTTCTTGTCCTTAAACAAAATTACTTAATCATTGCTCAATAATTTTATCACTATGCCTATATGTTTAAGTAATATATACCCTAGTACAACTGTGATTTTCCAATTGTAACATACACCTACACTCATTGCTTACTTGTTTTAAATGCCTCTCTTTATCATGGTCAAAATCCAGATTAAAAGCTGAGTGTACCTCCAACAAATATATATTTAGCTACTTACGTATCTGTATGTAAATCATAAACTTTCAAGTTAAAGAAAGTTTCTTACAGGTGGGACACAGGTATTTTTTGATTAACATAATAACTGTGCAACAATGAAGATTGCTAAGTTAAAGGTAAGAGTTACAGGCTTTCACAGGATATACACCTTTAAAAATTAAGATGCCAGTAAAGACAGTAGTACCACTGCATGCAAGCTGATTATCTTTTTCACTTATTTTACACTGTCCTCATACCACCCTCTCTCTCTGGAAAACACCATTTGGTTTCTAATACTTAGTAAGTCTCACATATACACTCAGTTCCACTGAACTAGGCTCACATAAATTATTTGATCTAACTGGAAAAAGATATTTTTCTACTCAAAAGAATATGCTTTCCCAAAAATAATTTATAAAAGACAAAGGAATGGATTTGGTACAAGCATCTAAAGTGAACTGAGCAAAACAGAAAAGATACAGTCATATATTAGTGACTTGAACATATTTGGTCTTCATGAACTACCTCGGTGTTTTAAAAAAGTAAGAATGCTAATGGCCAAGTTTATACTTTATTTAAGGCATTAGGCGATATTCAAATAATCACAGCTAAACTCTGCCCTGATAGAGTAGCCTTAGAAGTTACTTTTAAGGTATTGCATTCTTTTATTTTGTGTACGATTATTTATGTATTCATATAGATACATATAAATACAAGATAGTGAGGACAGCTGAAAGGAAATCAAGGAACCAGGGGAAACCTGAAATACCAGTTTCATGATGAACAAGCCATAAGTCATTTATGGAGCAGTTTTTCCTTACCTTGGACTTTGTATGCTGGCATGTTTTTGGGTTACCACAGCTGTCAGAGCAAGGGAGGTGACACCGCCAGCCTTATAGGTTGGGGGATTAGGGAGGAAGAGTGGAGGGAGGGCAGTAGGAAATCTGTGGAACAGGCTGAAGCAGTGTCTGCAATTGGGGAGGGCTGGCAGACTAAGGAACTGGTGAGCATGCGTTTTCATTACAGTACCATTGCAATGGGCACTAATGTACAGGTGGTAAGAAGGAAACTACTGATATTTCTCTTTAATGTCTCTATTTGCAACTTGTGCACAGGTGGTTTTTAACCCATCAGTGTTTCTGGCTCATTCTGAAGAGTGGTGTACAAGAGGGGAGAGTTACTGCTATTTTGGAGGCAAGTGAGAAAATCAGTGTTTCACCTTGCCCAGGTACAGCAGATCTGGTCCTGCTGTTCTCCATTCATGGTTCCTTATGGTTTTCACTCCTTACTGTCTCAAGTCTATCCACTGAAAAAGAATGCTTACACAGAAACAGACAAGAAATAGCCCAAGGGCTGGCATATTGTGCAATGTGACGTGCAACATACCTTTCAGATTTGAATTTCCTTCATACTTAATACACTCAGGCTTGCGTACTGTCACACCCTATGGCATATTTTATTACTCAGGCTCTTGTGTATCTGCAGCTATCTAAGTCAACTAAACTTCAGGCCTGCATGATAATACTCTTCAAATAATTCACAGAGAATAGTTTTTAAATTAATATTGCTTTTTTTTTTCCCCCTTCTGTAAGTGCATATGCTATGGAATTCTTGAACTTATTCAAAAAGACTTGGCAGTATTTGGGCAGTTACTGGGGGTTTTCTGTAAGTTTGAACTTATTCAAAAAGACTTGGCTGTCTCTTGGGCAGTTACTGGGGGTTTTCTGTAAGTTTTGAGCGGTACCTTATACATATTTTGTATCTACATCATCAGAGACAACCCTAGCTATTTTGTTGCCTGAATAAAATACTTTCTGCTGCCTATATTCCACATTTGAGAGAAATAAATTGTGTTTAATACCAGGTACTTTCATTAAATGCCACATATTCAGACAATATGAAATACAGTCTCACAAAATTCCATAAAAATATGAGACAAAGTATTTATGCATTATAAAAATTAATGTCTTGTGAGCAATTTAATCAGTACAGTCACAAATTGGCTCTAAAAAGGCTGCCTCTCAACTTCTACAGCTCTGGGCAACTGTCCAGCCTTTACATAAGGTAAGCTGCCCTCTGTGTTGTTCTGTAAGGCATTGAACATTATTTCAAGTTTTAATTGGATGGTTTATGCAGTGAATTGAGTCAATTGTGAATTAAAATTGCACGTATGAAATTTGTCACTTTTTGTCTAACAAGATAGAGATTTGCTTTCTTACTCTCTTTTGCATAAGGCTTGAATATTTACTTCCAAAAAGATTATTTGTCTATGGTATATACATAAAGCATGAGATAATTTATCTGCACCTTCCATAAATTTTCTTCTATGCAGCCATGATAGCCACAAAAATGTTTGTGATGCAACATTCCTGAGTTGCGCATTTTAGAAACACAGAGGCAAAATATGGATATTGCAGCACATGCTTTTCAGAGACTCATTACTCATCTAAACTGAACATGTTTTTCTCAGCAATACAGAAAAGATTGCAAAATTTCAGATTTCAACAGTATGCTGTTAAGCTGTGGGTCTATTTGAAAAAAAGATAGAAAGAACATTTTTAGAATCCTGAGCATACATTTTTCACTTTCTTATTTCGTAAGAGCTTAGTAAGCAAACAGGATAACCCTTGTCCTACCTACCCCAAAACACTTAAGACTTAAAAGCATTGAAATGAAAGATGGAATTGGGTCACTATTTTCAGTCCAGTGCAATACAAAGAAACTGTATTATGAACATATAGGCCTTGGTTCATCTGAATACAGAGTTCAGTAGCATATGTATCTGTACTTGAACAATTTATCTAGATGTACTTTATATAATGAAGAGATATAGGCACTTGGAGCCACATATCATTTCATTACAGATTAGATGTCTAAAACAGGTCAGTGAGAGATGTCCCAGAACTTTGCTGCTGTTCCTTGACTATAAGGGGAAGATGCAGATGTCAGCACTGTCAATGTCAAAATATGGCTGTGATGAATACCTCCCTTAAATCAGAAAAAGTCACAAGTTGTGTGTAAGACAAAGAATATCTCACAGAGCTATAATGCAAGTTTAAATCTTCCCTAAAATGTGTAAAGCTAGAGTATATACTAGTAGGAAAACAGGAGAAACAGAGATTATCATCCAGCATCTGAGGTCTTGCAGGGGATTAGACAAAAAAAAGAATATTAAAAATTCACACTAGCAGAAAAGTTTATGACCAAACCTCCATAATTAGAAAAAACCTCTATATAACTTTAGGTACTATTACCACTACTAAAGTAGAGCATTCTTTCAAGAAGATCAACATCCCTGCATGTGGCTGAAGGAAAAATTGTGCTGCAATATTAACAGTATCACTTGAATATATGTAAAAGAGATTATTTCTTTTAAAGTATCTATTAATAAACAGACTACTGAAACAGTTGTTAATCAGGAGAAAACCTGAGCTGAAGTTCAGATCAGCACCCAGACTAAATTGTTATGATGAGCTTACTTCAATTTTATCACTTTAATCTCATGATCCTGGAATAAAATTGCAGTCTCCTTCAAGGAAGAAATAGTTACATTGAATATGTGCCTATGCTGAAGCAAACCAGCTGCCTCTAGGCATCTTTCTCTGAGGAGCTCTGGAGTAGTTAGATTTGTATTATATGTAAAACTCCACTTACATTATTCACTATTATTATTCACATTATTATTCACACTGCAATGTGTGAATAAGAGTCTCATATGATGTGGTGAGTTGAGTAATAGCCCTCTTGGTATTGGTACATTTTTATAGACAATGGTCCAAGACAGTATTAACTTTTGTTTTTGTCAAGTTCAAGCTGACAGTGAAGTGCAGGTCAGCTGCCTGCCACTGGCATGCCCTGTACCAATTAGCACTGCCACTCAGAAACACACTTTAGCATTAGTTCTGACCTTCTACCTCATGCTCAGTTCCCTGAATTTAGAAGCTCAGCCTAAGTGTAGGCTCAGATTTTAGCCCTTCTCATTGCTTTCTGAAGTGGATGGACAAGAGACAGATACAGTCTCCCACCATGATGCCAAGCTGGTGCCATGCTGTGGTAGCTCATTTGGACCATGCAGCCATCATCCCCAGAAGACATCTGCAGGCTTACTTGTCTAGGGACACTGCCATGGTACCAGCTATTAATCCCTCTTTCTGTGATTGTCACGGATGCATAAATCTTGAGGCTGGAGGTGATTTTCTCTTCCCCTGCTTGGGGTGGGATGGGGATCCTGTGGAAGGAAGAGCCTGCCACTGAAGGGCACAGCAGGGGAGAGTAGCTTTGCTGACACAAGTGAGAAGCTGTACCTGGAACTAAACACAAATTGTCAAAATCTAACAGAAGGTGTCCAGCAATAACAATGCCTCCCTTCCTACTTCTCTCCAATAATAGGAAATGTGATATTGTTGTCACCACAGGGTCTCCGTCAGAGTTCAGCAACCCATGTTTACTTCCTTTGTTGTCCTCTTATGTGCTTCTGTCAGCAAACATGTTCCCTTCCTGCTGTTGTCCTCAGCGCTGAAATGAACACCCCTTGCAAGTAGTCCTCCCCATAGTTTGGCCTTAGAGGCTCATCTATCACTGCCATGCATTATCTCCAGTATATTTCATCCTTTCTGAAGGAACCATTTCAGATTCAAATTAAAGTTTTAGACAGTAGAGATCAATTAAATGATAATACTTTGTCATGATTAGACTTGTCTTTCTCTTTAAGCAACTCTCCTATTGGGTGAGCTTCCATTAATTTTAGACTGCCTAAAATTGAAAGATGAGATTGCCACAGGTCTTAGAAATTCAGATCATCGTTAACATCATTATTTTCATATAAACTAGGAAATGTATTGTGAGAACTGCTTTTTTCTATGTGAACATTCAAAGTGGTGGGCAATGAAAGTAACAGCAGTTGCTGTTACATAAAATCTGTCCTAGAGACTGCCTAAAATTCCCAAACAAAGCACTTCTAAGGGCTTGGAGGCTTTAATATCAGTTACTCAGTGAATATGTAGGACAAAAAAAAGGTTAATTTTTTTTTCCAATCTGAGTCATCACAATGTTTTTGTATTTCCTTTGGCCAGGCAATTTCATCCTTTCCAGCATTTCTTGGGACAAAGCCAGTATGGTGTGTGAGACTGATGAAAAATAACAATTGTGAGGACATATACACCTTATTGTTTGCTTTTCCAATAAAATAGTTAAGGTCAATTTTGCAATTTAAAAGGAAAGACTTTTGATGTGAACTTTGAAAAGAATTTTACTCAGAATTCTTGAATGAATGTATGATCTGGTCTAAGGTACAACCTGCCTTCTAAGTATGCATTTATTTTTTTCAGTTTTGTAGATGATTCAGTTTTCTCTTTTATACAAAAATAGCCAGATATCTAAAATTTAAGAAATAATGGAAAATAATTTTTGGAGCTCTGCAGTGAATTCTGCATTATCTTCAGCAAAATACATCTTTTAAATTTTCTTTAAAATGCTTATTAATACGATGTTTCTAATTACTCTATGAAGCCAAATACAGTATTTTATGCTATTACTGTTAATTGAGCCATCTAAAAAAGTGTAAGTTAATGATATATTTACTGTTAATTGCAAGACAATTTTGTTCAAATGAGAAAAAAATTGCATTTTCACAACATGTTAGCTGCAATGAGTGCCTCTAATTTTACTTTTAAGCTTTTGCTGATGATCTTTAGAGCATTTTTATTAGATTTTTAATTTGTTGAACAAAATAATACTAATGCTGATCTTAAATTACTGTGTTTTAAAAGGCAGGTTCACAACCAGCATCAGCATACATGCTGAACTCCTGTAGTGTTAGACACAATGTTCAGGTGTCCCCAGATATTAACACTCATTTTAAAGGCTGTAGCATCTAAATAAAATTTTAAATGTGCACAGAGGATGGTAAGAGAAAATCCTGCATGTCAGACAAAGAAACTGTGGAAGAAACCCTAAACAGACAATGGATAAAACAAGGATGCCCTTCTGTGGGATTATTTTATGAATGTTGAGCTTCACCACAACCTCTTGTGCCTTAGTAATTTGAGATTGGTTGGTTTGGCAAGTGGTCACACAAAATAAACCATCCAAACAGCATGTGTGATAATCAGCCAATCAGGTCTCCAAAGAGACTTTAAATGTTCAAACTGAACAAAGGCTCTGTATCTGTCAAGTTCAGATTATTGTCTTGGACAGCAGCTCTCTGCCAGGTAATGTGCTGTTTTTCTATTCCCTTTTAACTTTATTTAGTAGCAATAGGTAGTTTCAGATTACTGTGGTAATTCATGCAAAACTAATTGACTAATTAAATGCAAGACAAGTAAATGCACCAGTGCGTGTTACACAATATTTGCTGTTGACTTTTCAATGTTTATCCAGCATGTATTGATGAAAGAGTCTGAAGCACTTTAAAGAAGAAATATTCTTATACTCTGTCTACTCTAAGAAGCTTTAACAAGGATTAATGACTGAATGATGACAATTCCCAGTCTTGCCAGGCTTTATAGATTTGATAGATATTTTTTGTTCATTTATGTTGCAAACATTTTGGAGAAAATAGAAACTTCAAAGATGAGCCTTCTAAAGAGAAACTTAAAAGAAAGGCAAGCATCAGTGTAGCTCAGGTAGATAGGGAGAATTAATCCCACATGTTTTGAAGTAATATGTAATTTATAAATTCAACATCAATTTTACTTTCAAGACAAGTCTGCATGATAAACATCTTATTTTCATAAGGATTTGAGAGGGCAGCAATAACATAATCCCCCTTCATGAAATGAAGTGATAGAATGAAGGCTAGTCAGCCTTGCTGAGCACTTAGTTCTACAACATCAGAGAAGAGTTGCTTTAAAGCAAACAACATGGGAGTCTGTTTTACTGACACAAGTAAGTCTGTTTCAGTTCCTTTGCAACATTGGAACTCAGTGTCCTCTACCTCTTTTCAGCTGTAGACACTTATATTAGAGTCCTGAGAATCAAGTGCAAAAGTAATTTCTACTTCTGGGTTTTTTTACATGTAAAACAACTGTTCTAAAATCTGCAGCCAACCTAAACAGTTTTGCCAATAGTTAGTCCACTAGCAGTTTTACAATGAACTATTATACATAATTTTGAGGAAAAATTTGCTGAGTTTATCTCGTGGAGATAACCTGATGATTTTTGGTGTTGTTGTTGTCATCCTTGTTATCAAAGTTTAAAGCCTCAGGGTTTAATTCTTTGTTTACCAAGCCTCAAAAGCTGTCTTTGATTTCACTAGGGTAGGCTGATGGCTTAGAGGCCAGAGTTTCGGCTGTCATCTTTACAACTCTTCTGATGTCAGAAGCACTGTAGGGGCTTATCACACAGTAATACTGTGGACTTAAGTGGGTCAAACTGTAAAAAAAAGACAAAACTCCTCAATGATGACAGTTTTCACATTTCCAATGGATATTTTATACCTTTATATTTTTCATTTGTATTTGCTCACTATATGACTCTCAATAAATCTACAAAAAACATTCATAAATTGTTTCTAAAAATAGGTAATATTTTGTTTTTCACAGTGACTGAGACCTCAGTGTATATTCACAAAGTCCCAGTCTTCTGTAGAACTGCTATATTGTAACTCTCCAAGACTAAAAATATTCGCTTGCCTGCTGGTAAAAACAGGAGATAACAGAAAGGTATCCCTGCAAAGTATTGGTAGAGAGGTCCCCTAATACTTAGGTAAGGAGGCATGCTTGAGCAAATGCTTTTTCATGATGCTGCATGCAACCATAGTGAGGTTTCAATATGAGAAAAATTTCTTTTGCTTTAAGTTACCCCCTGAAAACCTATTTTTTTTTCAGATTGTCATACAAAATTGATTTACCAGTACAACTCCCTATTCCCTTAATCAGATACAAGAAGGAAAGAAATTGAGGTGGGAAGAAAAACCAAATCAGCCTGTCTCCTCCCCAAAGTCACAGAGAAAAGGAAGCACTAAGCTTGACCCACATAACAGAGAAAAGCAGGAGAGTGAAAAATGTGTATGCAATGTAGTTACAGACATTATAAAACAATCACTACATGATGTTTAAACATTGCTTCATGGTGTTGCCACTGAGATGCTCCATTATTGTATGATGATAATGAAGCATGGTTGTACTTCACTGAGAGCTCTTGCCATGACTGCATAGACTTACGATTTTTCTTTCTACTTGTGGATCATGTGGAAACAAGGGAGAGAAATTATTTGAAGAACATAACCAGAATAGAAGCCGCAAAATTATAATGCTGCTTAGAAATGGGCAAACTTTTCAGCACAGTTTTATTTTGTTTTGTCAATATTATTTTATTCAAGTTAGAAGCTCAGCTTTAAATATAGTCTTGTGGAGAATGTGAAAGAATGCCTTTAAAAAGTGTCTCTGGGCAGTGCATATGTGTTGACAAAAGGGATTTTGTAATACTTTTTTTTTCACTTCTGTAGACATAGCTTGTCTACAGCGACTAATTTGAGAAAAAGTATTTTCAGTTAAGGAGAGGGATTGAAAGAAGACACGTGCTTTACTGGTGAGGATATCAACATCCATAGAGCATCTCAGTTCAGATGGAAATGTTTCTCCTAGATCTTACATGTTCAGATGGTAAGACTTCAGAACAGGGAAAAGTGCCATCTGATGATTCAAAACAATACAAAACTGATGGAATCAACTTCTTGTAGTTGACAAATGGAACTGGTCATCAGCCTCAAATAAAATCACCATGTGTGTGATATTTAGTCCAGAAGATCCTTAAAACTGACAAAACACTCAACTATCTCCGTAGTCAGATTTCTATTTAAAATTCTGTTCTTTCTTTATACTGCAGCAAATTGATATCATATGTTTAGCAGCAGTAGATCATAGTTAATACATTTCAGTAACCACAGAAATGTCAGTGTCTATGATATCTGCTGATACAAAAGCTATATACCATATATGCCTCAATTATAAGAATTATGAAAATTATGCACATATACTTATATTTGTCCTTTTACATTAGGTTTTGAACTCTGATACATGATTTATCATTTGCATGAATATAACACGTGTGTAAAAGAATAACAATAATATCTGATGTATGAAGAAACTAGAGAAAATAATAGGTTAGAATAATTCTCTTTGAATAAGTTAAAAAGTATTTGACAGCTTATAAGCTGATGATGCGCTGTAGGTCTCAAATATAAGAACAGAAAGACCATGAAAAAAGAAAGAGTAGGTTCTGAGGTTGCAGAAAAAGAGAAATCATCAGTATTTTATTCAGCAAGTTCAACTCCTTTTTCTGAGTAGACCTGTAACATACTAATGTCCTGGTTTGTGGTGAGTATGAATTAGTGGCTAGAGAGTAAGGTAAACTCAATTCTAGCTCACTGCACTTGTTTAAAGGCTGCATTTGTAAACATTATTCTGAATATTAATTTTATTTGTATGACTTATTTGTATTTATTTGTATTTGTATGGACTCTGGGTATCCAGTTGCTTTTTTGTAGAACATATTATGCAAAGTTATGGGTCTTTTTCATCAAGACCCTCTTTAAGGGGCTCATCAGAGTGAAATATAATGCTGTAGAGTCTAGTGAGAATATGCAAAAGTACTAAAATGCTATGTGTAAGTACCAGCAAGAATTGCTCCTTTAGTTCAAATACCAAAATATTTGTTGATAATGAAGAAGCTGTAAAACATGCATTCCTGTGAAGTTAGGAGGTATTTAAAAAAATCAGGCTGCATATGTATTTCTGTAAACTGATCCTTCAGTTTAAAAGGAAAGGAAATACATAATACAAAAATGGTATTTAATGAATATTACACCATATCCATTTTTCTAATTTGTAATTTATGTGCTTAAAAAGGATTACTGCAGAGTTGTGTTTGTACATCACTGTTAATATATTATCTTTTTTACTTGAAAGCCTTTTGAAACGAGAAAAAACTCATAAAGAAAAAATTATCCTATTGAGCACTTACGTAGCTGCATAGAATTGTACAGGTACCTTTTGCATAGAAGTTCTAGCTATCTGCCAAGTATGAGCTTAAGGTGTTGTCTTGTACCCTGTGAAGTCATAACACTTTTGTATGCAATGCCACAGATGATAATGCAAAAAAAGAAGCATTTCTCAGCCAAATCCTATTTTGTAATCCTCTTTAACCTGCTTTTCCATTAATTTATATTAGTGCCTTGTAATTTAAAACCTGGTGTGAATCTAGCACTACAAATGAATACTGTCTTCCATGGTATAGATAGCTTTATCCATAACTTTACCCATAGCAGATTTTAAGGAGATGAGATGATAATTCTTTATATTGACAGACTTTA
Organism: Sclerurus mexicanus; assembly: GCA_013396755.1. Taxonomy (NCBI): domain Eukaryota; kingdom Metazoa; phylum Chordata; class Aves; order Passeriformes; family Furnariidae; genus Sclerurus; species Sclerurus mexicanus. Next base: position 67,356 of record VWZF01006637.1, read on the forward strand.
TATTGACTAGTTGGGTCAGGGTGAGTTTGCATAGTGGAGTGAGCTCCCTACAGTTGCATCCAGACACCTTGATACAGAGAAGTGGCATCAATGTTTCATGTATTCATTTCTTTACACTCAGAAGATCAAAATGAACTGGTATCTTCGTTTCTATTTCTGGAAGTTTTCAAATGAGTTTTATTTTTCTACTTTCAAGTAATAGTTAATTTGAAATATCAGAAGAACAAAATTAAACTCTTGGTGTCTGTGCAAAGTTAAGAGAATGAATTAAAGATAAATCCAGTTAATTGTAAATTTCAATAGCAACAGTCTAATTTTAATGCAATTTAACTATTTTAGAAGTCAATTGCTGGTCAAAGCCAATGTTACCATAAAGCAAAATGAGTGAAAGCTATCATCCTTGTGGTGTCTGGAACTGATGATGACTGTTTTGCATCTATCATGTCATTAGAAAGTAAAATAATTTCCTTCTTCAAGGACAAAAAATCTTAAACTAGCAACAAGTATATCAAGTTCTGTTCATAAAACCTTTCACCTTATCTCAGAGAAACAAAAAATGAATTTAAGGAACTGATTAATTCTCAGTGCAAACAACAGATCTGGATTGTAAATGACTGAACTATTTAAGGAGTTAAGAAGCTCTTTGAATTCTAGGACTTGACTGTGGCTTAAAGCCAGGCCTCCTTTGGAATACTGGTGCTGCATTAGAACTGCAATTCCTTCTGGACAACATGTAGTGCAACAGGAGTTCTACCAACCTGTGAGGTGGAAAGCATATTCCCAGCTGTTGCTGGCTAGCTGTCCTGTACATCCCCTTCTTTTTCATGAGATTAGCCTCACAGCAGCAGTTACTCTTTTGAGCCATTATACAGCTGAGCTGCAAACCTGAATCCGAAGGAAAAGGTGCATTTCACAGTCGTTTGCCTATCTAGAATTCAGTTCTTGTGTGTGTTGGGCTCTTTCTGGCTCTAACTCAGAAAAATATTTAGCATGTGTTTGTGTGACTGAATCACTGAGGCATCTTTTCTTAGAGAGAGGCATACAGGCCTTGTTAGGACTTGATAATGAGATTGTTTATTGACATTTGTTATGAGGAATATTGTTGGAAGAAATGAGTGCTTTCCTGGTAACCACTGTTTCACGATACTTGGTAGTTAACCAACTATTTTATATTTCATTAAATTTACCATTGCCTTGTGTCAAGAGAGCTCTCATCACTGTCTCTAAGAACTTTCACATTTGCAAATAATACTGTTCCTTTTCAAAATGGTTAACTTTGCAATATATTCAGGAAGTAACTGACACTGACTACAAATGTGGCAATTCACATAGTTTTTTCTGATATCTAGACCTGTGGGACAAGAATAAAATACCAAGAAAGAACACTTTAATGTTTGCTCTGAGAGAAAGGGATGGTGACGTGGATGTTAAGAATATTTGAGGAATAGGATTTCTAAGGGAAGGGTGGTGGTTTTTTGTTTATTTGTTTTTCCCTTAGCTTTCAGGCAAGGTTCAAAGTTTATTTAGGGAAGTAGAATGAAATACAATTCACTCTTTGTGGATCTGCCTTAAAAACATGCAACATTAAAGAATCTGCCTTATTATTTATTTGAGTAGCTCATTATCCTTGTGAGAAATAGCACGTAGTTGTTAGCTACTATTCTTCTCTACATCATTGTGGTTTTACTGTGTCATAAACACAGAGTAGGAAGAATATGTGATTGATGTCATTACATCATTTTTAGATTGACTGTGAAGAGCCTTCTAATGTATTTCACTTTATTCTGGATAGCTATCTGTGGTGGCTTTATGAAGTGTTAATTCATTTGTCCATTCTCCCTCATTGCTGTCAGATTCATTAAAGCTGAAGCACTTTCCCTGGTTGACAGTAAGTCTCAGGTATTTGTGAAAGAAGAGTATGATAGAAATGGATATAACAATAAAAGGGATACTCATTAGATAAGAGTGTCTTGGTGGTATGTTTTCCCTGCAGTTTGTACTTCCTTGGGAAGGCCAAGATGGAGTCCTGCTGCTGCAGCCTGGGTACCCAGGTTTCTGGTGGAAGGGAAGTCCCTGGCAGGGTGTACACTGCAATTTGGAGTTAACTTGTGCACATGCCTAAACTACTGGCTAGCCCTTGCCTGGAAACATCTGAACTTGAGTGCCAGGAGAAGAAAAACTTAATCTAGATTGTAAATGGCAGGTTAATAGAACTTCAACCTGAGATCATTTTAACTTCAGCTGACAGCCTGACGGCAGTGTGCAACTCAAGCAATAACTCTGGGAGTGCGTTAGGTCAAGAGAAGGAAGTTGAAAACCAAAACTAGAACTGACCTATGGAAAAGAGTCTTCTTGAGCCCCTTAGTATTTTCCCTTTTGTATAAAGGTGGTGACAGACATGAAGTGAGGTGAAATCTTGAAACACGTAGTAGAAATGCAAAAGGACAGAGTAGGTATCTGGGGTGAAGAGAATGTACATGGCATATATTATGAAGAAGGTTCCATGAGATGCAGGCAAAAACCTCTTTCTTTTTAGTCTTTTCCAGATTAGGACAATGAGGCTGCAAGAAAGAAAACCAGCTTTTTGAGGCAAGGTTAGCTGAGCTTGTCTACTCAAATACTTTAAGCTGTGAGAGGGAAAGCCACTCCCCTTCTCCCCATATAGTTTTATTACAATCATTCTTCTTAAGAGTGAAAGTCAACACTTGAAAAGCTTTATTTGGATGAAATCAAAATCCAAAGACTAAGCATAGTGTGAGGACGAAGGAACTTTCTGTTTTATTCACCTTCATCCCCACAGAACAGGCATGTAAAGATATTGTATGTAAAGATATGCATGTAAAGAGAGAAATGGTAAAGAGAGAGGAAATCCTGCCTAATGGCAAATTTGGAATCTTAAAAAAGTATTTTAACCAAACCTGGCATTACAGGTGCTTTAAATCACTAATCATACATAAGTATACCATCACTGTACTAAAATAGTGATATAACTAAATGACCATATTGGGTTGTTTGGGCTTTTGGGTGTCTATTTCTGTGTCTTAACTGACTTGAATTCTTTCTTTCCTCCTTTCTTCCCTTCTTCCTTTCTTTCTTTTGACTTTTAAAGACTTTTCAGAAAGTATGAATTGAGTTTTAGTACCACTGCAATAAATAAAATTACAAATAGCTCCTGAATTTGAAATTCCAAATGAGCAATTTTTTTACTTGTAAATAATAATAAAAAAGTGAATAGGAGTGTAACCCTGTAGACTAGGAATTTTTGCTTTAGTATTGAATTCTTTGCATATTATTAGGAAACTAATTTGTATCAATCAGTATGAAACACATAATTGGGAAAAACATCATGGGATCATTTTGAACCAATAAAACACTTACTGAGGGACAGAAAACAATGTGTCTTATGTGAATGATGCAATGCATCCCACAACATTTTTTATAGACTGTGATTAACTCTTTAATATTTTCATATATTATCGAAAGTCTTCCCCATAAGGCAAAGATGAATGATTAAGCAAAAAAACATGATATTAATTTTTGACTTGGCAAGAATTATATAGATCAACAGTATGTACTAACATCTTGCCACATTTGAGAAGAAAATGGCATGCAGATATGCATAATTTTAGGCTCAAGGGCCCAGTATTCTTGTGCAATGCTGATTAAACAGACTGATAAAGCAGAGACTGTTAATATGGGAAACATCATTAGTTCCAAAATAAAAGTTGTTGTAATTCAACCACATAGTTGAATTATATCATGAAAATCTGTATGCAATCAAGTCATACTGTAAGGCCAATGATTTGGTGGGTGTTGTAGAGTTGAAATAGAAGATTTGAAGAGAAGTTGCAGGAGCAAATCCTTCACAATTAGAATCATTATACATACACAATGACAGAAATGCAGCTTTGTTAGTTATTCTAACTGTCCTATCAGCTGAGTCACCAAATTGTTTCTAAGGACCGAGGCAACAGTTGATATCTATTCTTGAGGAGCTTTTAATTACTATCAGAAAGGTGTCTGAAATGCAATTTAGGCTTAGGTTCATAGAAAAGTAGGCATGCAGTAATTTTCTTGTGACACTAGGGGAAATGTAGTTTTTTAGCTAAATATAAATTCCTCATCTTTCTTTCCCTGCTAACCATAATATTGAAGAATTTGGAAATGTTTCTTCTTGATTGCCATTTTCTGAGACAGGGGGGACCCACAAGGAACATTGCACCCAACTCTTATGTGAACGGCCTGTACAGGGATCAAACTCATGACCCTGGTGTTACTAGCACTGTGCTGTAACCAACTCAGCTAATCCTACGGTTATGAAAACCAATTAAGTTCCTTCTCTCTCAGGTATCTCTTTGTTCATCTTTCTCTCTTGTTTTTTCTTGTACATTTTGCTTCACACCTACCTGTTGTTATATAAGCAGATTTCCTCAATCTTTTTTTGTGCTTATTTTAATATTTTAATTTCCTATTCTTTACTTATTTATTTTCACCTTGATTTCTCTTCCATCCAATTTGCGCATATTAACCAGAACTGCCTTTCCTATTTAAGCAGTTATTAGGATAAAATGTTTCATGGAAATCTCAAAGACACAACCAACTTTATTTCTTTCCTATGCCCTGTAAGTGAGGATGAAGTCCATTAAAGATAATGAATTTTTCTATCATGATATAATAATCAAGGGTCAATACGTTCTTATAACCTAAAGCTTGGTTTACAAATTTCTCATGTCAGTGTTTAATATGATGTGTGTACCTGTAATGTTAGTAAAAATGCTTTTATTGCAGAATTATTGTAATCTAAAGAATAACAAACAGTCATGGAAATATTTAAAAGAATAGCAGTAGGCCCAGCTTCAGGGAAGGAATTACTGTGACTTTCAACTTCTGTCACGTGTGGTTTTCACAAGGTTTCTTTTATTACCCTGTGCAGTTGCCATAATAACAGCATGTCTGTTGTTGGAAACCTTAGGCTGTATTTGTCACAGGCATACCGTGTAAGTAGCAAAATCGTACTTAAGCTGTGCTATAGTATGGCATGACTTGGTTCGTTTATCTGGGATCAGGCAGCTGACAGTGGTTCAGCATGTTTTCTGTTAATATAAAATTTACTTCCTTGTCATTTTTGTTGGATCATTAATTACCCTTGTCAGGTAGCAGCAAAGGGTTTTGTAGTTTAAGTCCTGCAACAGGTTTGGTAGAATGTAGGGTTATTGCTGAACTTATGTGGAATAGAACTAAAATAAGGCTGGTTTTGGTTTGATTTTATACCTTTATACCTTTTACAGTGCTTCTCACTGCACTTTAGTTGCCCTATTGCTCATGTTTCATAAAATACTTTGATACTGTTCTTCATTTGTATTATCAATGTGAAGTTTCATATATTTTCTTAGAAAGGAAATTTTAGTTTTGAAATTGGAAAGCAACTGCATTGTTACTTAATGAATTTCTAAATACTTGTAGTCAGTGCCTTGAATACATGGAATCAGGTTTCTCTTGCCTTACACCCTAACTATGTCATGTTGCTTTACAGAGTGCGTGTTTTCTACAGTTTCTGAAAATGTCTTCTCTTTATCATGAGTCGATTACTCAGAAACTGAGATTCATTAAAAACTGGCCAATTAAAAAAAATAATAATTCATGAATCTTCATTGGAAGCTAAACTGTTGAGAGCAGCAAATTTAAATTTGCATGCACAGGTGAAACAGACATGCTTCAAATAGAGAATGAACCTGGAGAATTAATTCAAAGTGTTTTAAAATCATATTGATTTTGTTTGTTTACCTAGTTCAATCAATATTTTTTCTTCAACTATTTTAGTATCAGCATTAACATTTTATATTACTTTTTTCTCAAACATGTTGGGGAAAAAAACAAACCCAAAGCCCCAGTTTCATATAGATTTAATTTTTGGAAACTGTTATTAAAGGAATCTGTGAAAAAGTTTTACATACTTTTGTTCCAATAATAAAGACTGGTTGTTTTTACCGTCTTTGTCCCCCTCCCTGTGTGTAAGACCTCTGAAACTGACGGAAGAAAAAAAAGGTTTATGGTAGATAGTCCTATCCTCTGACCCTAGTTATTAACTCCTCTGTTCTTCTGCTCTAATTTGGTTCAGGATCTGATTGTTCAAGGTAAAAAACAACTTTCCTGCTGTGTTTTCTTCATTGTAGCTGATCTTTGGCAGTGCTTATACTACTCTGTTGGCAAGCAGTATTTTGGAAATCAGGATCAAGCCCATGCATCTGTATTTATTGCAGGAAATTATGAATCTTATCATTGCAAAGAAAGAACTGGGTATATATTGATGCCGGGAAACAAGCTAAATAGTAAGAAAGCAGTTACAGAGAATAAAAATAATTTTATATTTCCTCATAAAACTAGTGTTTAATCAGACCACTAGATGAAGAAAACATCAACTGTTAAATATCCCTGAAATTCTATGTTGATAAATTTTTTCAGATAAAACCCAGCAGTCTGGCCAAATTGGTTATATTATTTCCTAAATCTGTTGAATGACTTCACAGTTGAAAGCTGTTTGGTGTGGCAGTTCTTCTTCAAAAATACCATGGCACTGTGTGCTGGTCAGCTGAGGTGAGAATGGCTGTTGGAAAAAGTGCTGCAGGGTGTCAGTAAGCCACAAATAGTATTCTGAAATACCTGTGACTGTGCCATAGTGTACAAAAGAAAGATACCTTTATTATTATTTGAAAGACAAATTTTTTTTCCTCTGGCTTGAGTAGAAAAGAACAGAAAGAAAGAGGCAAATGAAGACCACAGTGAGATACAAACTGTACTGAGAGGGGAGATTTTAAATAAGGAATTTTAAGAAGTGCATGAGGTTATACACGTTACTGAGCCTGCCCACATTTTCTTGCATAATCCTTCCCACCTCCTTGCACAGCTTAACTCAGAATATAGTACAGGCACAGTCTGTGAGGGTGAACCAAAAGCTCTGGTCATGAGGCTAAAAGGTGACCTTGTTTTGCTGTCACGTCAAATCTCAGCTGCCTCCTGAGAAATCCTTGAGTATGAACACAGATATTATAATATTGGAGAAATAAAAGAATGTTTAAATAAGATAAATGTGATTATACAGATGACAGAATGAAATCAAGCCTTCAAAAAATGTTATGCATGCAATGCTAGTGTCCCAGAATGCTTTTCTGTTTTGTTTATGGCAACTTTTTCTTTTTTATGAATAAATTCTACTTTGGCACAGAAAACACAGTAATCTGCTCCTCTTTGTGCGTCTTTTAAACAAGGACCTGCTCATGCTGCAAAATGCAAACAGGGAATAACTTGGCTAGGCTGAATGTGTGGACTTTGCATATATGGTTTCAGCATAAGTGATGCATAACACCAAAGCCAGCATTGACTTCAGTTTTTTCAGTAAACCATTATATTTTGGGATGAATAATGGGTCCTTTATGGGTTGCTGCTTCTTTTTTTTTTTTTTTTTAAATAAGGAATAGGTTATTGCTACATTATGATTTCAAATTTTTAAATTCAAGGTGTTATATTTTTCCAGTAGAAGAACTTGGATGTTGCATTTCCACTTGGCCCACTGAAAATGGAATCTGTTGTATTCAGGATAATCAAAAATATATATTTCTTTGGCTGGGAGAGAGAAATAATGTGGAATGAGCTGGAGAGAGACTGTTGCTAGAATATTATCAACGAAATTACACTGCTACTAGGATTCATTCACTCACAATTAAAAATGTGATTGGGACTGACGTTGACAATTGTGTACTAAAGACAAAGGGAAATATTTTTTCAGAGATGGAAATACTGGCTTTAATCTTTTATGGTTTCACATATTTCTAAAAATTCTTCTGATGTGAAATATTAATACTTTTTTTCTCTTTTTCAGCTAAAACCTGACTTGTTAATGCTGCAAAATATAGGCATCTATAAATCTTGAATGAGCATGCCAGACCCAATAAGATAGTTGCATTTAAAGGTCTGGGCATTTTATAGATTTTTTTCTTTGTTTCTTTGTTTGTTTTTGTATGACTTTTGTTTTGTTTTGGGGTTTTTGTTATTTGGGGTTTTTTTTGTTTGGTTTATTTTACTGTATTTATTTTGAAAGAGAGAGTGAGATAGAATGTTTCTGAAATAACCTTTTCCCCACTGAGTTAAGGTTATTTGCATAAGCAAACTATCGATGGTGTTCCATGAATATGGGAAAATAAATACATTACAAAACATGTGAAATTTGGGATTCCCCTCTATCACTCTCATTTTGGAAAGTTTTATGCAGAGCCTAATTTTTTTTTTATGTTTGACTTGATTGTTCAAAAGAAACTTTATGGTATCACAGTACTCCAAGTGCATATATTCCACTGCCTGCCTGCAGACAGCCTGCCTGTTGTTTTTTAATCTATGTACACTACTCTGGTGACAGTGCCACAACGAGAAACGCTTTAAGAATGCAGATAGATTAAATAAGATTTGACACTGATCTGTGCAAAATGCAGCTTTAAAGGGCAAAAATAATACAGTGTGGAAGACCTTGCATTGAATAGAATATGTAGGCTCTCACACTGAATACTGAGTGAGGAAAGCAGCAGCTGATAGACAATACAATCTACAACAGTCCCGCTCACCACTGAATTCCCATAATGGCCAAAAGAAACGTGGCAGCACCAATCATATATATATATATATATATATATATGCATGCACTTAAATGGAGTGCTGGAGTGCTTCTCATGGCTGGAGAAAAATGGTCTTGGTTGCTGTTTCCATTGGAGACATGTATTTAGCCAGTTCTCATCATCCCTTAATTCACTACAATGAAGTTTGATTCAGAAGGAGTATAGGCTTCGTGTGTGAGCTTGGTATGTAAATTTCATATACACATGATGATAAAAGTAAGTATACATATAAACTTCACTAATCAAAACCTCAAAAAGCTGTGAAGGCCTTCAAATTTCTTATTCTTGTTGATTCAGAGGGCTAAAGTTCTGCTTCTAGCATGGTCAGAAACACCTCAACCTTTATTATGCTGGATGTCTTACTTTCATTGGGGTCTATTAAGTAAACAACATGAGGTCATTTGGTAGATCTGGGCTGTTCTACATTTTAGAGGTTACCTGGTCAATAGGTAGTCGCACTTGTGTTAAATGATTCTGGTACTTCCTTTTTGGGCACTTGCACAATGATCAGAACATTTCCTAATGTTCAAGTTTGCTTTCTATGTAAGAAGATTCTAGCCAACATCTTTTCCATTTCAGGGGAGTACTTCAGCTGTGAGACTACTCAGGAGGCCATTGTCAGTTCATCTTGATAAAATTGCTCTATTTTGGAGTAAATACTCTCATATTTTGGAGTAAATACTCTTGTATATCTGCTCATTTTATATCTAAGAACAATTAAATTATTACAATATCTGTTATATTTAAAAAAGATTTAATTGCTTTTTTTTTTTTTTNAAAAAAAATTTTTTTTTTTTTTTTTTTTTTTTTTTTTTTTTGGCAGGGGGAGCGGGGGACAGAAGTAATTGTTAAATCCAAATGAAATTCAAGGGAGATTTTTTTTTAATTTCAGTGAGGACTCATGTTTTATTTTGCAGGACATAGATACACAAACATCCACTTATTAGAAGCCACCACTTGCATGTTCAAATATGGGCTATGAGAAGCGGCAAGAGTACATAAAAGTTTGCTGTCATTCAAAATTAGACTTTTGCATTATATGCTATTGTTGTCCTGCTCTTTTACTGAATTGTTGTAATGTATAGAATCCCCACTCTGTCTCTTCCAGAAATACCACTGAAGAAGTGTATATTAGAAAATATTTTATTCATTTATGTGCAGAATTTGTACATCATCTTTGCATGTTGTTTTCTTTCAAATAGTTGTAAAATAGAAATCTATGAACTGGCATATGAAAAAAAATCCTGAAATAGTCTTATTCAGGGATGATAATAGAGAAATATTTTCTTTTGATTAATGGAAAATCAAACAGTACTCAGTGCTAATTTACCATTTAAAATAGGCAGATCATCACAGGGAATAATAATAGCTATTTTGTAATGCATATGTACTGCAAATGTATACAAGAATGCAGCTCACCCTACAAAGCAGTTTTAGGTCAGATGTGTAACAGATCAGTGGCTAGAGCCAATTGAAATAATTCATAAATAGCCAGAGCTAGATGACATCTCATGCACTCCACCTCAAAGTCCTGTTTCATTTTTCAAAGAAAACGAGTTATAGCTTTACTCACATTTTGAACGTGAAAGCAGCACTATTTGCTTCATCCTTCTGCTCTCTGATACTTGCTCAGGAAACCTTAACAAGTGCATTCTGTTACTGTCCTTTTTCACTTCTTAAAAATTTTCTAGATTTATTAGTACTGTATCTTTTACGGTTTATTCTGCAGGGGCCAATCACGCTTTTTCCCACAAAGGGCAAATGAAAAATTCCATGCATTCAAATTTCATTTCATAAGTACTATCATCTACATACCTTGTACAGTGTTCTGAGATGCACAGGTACAAAACCGCAACTTAGGTATGTTTTTCCATCATATGCTTCTTTTGTCACGTAAACCATATATATGGCATTTTACAGACATGGTTTTTGAATCAGTAAATTATACTAGGGAGAAGAGAGAGAAACAACCCATGCTTTTTCTACACATAAAAGCCATACAGATTTATTTGGAACTCATTAGAGTTCATTTTACCCAACCTTTCTTTTTCAGTAAGAACATTTTGTTGATTGATGAATCTCATTATGCATAACTTACAGAGAAGAAAAAAAACAAACCCCAAATTCCCTGTTTAACATTCAAATTGCAAAAGATCGTGAAAAGGGATGAAGAGATTTTATGCTTGACTCAGATTACAAAATGTACAAGTTCCTCTTGGGAGCACCTCACAGGGTATCAAGTAATATTCTGAGAGGTAAGAGAAATATTGAAAACTGTTTGGAGAAGAATCTGCAAAGAAAAAAAATTATTAAACCCAGTTGTTCCAGAAGGTGGTTGTTGTTTCTTCTGCAGACTGAGAAAGTATCTAGCTAAACAATGATTAGAAACATAGACTTGGAATTCAAATCCATCTACTCTTCTTTGAAGTCAGTTGGGCTGTATGTAAATGTCTATGTATAGGAAGCCTATGCATAGTCTATGCATACCTATGCAAGTTTAAGGCTTCAGTAGAAATGAGTAAAAGAGGTGTCTTTAAAGGTTTTAGAAAAGCACATAAACTCCAGAGTTTGGTGTTCTATGCACAAAGAAGAATATTACTGTCTTGAAGAATGGAAGAGTAATCTTCAGTAGACTATAATGATTAGATTGTGAATCCCACCATTGTGTTGCTCTCTCAAGGAAAAACCTTGAGATTTATAAAACTCCACTTCCTAGGCAAAATGAATAGGTGTGTGGAGTGTGCTGTACATATTTTTACACGTTATGAACAAATTTCCATATAGAAAGTTTGGCCTTCAGTAGGAATCATATGAACAATCAAATGTGTGCATATATCTGCTTTTTACAAGGCAAAACACAACTCAATGTTTTGCCTCTGAACTGATTAAACTTTTATCCTGAAAGCGACAATAGACTCTTTTCTTAGATTGATGTGCTCATTGCCCTACATTGAATATGACTTGCTCTTGATTTATTAAGATTCCAGGTAAATATGATTTAACTAGTCTCTTCTGTGAATATTTTCTATTGTGCCCTTTTGCTAATTGGAACCTTGCAAATGCCACAGAGATCTTTATATTTCTTGTCTCATTTGTGATATACTTCTGTAAACTGTACTGCTATTTCTATGTAGCTATTATAGTGAAATTTTGAGGATTTGAGTTATTTTGATCTAGATTCTCGATGATGAGAATAACGAGTATTCTGTTATCAAGAAACATTTGAACAGTACTCTCAGGCACTTGGAAGTACACTCAGCCCTCCTGTGCAGGGCTAAGAGGTGGACTCGATGATCCTTTTGGGTCTCTTCCAACCCAGCATATTCTGTGTTATTTTGTGTATGTGTGATATAGAAATGTAAAAGCTGATGTTTATAAGTCTGTGTACATTGGTATGGGTTTGGCAAAGAAAGGTTATGTAGTGCAAAGTACTTTGGTACATGGGAGATCAACAAAAATGAATTTTGTAGTGGATTTATCAGGTTGCTTTTCAGAAGTGAAGCAAAGCTACCCTGTATTCTCTGTCAAGCAAAATGACAAATTTAGCAGCTAAAACAAAAATAATGAAATAGCAAGTTCATTTCCTGTAATTAATTGTCTTAATGTTTGAAAGGAGCACTTTCGTCCCAGGCTGAGACAGCTGGTAAGTTCTGGTCAAGAGGATTATGTTCCAGAAGGCTTATGTCTTCCACTGTGAAGTGGGGAAATGGATGTCATTTAGTTAAATGCATAGTGCGGCATTAAATGAAAAATCTATAATGGGAGATTCAAATATGGAAGGTATAACCAAAAATATGAAAAAAATTGACCTCTAGATTCTTCAGAAATTCTTGATGTCCTCATGAGAAAGGAGGAGTTTCAGAATTATCTAGCACTTCTTGTGCATCTTCCAGTGTTGGTTATCAATTTGAGTGTATTGACAAGCACTAAACAGCTTTTCAGTCTCACTGTACCAGAGCAGAACCACAAGGTTCATGTGTGTATTTTGAGCATTTTGTGAGGATTCTGTGAGGAAGAGTAAAAAAGTTGCAAATGGTATACGTATCAACAATATGATATATCTTAAACTTTTGATAAATTCTAAAGTGTGTTGGAAATTAGTTGAAAGTTGTTTTTGCTGTAGCATTTTAGAACTACTTTCAGAAAGGTACAGCAGTATGTTGTACTCTTTAAGTGTTGTGTACTTACTGTGTTAGGAAGAAGTGTCCTCTGGTCCTCCGTAACAGTCAAGAGAGGTTTTTGATCTCCCCATGTTCAATTTCTTACAATGGATGGAGGAATACCTGTCAGAAATTGATTAAACCAACTTGGTGTTTAAAGTTGGTTTGTATATGTATCAGCAGGCCATCTCATTAACTCTTGGACAAAGTACATAGTAAGTTTGTAATTAAACATCCTCTTCCTTCCCATGGAAATCAAATACAATCATATCTCCTTCCTTCACTCTATTTGTTTATGCTAGAATATTGCCATTGCCTAAATTATATTAGTTTTGGTACATAGTTCAAATGAATTTTTTTATCATCATGTTCCAGACTGGACAAATAAACATCATGATACTTGAACAGAGTTAAATTGCCTCAAAGAGATACTGAGCTAACATAGCTAATCTGTTCCTACTAGTCATGTTTAGTTACCAAGAGATGGCAAGAGTATCTGTGTAGTGCTGCACTGTCCCATGTAAATGTATGCCTCCCCATTTGTTTAGTGTCTGCTCAAAGTTATGGGTTCTCAAATGGGAATAGGTGTTCCTTTATGATCTTTTATCAACATAAATATCAGTATAAGAAAGGCTGAAAGTTGAGTGCACTGGACATAGCTGTCCACTTTAATGATAGGTGGTTAGACATGTTACATTCCCCTGTGCAGCCCTCAAGGTGCTATTAACGTCTGATTTCTGCACTTAAAAAATGGGAGGTGCATATTCAAGGATGGCCCCTGGTTGGCCTCAACCATGAGCACCGTGTTAGCATATCTGCATGATTATCCATCTGCCTGGAACCTGGAGACAGCTGAAGAAAGGAACATACCTTGCTGTCATGTTTTGCTTTTTCAGAGCCATGGATATCACTGATCATGAGATTAATCAAATGAAAATTAATGTCTCTGACTTGAGAAAACTCTCAGTTAGATACGCCTGTGATAAAAGTGTTGACATTGTTATAATTCTTTCACTTTGTTTTATAAAGCCACACTGACTCAGTTCTAAAAATGTTTTTTTATAAATGTATAAAAAATTTCTGTCTACTAAACTCTTTTAAGTCAAATGAACTTTTCTCTTCCTTTCTTCTTTCTTTCTTTCTTTCTTTCTTTCTTTCTTTCTTTCTTTCTTTCTTTCTTTCTTTCTTTCTTTTCTTTCTTCTAACCTATTATGTTTTTCTAATTCTAGAAGGATTTCTGGATGAATTTATTTTTTTGTCTATAGTGTGCTTGGAATCAGTGGCCCACATTTTAACTTCTGCTGGCAGGGAGAACTCACACATCAAGCCTTTACAGGCACAGTTGAATCGATTGGACTTTTCAGTTTGAATTACCTGTATGTTTTTAATTTTATTTCATACAAATAGATGGCTTACTTCCTCTGCTCTCACATGGTTTTAAAAATCTATATTAATTGAATAGCATCTTACTTATGACCTAAATCTTGGGGAGTTTTTTGGACTAGATACCCACAATTGCAGAAACTCTGTTTTTTCCAAGATGCCATGGTCCCAAGTAATTTCTTTTAAAAGTTATTTTCCTCATTGTAAGGTTTGCTAGTTCTGCCCTTTCCCTCTTTGCCTTATTTATATAATTTTCTATATAGTACGTAAGCTAACTGTAACTTTGCTAACAAATGATTTATAATTCATTAACTTTCCCGGTTCACACTTTTAAAAGACTATGTCATCAGAAGTGTTGCTGTTTTTCCATTTAATTAATACAGAAAATACAGAAAAAAAATTCTTAAACTAATAACAGTTTCCAAACTGGCAGGAATAAATGAAATGTGAACCCTGTATAAACTTTTGCAGTCTGGAGTTATTTTCCAGCCTTGGCCTGTTATATGTTCCCCGTCATATGCTTTTAGGAACAGAATCCAGATCAGTTTACTTCCTGTTACATAATCTAAGTTGTCACTGAGACCTATGCATTAGTGACTATTTCCATCCATGGGAATCACGTGTTGCATGAGAATAGAAGAAAAACATTTTCTCAGTATGTGTGAGATGATGCTTCCAGGCACGATTTAGATGAGTAGTAGGACATACACTGAAAATGCACTAGGCCATAATGCTGGAGCAGAGAAGATAGCCAGGGGCTGGATTCTAATCTCAAGAGCCCATAATAACTTTCGTAAAGTTTACAGAAATTAATGTCAGCAGAATTTGAATTGGAATCTATTTCATCTTCATAATCAAATATTCCGTTCATAGATGAATGTGAATATTATCTTCAGCAATAAATGAATTAAATATTGCCACTTCCAAATTATATGTTTATGTAAAAAGACATGATTTTTTATTTTGAAAATGTTGACTAATAGTACAGCCTAAGAATAAGCTAACTTTTTCCATAATTGCTATTTTTTCCTGCTGCTTAGTATTGAGAGGATGATAGTAAAATTAATATCTGTTGTTATTGATAATGGAAAATCTGCTGCTTTGAAAAGATTATGCTATTTATTTTTCAAGCAATGTGCAGCAGCTGTACAGACAATTCCATTACGACTAACTTGAAAGCTTAGTTCTTCCATTTATAAAATATTACAAATCCATGAATACATGATTCCCCACTTCCAAATATCAGAACTCTTCAAAATATATATCAAGCATACAGCTCCAAATTTACATGACTTCTGTTGTTCTGGATATTCTTCCTTTTATAACATTTATTCAATGTGAATTTTACAGAAGATGAGTGTGCTGATGTAATGGAAAGGCAAATATTTCCAAAAATGGTTCAAAATTGTTCTATAAAGAGTTAAAAATGTTAAGCATCTACAATTTGTAAAGGTGGTAACAACTATAGTTAAATATGAGGGAGTAGTGCTAGAATTTAAAAGATGGTACAAATGGTTAGAAATTAATAAGTGAATCAATATTCTTGTAGTACGAGGAGCTAAAACTGACTTGTACAGGACATGTATAGCTGAGCTTATTAAAACAGTTCTTTAGCAGCAGAACAAAGTTTTGGTTTACATTTTTTTGAAAGATTGATTAGTTTGGCTGAGTTTTTTTCAGGTTTGCAGAATTTTTCAGCAACTTCAGTCAACTTATTGTTAAAACTGATTAATTCTTCAGACTGTAACACTGGCATTCTCAATATAGCCATCAACATATCATTTCAGTGCACTTCAGATTGGGGTGGAGTGCCATGCTCTTTAGGCTAGATATTCTAACGACTTTAAGTAATTAAAAGAGAATTGCAATCACTTTGGTTGGAATTCATTTCATTTAACTCTAGTCATGTAGGTATTTAGTCATGCAGAGTAAGTCAGTCATTTAGGTTTCCTTTAAAATTGATGAAGAAAAGTAAGAACAGAAGACATGATGAATGGAAGTCCAACTCATGACTGTGTTTGTAATACAGATAATGGTTTCCCAGGAGAATGTGGCAGCAAAACATATGAAGTTAAAAGAAAAACAAAAAAAAGCAAAACAAACACCACTCTTCCCCCCAACAAAAATCCAATTAATTATACATGCTGCATTAATATTAGTTTTGACAGATTACGTTAGTTATCTCACTACTGACTCAGCAATGCTCAAAATCTGATTTAAAATGGTGTAACAATTCCAGTGTATTTTCAATATAATGTTTTCAGATGGGAGTCCCAGTACTGCTTTAGTGACTGACTTAGTAATAGCTTTTGGGTGCAGCCTCTGTTTCAACCATGATGAAGTGCAAATGAAATTTTAATCACACTAACAGCTTAATTTATAAATTTTTGCTTTTTATAGGGCAGTATCCTAAAGGGCTTGCTTCTTTGTCAGTAATCCTATTTTGAATCCTCAAACAGGAAGTTGGAATTACATGGTGTGCCTTTATTCCAGTCTTCTTGGTAAAAGTGAATTAGGTCTTCCAATATTCCTACAGCCATAGGAGCTCACATCTGTAAGCATCCTTGTTTAGCAAACAGGTGGCTTTTTTGCCTTTACATCCAATTATCTGCCCAGATGATGCTGTTACTAAGAGTCAGCCTACTGAAGTGCCAGACCCTAAGAAGAAAGAAAGTTATTGAGAGTGTTAATTTTTTTCTTAGAGCATGTGCTTTCCCCTCTCTTTTGCTTCCCTCCACAGAACCTGCCTCTGTCAACCTTCTAGACAGTCGGCACAATTATATGAATATATCTGCTTTGGATGTGTGAGGGGCTCTTACTTTCCCACACTGTCTTCAAACACTTGTCTTTTTACTTCATCAGTGGGATAACAAGTATACTACAATACTGATTCTTATACTTGACTGTACATTGTTTCATAGATGTGAATATTTAGAGCTAGTTCCTTCATCTCCTCTTCAAGAAAAAAAAAAAGTTTGTTTTTTTTTTTCTGAATAAGATACAGCTTTAGACTTAAAATACCTGTAGTAATATTTTTAATATTATTGAATATTTTGCTGTGAAAGACTGAAGTGAGATAGGCTTTAAAATTAAGTAAAGCAGGTGATTTGGTGGGGGTTTTTGTTTCCTTTTTTTGTTTGTTTGTTGTTTAATTGGGTTTTTTTTTGCTTAGACCTTTAGCAAAAATAGAAATTCCTAACATAAGTCCCATAAATACAATTTAATATGTAAGTTATTTTACTGTCACATAGAAGTCTGGAAAGTATTCATAGACGTGACCTTTTGGTTCAAGCCTGCAGAAGAAACTTTACAAAACCCAGCATCTTTCTAAAATGCTAGCTAGCCTGGACACATTTTTAGCAGTTTTGGTGTCAAACAGGGTGTATTTGTCCTTGCAGACACAAGTAGAAAACAGGCAGTGAAGTCAGACTCCGAGTGTATGTTTCCTCTACCTGTCTTTCATTCATCACATACCCCTTAGTCTCTGGATACAGACAAAATGGAGACTATTTTCCTCTTTCAGTACAATTAGCCAGTTCTTTAAAGCTAGACATCAGAGCTCATAAGTAGCTACTTTGCCTTCAGATCTGACTAGTGAGAGCTAAAAGCAGAGAACAGGCTTTCTTGATACCTTACATCAGAGCGTTTGTGCAACCTCCCTCTCTCCAGAAAAAAAAACCAAGTAAGAATAAAACCTTTGCTACTCAATGAAATTCTAAAGCACACATGTACTTAAAAATCTCAGTCATAACTCACAGCTTATTTGGACATTAGTCCATATCCAACTCTGCTACTGATTTGGGACAAGACTTAGGTTACTTAGCCTTTTATTACGTATGTTTCCCATGTCTAAAAGTTGATGATACCTCTCAGTCACCCCACAGGGATGTTACAAGACTGATATTGCTCAAGTTTGCAAAGCTTTTTGCAGTTCTTGGCTTACTGAGTGGAACTGGAGTGCAGCGCACACATTCCAAGTATTCCTACTATCCTACAGCAACTGGGGATAGATTTTTCACATGCCAGTTCTTTTACTCTGGGACAGATAGCTGCTGAGTCAAGTGGTGATGGGGCACATTGAGGACAAGGAAGACAAAATACAAGCAGGAAAGCAGTTACTCTAATGTTGCAGAAAAACAAAACTAAAACTCCCAGTAAAATCAGAGTCTCTGTAAACAAGAGAAGGACATAACCCCTTCTAAGAAGGGTCTTTGACAAGCTGTTGTATCGATAGCTGATTCTGACAGCTGGCAACTGCAGAATATTAATGAAGCATTGGTACAAGAGCCATTTGAACCTGACTGAAGATACATTATTTGTCTATAGCATTTGCTCTTAGTTTGACCTTGTTGCTTGCTTGCTGCTTTTTTGCTTTTTTTCTTTTCCCTCCTTTTTCCCTTTCCTTCCTTCCTTCCTTNTCTTCCATTTACCTCTTTCTCTCTTTCATTCACTATTTTTCATATGCGTAATTAAGTTCAAATATGCTGAAAACGATGCAATAAAAATCTTGTGTATCAGATGTTTTAAAAGCACCCTCTTGTCTCCTATTATTTCTTAGTATACACACGCAGCTCTTACTACACTAAGTTGTGTTCTTGTTCACTGCATACATAAATGGGATTTATACAGGGGAACTAGAAAGAGCTTAGGAGAAAATCCTTGTGCACAATCTGACTTGGTATGTAAAGGCTGAGCAATCTCTGTGAATCTGACAGAGAAAATGGAGATTGATAACTTCACTCAGGACACACTTCAGCTGCTATTCTCCAGCTAGTCTCTCAGACACTATTCTCCAGCTGCTTTCCTGGGCAGAGGGCAGGCAGCATTCCTTACCCACTGTTTGCCTATAAAGGCATAGGTACGAGCAGTGCTTGCTTGCTAGCTTTAAGCATGTGATGGAATTCACATGACTGACTGAAAACACTGCTGGTGACCTTCATTTACCCAATGCTGCCTTTTATTGTTTTTCCTTTGGTCTGTTACTCTGTCTTTCACATTAACATCATCACATACGCCTGTTTTTATGATTTTTACAATATTTCTTTTTATTCTTCCCAGCCCATAATAAACTAAGGATTCTGAAGAAGCATTTTGCTTGTCACTGCTTCATTCCCTTAGCTTCTGCCTCTTCCTTTATTAACATTTGTTAATAAAGGATTTTACTCATGTAAAATCCTGTTTTGTTTTGGTTGCTAATGGATTTTGCACTTGTCTGGATACCTGTACTACTCTTATTTTTTTAGTCAGGCTTAAGTTTAGAGCTAGATATATTAATGGTCTAGACTTCTTTAGGAGGCATTCAATTTCAGGGATATTAAGTGCAGATTTTACAGCAGAAGATTGCTTTAGCTCCTGAGCAGGTATGGAAAGTTTGAGATGTTGGATTTGATGTTTCTGACAAAATTAATAACTTTTTCCTCTTGGTCACAAACATATTATTTTTTTTCCTCTTCACCTTTTATTAATTGGAGCTAAAATTGGCCATGGTGATCATAAAGGAATATCACGGAAGCTATTATTAACTCTGCTTTGTGGGATAAACAGGAGGTGTGAGATACGATGATCCAGGCTCCCCTTCGTGACTGCGTAATGGCTAGTGTAGGTTGGCAGACAGGGCCGTGCAGTAGGCTTTGCAGCAGTTTGCCTCTAGGCTGAGGCACAGGACCAGCCAATGCCCCTTTGCTTGACTCCTTAATGCCTTCTTAATTTACTGTGAAGCTTTTGAAGGGAGGAAAGCACTGAACTGTCAGAGCCTGTTCTTCTGCCCTAAAGGGGTGGATATAAGTTGAACTTTCCAAAGCGTTGGTTTGTTAGTGACATTCAGGCACCTTCAACATTCTTCTGACTAATGTAGTGGCTGTGATTTTGTATTATTTTTAGGAAAAGGAGTGCTTCCTCAATAAATTGATAAACCCTTTCCATTTTTATGAAGAGCAATGTGTTGATGCTGTGTGCCACTACAAAAATTTATAATAGCAATAGAAGTGTTGACATCTGAGTAGTTAATATGAAAACAAATATGCTCAAGCCTTTGAAGTGTAAGAAAACAATAGTTAACCTTTTTTTCATGAAATAACCAAAAGTTTTCACAGATGAGCAGAACCACTGCTTTCTGGGATAAGTAGCAAACTCTTGTTTACTGTCACTTAACTCACAGAACTTAACAGTTCTGCTTTTTATGCTAGTTTGAAGTTTTGTGCTTTTGAATGTAATCGATCATTGTTACGTGTGCTCTAAGTTACAGCTGGCTCTCTGAGATATTCTTCCTTCTAATGGGTCCTGATTAGCAGAAACAAACTGGTTTTTAACTGCTTTCCCAAAGTTAAGTCTTAGCAACCAGAATTGTTTCTACATGTCCAATTTTTATTAGTGGCAGGCCCAAGTCTTCCTCTCTGATGTATGTCAGTGAACTAATAATAAACAGAGACTAAGCAGAACCAAAGTACATACCAGAGGTTCTTTCTGAAAATGTGTATAGAAAGATTTATTTGCTCTGTGTACAGAGCGATAGTTACCTATTGCTACCGGCAGCAAATCTCAATTGTATGGTACAGAAGTAAAACTATCTGGGCTTTTTTAATCTTTCATATAAACCAGATGTTTTAGTCATTGGTTTAGTTTCCCCCCCAGACGTCTGCCAGCTGCATCAGATTGTAACTGATATCTGCATTCAGCTTCACTAAAGTGGAGAATCAGAAGTACACTGGGTTTCAATCACCTCACGATAGGTAATCCTAAAAGCAACACTGTTGTTTTGTGGCATATATTGCATGCAGTGCTAGATGGCATTTACCCTGAAAGTACTCCATCTCTCCCAAGAGATTAATATAAGATGACACAGTTAGTTTTTTAGTTTTTATTAAGGTAATCGTATCACTCCCACTGCTAATGCAGTTTATTGTGAGAAATTGGAATATGCTGTAAGTGGCACAGAAGAAATCACATAGAGACTTGCTGGCAATCATAAGCACTAAGGCAACTTGCACACTGTTATCATCCACAGTTTTTGATACTGGCATGGCAGGAGGCCAGTCAAAAGTAGTAAGTGCCTAAATGCCTGACAAAAAAACAGGGAGGAAGGAGGAATTTGCAGTTCATACTGTCTGTATAGGCTTGATTACACAGGAGAAAACACAGTGGACTCCAGTTCTGTGTTTAATGATAACAGCATTTGATAGTCCAAAATCTCAGAAGTAACAATGGGTTCCCAGGGCAATATGTTTCCTAAAAAGGTGATGCAGGATGTGGAAAGCTTAAGGTTTTAGATATGAAGATGGCATTAACAGGATGACATTTATTTCAGGCCTTAGAAGTTTTATGTGGATTAGCTATGATTTCTTGAGCTGCCTGAATACATTGGCTACACGTCTCAGAACCCCTATAAGATATTGCTCTGTTGGCATCTTAATGGTAAATTCTAAGTTAGAGAATAGCTGTGGAAAGCTTGTGAGGTTTATTAGTGAAAAGCTTCCTGATGTCTTCTGACACATGCAAAAAGCAAAATTAGTGCCATGAAGCTTCACTTTATTCCTGCAAATAGTATCAACTAATAGGAAGAAGATAATCTTAAAAAAATAAGAGTATAATATGGAATTTTAATATTTTCTATTTATTTATGCATGCACAGGGAATTTCAAATTTCTGCTTAGAACCTGCTTTTCTGCTGTTTGCAATTTGTTCCTTTCTGTTGTTGCTGATGATTTTCTTGAGGTGCCAATAAATCTTGCTAACACAATGGCATTTAGTTATAATTTAATGTAACTTTTCCATTGTTTCCTTTCCACACTGGAGATGGTAGAGCTATGTAAATTAACCCACACAAATATATCACCTTCCAATAAGTGAATAATTGCAAATATAATTTCAGTGACTGAGATCAGTGATTTGCAACAGTTGTCACATATCAAATAGGCTATTGGAAATATTATTGCCACAAATTTTTTGCAAAACAGCATTTACTTTAAAAACATGTACTCATGTTCTGTGATTCCATGAAAGCTGGAAATTGGTCTCTGCTCTGAGGCTTCTTTATAATCCCTGCAGATGAAGATTGAATACTGTACTGAATATGGAAAAAAGGGAAAACTGAACCCCTGTTTCTTTTCTTTCTTTTCAGTCTGGTTGGAGAAGAGATAGAGACCAAAAAATGCCACCAGCAACAGGAGCACCAGATTACCCACCTCCTGATGGAGGCTGGGGTTGGGTTGTGGTCTTTGGGGCTTTTATCTCCATTGGATTTTCCTATGCATTCCCCAAAGCCATCACGGTGTTCTTCAAAGAAATACAAGAAATCTTCCACACATCATATAGTGAGATAGCTTGGATATCATCGATAATGTTGGCTGTCATGTATGCAGGAGGTAAGACATTTGTGAAATTTTTAAATAACATCATTTGGGGATTTTCTATGGTCTTAAAGCCTTTTTTCCCCTCAGGGCCTTTCCTTTGTTCCTCTACCTAACTCTATTTTGCAATTTTTCCCTAAATTTACAGTTTCTGAGAGTATCATTTTCCAACAAATCAATGCCCAAACAACTTCTTCTGGGTCTGGGGCTATATTTGGTCAGTTTTCACTGCCTTGGTGAGATCTCTCAGTCTATCTGATGATGAAGCTTAACCACAGAAAGTTATTTTGTCAGTGAGGGTTCATTAGTCAGGCACAGGTGTAGTCAGGGATTTTACATCTTGTCCTTATTTGTCCTAAAATCCTACTTTCCATTTAGGCCAAGAGTCATGTTTCAAACAAACCATCTGTATGACAGCTAAGATGCAGACAGTCTTATTTTTGGGACTGAACAGTGAACACGGATTCTCTGATATCTTTTTTCTTGTGAGCAAGCAAATAAAGAACAAGACAGATGAAAAAGGATTTTAAAGTATAAAGCTATGTTTAAGAACTAAGTGTCAAACTTGCTTTGACAGATTTTGTGTCTATCAGCCCCAAAGACTCACTTGTTAAATTCTGCTTGGTTTTTTTTCTAAGTATTGGTGAGAACTAGCTGCTGCTTAGGCAAAACACTTACTCAGGCAGTCCAGAGGTCTGAATATGAGATTAATTCAGGCAACAGATCTGGCATTTCCATTTCTTTTGATGCTATGAGATAACTACAAAATATTTGCTGTGATGGAGCAATTAAATGTGTAGATTTATAAATGTGTGTGTTTATGCATATGTACGTGTGTAAAAATGTATATACATAGAAACTGAAAACATTGTGCCAGTAACATATTGAGATTGAAACTCTTTAATCACCGAAGAGCATTCATTATTTTTCAGACGTGCTATCTGTGTAACAGTAAAGTATTATCAGGTCCTACATATGATCTATTGAAGCATGCATGAACTCTTATTTTTAGCCTGGTAGTTTTTTATTATTGATTTCAACCTACCTAATTTTTGACACATGAATGGCCCTAGCTCATTTAGCAGTCATGGAAGGAAGGAACGTGCCTACAGAGAGGAATTCAGACTACCTGAGTTGCTTTCTTTAAGTACCTGTTTTTTGCCTCTGACTACACTAATGAAGCTGGAGCCAGCATAGCATTAGCTTAAACACCTTAGGTAAATATTCTTCACTTGATGGGATGGAAAAATGGACCTTTCCTCAAATACTGGCAGTCACAGAGACCTTCTGAAGACGTCTTGACAAGAGAAGTCAATATCAACAAAAGCTTCCTGTTCAGATATTTTGATCCTATTTTTATTCATATGTTAATAAAGAATCATAAGTTATTAATATATTAGCAAAAAGTATAAAGGATTTTATAGGACCAGCAACAGTAGGCAAGTGATTCACCAAAATTCACTAGGTGAAGAACTAACTTGATGCAGTCAAGAGTGAAGAAAAAGACCAGGTATGTCCCATCACATTCAGCTCCCCTCTAACGTAGCTGTTTCTTAAGGGTGCATCAGCACTTGTGCTGTAGGGTGTACCTGTGTAACTGTGGAGGCCTCCGAACAAGTGCTGAACCCATCTGGAACACGGGAAGAACACAGGTGTTGAAAAGGTGGAATTTTTTGCTGCTTTGCCTATGGTATGACTTGCTGACCTGGTCTCTTTTAACCATGTGAAACAGATTTGCTTTATAGTGCAGGTGGTGTTCTGCTGTGTTCTTTGAATAGCATTTAATTTATGTCATTTCTGTCACGTGAATGTTCACCCAGGTTTTATTAACAATACTGATGCAAATCTCAGGACATTTAGCTGTGGTTATTTTTACCTGTGAGGTTCAATGTGCACAACTTTTTATATAAAATACAAAGGATTCAGTACTTTTGTTTTGCCTTTAATACTTCTTTTACTGTTCTGAGTACCAGCATACTCACTTCACCTGTACATTCATATTAAAAATTACAAAATGATTTGTTATTCCTTCTGATAACACCTACCCCGGTCGCTATGAAGATTATCATCACAGGAACAGTAGGCTGTTTGGATATCTAGTTACAGACTCATGATTTTAAAATGCTGAGATTGACGACCCTGCCTGATATAAACACTCTTTGAAGCCATAACTTCTCTAGAACTACTTCCTAAAAAATAGGCCATTTAGACAATCACTGGCAGAATATGAAATAGCAATCAGGAAAAACATTTCTGAAGGAAATCACTTCATTGTTTTTACTGTCTGAAGGTGGTTTGATTCTTCCTTTGCATTTGATGTGCTGTAATATAAAATACTTTCTCAGAACATGAGTACAAGGTGTATTGTTTACTATGAAGTGTACGTACATCTGCAGTGAACACTGTTCATCATATTACTAATTAAGGTAACCTGAAAACATCTAAGATCTGCCATCCTCATTAGAGCTTAGCATTCAACCTATTAATCATCACAGTGGGGTCAGTGACTAAGTTGGAGTTTGTGCAGACACTTTTTGCTTTGGAGGCTGCAGCCTCTTGCAGTAATTAGCTGGCATCTGTGTTTCAGCAAGAAGGTATTAACTTACCTTTCAATGCCTGATTAAAAAAAAGGAAACTAATAAAAGGCATCCAGTAAGGAGCTAAAAGAATGTTAATTATGTTTATCACTTACTTCATACTTAGAATAAATGGCATTAAATTATAGCAGACCATCTGGCAATCCATATGGTCTCCTGCAGTCCTGGTTAATTCCAGCAAATAGGTCAAGCACAGCTTTCACCCTGTTAGGAAAGCACTAGGCAGAGGTGACAAATCTGATAAATCAATATGAAACTCCTTTCCTCTCTCAATCTGGCACAATATTCACTTTCATCCTATTTGTGTTGTGGTTTTGGTGGATTGGTTTGGTTTTTTTCTTAAGATCTCTCTTCCTCCTTCCCCCACCCCTCTATGCCATTTCCTGGATCTTTGTTAGAGTTTGCTAAAAAGCTATCCCAAAAACCAAGATCCTGTAATGTGATCAAGGTTACAAGCCTCAAGGTTGCACAGCCTCTACTGTTCAGCCCGTACTTGATAAAAGCATCCTCTTGAGAAGAGCAGTAGTTCAGTCTCCATGGTAACTCCTTCTTCTGCCTCTCTTGAGCAGAGACTGTCAATTGCATTAAATTAAGGGTGATGGTTTTGTGATGTATTCCTACACGCAAGGGACTGAGATTGAGACCACCAGACTTTCGTTACTGGAGGACAGAAGCTGGGTTAAAATGGAATTGGTTGAGTTATCCTGACAGGACAGCCTGTGTTTCTGTATGTGTACAAACACATATGTTTATAAAATGCATGTCCATGTATGTGTTCTTATATATATAAACTGTATATGTATGTACTTATAGAGCCATATTTCTTCTCTAACACATGTAAACATTAAGAAATTAAAGAAAAAGAGCAAATACATTTGACCTCTAATTTTCTTAGTTCATTCTTCTCTTTTTTAAAACTTCACCTCTCACTTGCTGCTGTGTTAACAGCCAAAGGTGATTAGGGAGCCTTTTATCAGAGCTCTATCTGTTTGCAATAAAAATGTTTTCATTGCTTTCAGTGCAGGCTTGATGGGAGCCATAGTGGCAGCTATGAAAGCCATGTGACAAGTCTGGTGATTTCAGACAGAGCTGACCTTGAGTTTTAGATGTCCTCAGGGAAAAAGCAGTTTGTTTACTCAATGGTCTTTAACTCTTTTTCTGTCATTTTTTCCAAGGGCAATTTCCAAGGACAATCCCCAAGAATGGGGCTTTTGTTTCTTTTGTTTGGTTGTGTTTTTTTCCCAAAAAAGAACTTTTCGGGTATGACACTGTGTTATAAAGATTAACTTGAGAGCTGATAAATTCTTCAAGTCATACCCAGTTGTGAAATGTGGGACAGTCTTTCTGGTCATAAGTTCAGAAAACAAAAGAGGTTCATTTAAATTCTGGATGATATTTCTAAGTAAATAATTAAAAAAGCATCTTTAGACCCCTTCTGAAGAAAGATGCTAAGTGTGTGTAGTGGCCATTACAGTTTTTCAAAACACATTTAAAATTAAAAATTGCCATGTTTATCTTTTTCTTCAGTATTGCTTAAGTTATGCAAGTTTGAAGTTAAGTATTTCCAAACAGTTGCAAACCCTTAAAGGATTTTTTTTCATGTGACTGCACAGAAGTAACCTATAGACGAGTCCTCATTTTGACTTCGTCAAATGTTAATTTGGAAAATAACATATCATATGGTATGTTCAAAATATTTGTGACTTTTTCTCAGTGGGTGTTTTAGTGATATTGCTGTGAAGATGAAATGGTGTGCACAGTGGAGATGACAGTTGTGAAATCCATGTAACACAAACAACAGATGGTTATGGATTTTTGCTTTTGGACAGGACCTGGATTCCTACACTTTTCTTCCTCTCTGATAACATTTTCTAATTCTGGTTTTACAAATACTGGCACAAGGAATTCAGCAGCCATGGATAAGGAGATTGAGAAGGTTTCTTGAATTGACTTCTTTGTTGTCAGGGACAAGTGTTTTTCCCCACCAGAATATGCAAAGTGTTGAATTTTAATAACCTCCTTTAGAGTGTCCTTGAAAGCAGAACTTACTGACTTGCTAAATGTCTCATGGGCGTAAGGAAATACTTCACATTTAGCCTAAAATATATGTAAAACATTGATGTCAAATTAATTTGCAACTCACAGATAACGGAAAAGGAGTCATAATGAGGTTTCACAAGAACAGAGTATTTTGAAACTTATTAACAAATGGAGATGAGTACAAAAAAGAGGTACCAAGACTAACAAAAATATAAATTTACATTAATTCAGTTTTTAAAAAATAAGACCCAAATGCTAAAGCCTCTGAAGGGTAATACAGACACATCTTAGCATTTCTTGGAATGCTTTGAGTTTTAATAAAACAGGACCTTGTAGGGCAGCGTTCTGCAGTAGCAATGAGTGTTTTAAACAGATGCCTGAATACTTAGAAAACACTCTTTAAAATGGTCAGGGGAAGAAAGATGAAAAAAAACCCAGATCTGTTGTAGGTGGTTTTAAACATTTTTTTTTCAAACAGGTTTGTCATCAAATGTACAGGAACAAGCTGGTTCTTTTAGTCTGTGACTTGTTACATTTGGTTGAACAGATAAGATCTAATTGCTAAATATTCAGTGTTTTTTCGGGATCCAATTTTGTGAAGTGTTCATGAAATACAGGTTTTGCTGGGATCTACTGAGACACGCTCAGGAAGCCAGTCTTAAAGTTAAGGACATGCTTCCACTGAGAGAAATAAGGGGGATTTTGTCTTTTGTTGTATGCTTATGTTAATTTTGAGTAATTGTCAGAATGACATTACATGACATAGAGTTCTCACTGTGCTTCTACGAACCTCTTTTGATATTCCAACCATAGGTTATTAGTAGCAGCTTGATGCATATGATCACATGGGGGACATGGTTTAGGGGTGAACGTGGTGGTGCTGAGTTAATGGTTGTACTTGATGATCTTAGAGGTCTTTTCCAACCTTAATCATTCTATGATTCTATAGAAATATTTACGGTAACTTAAATTTAATTAACTCAAACCCCTTACTAAAACAGGTCTCATTTACATACAGGTAGGCAATGAGGATTACATAATGAACATTACTTAATTACTCTTTTCCTTTGTAAGGCTTTCTATTTGTCTTGATCTTAATTTGATTTTATAGCCAGGGATTTCTATAAGTAAACAATATTGACAGCATTTATATCTGCAAAGATGATTTTCTTTGTCTCTCAGTTTCAAGTAATAGGTCAAAGTCTAACAATAACAAATAATACGCATCTAAGAGCTAAAACTTTGGGTTTGTTTAAAAAAGGTATCAAGGGACAAACTTAAGCCTTTGATATGTTCCTTGGGCTTGTAGAACTTCGATGAAAGAATGCTTATTTTGTGTGTACTACTAATGTTGGATTAGTTCCCATATCGTTTTTCACTGGATCATACAATGGTTGTGTTCGTAACGTGTGTCGGGTAATTCAAAGGTAATGAAACAATGGTCTAGCGCAACTGGGAATCATGAGATGTTTAAGCAGATACCAGAGAAGAACTGTGGGGAAGGAAAAGTCTGTGTATAGCACTGTAGTCACCCAGCACATCAAATGAAATAATAAACCCAGGACTTTACAAAGAACTTATTATAGAATTTTACTGGTCCATTGTCTTGGAATGTCTAAGAACTATTCCCTTGTTTATTTTGAAGGGTATATTCAAGGGAAACAGAGTTGTACTGATATGTTTAGAAGATATTCTAAGCCGGTATCAAATGGCAACTGCTGAGACTTACTTTGATTCATAAAGACATGTAGTTCTGTAGTCATTAACAGAGGTAAATGGGCCAGGGACTTAGTGACAGGTTTTTGCTCATGCCAGAGGAACAACAGAAATCAAAGACTGAAGTGTTTTTTGAGTGTCTTTTATGATCATGTTAAACACTCTTTTAATTGATTAACCAGTTTTGAAAATTTTTGCAGAGATCAAATGATACATGTAATTAAATGTATATACCATATGAAGAGTTTCTGAAGAGTCAGAACCTTTTCATCTAATAGTGTAATTCTATTAGGATTCTGAATGTCAAACAAATGCAGTTTTAGTAGGTAATATATGTTTTGTTGGTGCATACAAGCAAAAGAAAAACTTAACTTTCTTTTCCACAAATTTTGGCATGTGCTTTTTTTAATTGTCAAGAAACAGTTAAGTATTTTCACTGCAGTTCTACATGACTTTTGTTTGGGTGAATATCTAATATGACTAGACATCCAAATGAAAGAATGTGACTAAACTAGGAGATTGTATTTTGAAATAAGATGTTGATTTCATCATATAGTTCAAACACTTCTTGCAACACTTTCCCACTGATGATGGGAATGTGTGCCCTGCTTGGTCTTCTATGTGTAATGCTTTGAAACACTTACCATTAAGTGTTTTAACTTTTAGAAATCTTTGAAGGAAGTAGTGGTATCACTACAGCTTTTTAGCAATAGTAACTGGAGATTGCATGAACAGGAGTAATGTGTTTAGTCTTCCTCAGCCTAGGCACCTACATCTGATATAGTTGTCTAGATATCTTCTGTTGTCAATCAGTAAAAATGGGAATTTCTATTTCATCCATTCTTAAGTTAAATACCCAAAATATATGAAATTAATCGTGTTTTAAAGCCTTCTCTGTTTTTTTGAGTGCTAAAGGAATCTAAAGGAAACGTTCTAATGTCCATTTTGCATAAATCTGAGGTGATGCCACCCTACATGATTGTTATCCTATACTAATACAGTATATTTTGCTACCTAGGGGCCTTGAAATATAAGAACATTCTTGTTAGTGATTTGGACCTTGTTGTGTCTTTAAACATTCTTGTGTGTTACATGGGTTATAATTCTCTCATGTTTTAGTGACACTGACTTAGTTGTACTACTTTAATATTATTTAAAATATATGGTAATTTTAAGAATACTTTTTGTCTTGTAAACCTTTTCTCATCTTCCAATTACTTTTCTCATAACCATAATTCCCTTTCTTCCATCACCACCTAAGAAAAAAACACAACTGGGAGAATAACTAGTTTGTCTAATAATTGGCCAGGTTTACATTCTTTTGTAGCTGATTATAAACTGATAGAAATCTATGGATCTGTTATATTCTCTTCTGTTCTGTGAATGATTTGAGAGTTGAATACAGTTCAGTCTTTTCATAACAGGATCCCCAAACACTTCTCTATCAGTATCAGCTTGCAGCACCAATTTTGCCATGATTCAAACCTTACTCATACTTCTTTCCTTTGCTTATTCTGGAACAGAACTTACTTGACTGAAATTTTTAGTTCTTTTGCAAGAACGAACTTTGCCCACATGTTGCTTCCAGATTTGCAGGACTTCCCAAGAACTCTGCAATGACTTTCAGAATAGGACTGGAACAAGAGAAGGCAGCGGGTGTCCTATTTGGCCTCCCCTAGACGGGGGAGTAATATTATGTCCTTGGAAGTAGAATTTCACTCAAAAAAGCTTCTAGAGCAGTTCTGTTCTAAATTTTTTGAATTATTGGAATATACCCAAATGGCAGAATTAATAGCTTCTTACTTTGGCATTGCTAAACTTTAAATGTGTACAATTAAGTAGCTGAATCTGCTGTTACTTGGCTCATCAGAACAGTTGTAATTTACAGAGCAGCGAGTAAATAAACAAAGTGCAGGTGGTTTTACTTCTGGACTGTCTTTGCGGGAACTATTCAATCCATAAGAAAGCAAGACTCCATAACTGTTACCATGAAACATTTAATTAAGGAACATAAGGTTTTAAAGCTGGAGAGAAGGAGCATTTTCACTGATTATGCTCTTATCAGAGACATGTACAATAAGTGCCTGGGACTCCATTCCATGTATGGGTGCTGGTGCTAATCCTGAAATAAGTGCTTAATTTTGAATACCTTAGTGATCTTGTAAAGTTCAAAGTTAAATTAAATTTTCCCACTACCTAAAGTCAACATATAAACATGTTTATATATTTATGCAAATATGTTTATCCTTAGGTGTTTGTAACATCAAGATCTCTTGACAGCGTACCTTCAATGACTTAAGTGTTCCCAGAGGCACTCATTAAAATCTCATTTTTATTTATATGCACCTTAAAAAGACATGATCCATAAATGATTCATGTCTTTTTTCCAAAATATAAATAAAATATAGGATACTAGCTTTGAAGATTTACAGTACTTAAGCAAAACTGGTGGCTGGCATTCACTTTATTGAAGTAATCATTTGATTAAACTTTTGACTTTTTTGTTTGTAAGCTCATCTCTGCTTCATAAACAGAAAGTAAAAGTCTAAGGACACAGTACAATTTCACCTTGAGTCCCCTAACTTCAATTTTAATTTACTGGATTCCATAGATTCTCAGTGCTGCAAAGTGCATTGAGGAGTGGCGAATCAGGCACTGTGACTGTAAGAATTGTTCTGATTTTTCATTGAAGCAACAGACTCTGTAATGAAACACTTCCAGGTAGTGACCTGAAGTTTTTTGATTATGAAGTGAGAAGAGAATGTAATCAACATTAGAGATGATTGTAAGAGGCTCATGGCCCTTTACCTGAATAATTCCTTTAGCTTAACACATTTTTATTGTCACAGAAAGGTATAGAAAATCTAAAAAAAAAAAAAAAAAAAAGTTTAAGAAAAAGAAAACGAAAACAAAAGCAAACCACAAAACACTGTCTCCTGTGGGCTAGACTTGCAGAAGGACTACACCTCCTAGAATGTGATGCAGCAGTTCATTCAGAATGAGGTTCAGTGTGTGTTAGGTGATTGCATTTATAATAATGAACAGCAAAGCCCAACAATTAGGCTTTTACTAAAATAAGAAACTGTAGAGCTGCAATTTTTCGAAGATGGTTTGGTTATGAAATGCAATGTGGTACGTAATAGCCTTAAACAAAATGTTTGTAAATATTTTGAAAAGCTAAGAGGAAGAATTAGTTCATGGTAATCACACAGTTATATTTCTAATTTGTTTATTTGAATGCTGGAAGATGTTTCAGATATTTCAGAGGGACTTTTTTGAAGCGTTTTAATTTTAATGAAAATTCTGAGACTTGAAACTTTTATTTCAGTTTGGGAACAAAAAGCATAAAAGTGCTTCATACTTTGATAGTTCTAATTTTCTGTATTGCTCTTGAAAAATGAAATAACGTATCACATAATACATGTGAGAGTAATTCTCTTGTCTTTCACACAGCACCAGAGTTTATACCTGTGCAAAAAGTGTATAAGATCACACTTGCCATTGTGATTTAGAAGCTCTTTATTACTTAGTCAAATGTAAACAGTAACCTGAGTGTAAAGCACTTGACCCTATGCTCAGAGAAACAGAGCTGAAGTAGCAAATGAGATTAAGAGAAGAACAAATTTATATAATGAAATTTCTTCTGGATTATTTCACCTGATGTTATAAAAAATTTACTTGACAGGGTATTCAGAGATATGTATTTCTTAGATCAGTCGAAGCTCTAACCAATGGCTTTCCAGAAAAATGTATTAAAACTTACTAAAGAAACATAGTTCCTCCTGTAGGAAGGAAAAAATCCTTTTCTCTCTAAACCTGAATATTGACCTCACAGACACACATGTCAAATCCTTTCAGAAAAAGGTATATTTCATTCAATTATTTTAATATACTGTTTTTGAAGAATGTCAACATAACTTCAGGTGAAAGATGGCTCCAGGAATGCGTGAAGTTTCGGCAGTATCTGTAATACAAATCATAAGAAGCCTGTATTTTAATGGGCACTAATTTGTTTTGAGTTTGTGATGCATTACAATCGTTAGAAGGAAGCCGCTTGACATTACTAGGGAGAGAATAAGGCTTCTGCCAGTGGCAGGTTGTCTTTTCACAGCAGGTACAAAACCTCACCTTGTTCAAAAGCCACACAAATACTATCTTCAAGCAACAAGATGGGTCTAGGTTATCAAGCCACTTCATGTTGCTTTTTGAAGCAGAGCTCAAATACTCCTTGTTCATGCAAGCAGACCTGATCTATACTTCCCACACGACTGCATTTTCAGAAGACTTTCAGAAGTCTATGGAGTTGTGTCCTCTACTGCTACAAAAGAAAGGACTGTGTAAAGAACATTATAAACATTGTTTCCTCTCTAGTCCAGGCAAAATACAAATGCCATAAAAATCTTTTCCCTACTCCATCATAACATATTTCTTTTCCACCGCTTAAATCCCAGGCTTCTTCTACTAATTTGACCTTAAGTTATTCTCAAATGTGTATTTTGCTGTAAAAGGCTAAGGAGAAGCAAGGAAAATAGAATGAGGAAAAAAGAAATTAGAACTCGCTCTTAAATTATTGATTAATCGGTAAATATATTCCTGAATATTATTATTTTTAAAAGGCAGTTAAATGTGGGTTGTCTTATGTTTAAGGTAGTCTGAACTCATTGTACACTTTCAGAATTTGCACATGTTCACTAAGTTGTCCCCAAAGTTTCAAATTCTTTTAGAGTGTAATAAAGGCTACT
This sequence comes from Sclerurus mexicanus, assembly GCA_013396755.1. Classification (NCBI taxonomy): domain Eukaryota; kingdom Metazoa; phylum Chordata; class Aves; order Passeriformes; family Furnariidae; genus Sclerurus; species Sclerurus mexicanus. Next base: position 101,002 of record VWZF01006637.1, read on the forward strand.
AATTTGGCACAGTTGCAATTAAAAAATACCTTGAAAAAGAGAAAGCATAGCATAAATCTTGTTACTGTTTTTGATCAAGAGGATAATCTTTTCATAACTTTTGGCTGTTCATTATTCTACTTTTGATTCCTTTTCTTAATGTTTCTAGTTATTTAACAGTTTATATTGCTTTTAGTCTTTTTCACCTGGAAGGCAAATATTCAGTGTTACTTTACATACCATTCTATGATTTAACAGATTTTTCTCAATATAAATGCATGTTATATTTTCAATTGCCTGAAAACACAAAAAAAAGTCCCCAAATGAACCTTCACAAAGATTCTCAGTTTTAACTGACAACTGAATTTAGTTTGAAAAATACTGGGAAAAATGCAAATTCTGTGTCTGGTATGATTCTATTAAAATACTACCATTGTCTGCACTTACGCTCTAAATAGGTACTAAAAACTAATGAGAATGGTTAGTTCCCGTTTTATATGATATCTTTGAAACATAAATAAATCCCCTTCCCCCTTCTGTTCCCTTTCCCCTTTCTCTTCTCCTTGGTCTTCCCTCTCCTCTTTCCCTCCTTATATAATTAAATTTATTGTATTATTTATCAAATTAAATATTTAATGTTATTAAATATTAATATTATTACATATTTACCATACACAGTTCTTTAGAAATTATCTAATTTATGAATTGTTAAGGAATTTGGGAAATTCCCACACTTAAGCTTCTAAATGTTAGCACTAAAAGACACCATATGTATTTGATTGGATATTATAAAAATAAAATTATAATTAAAATTATGAAATGTTTTAGCATTTTTTCTGTAAAATAGTGTTTAAGCTTAATGATACTACTGTGTTAAATGCATTTGGAAATGACCTTGTTATTGATATGGCCTAAATATGATGAATTCTCAGGACATTTCCAAGTTACAAATACATCCATATTTGTACTTCTTGTCACATATATTCTGAATATGTAGATGAGATTCAATGATCCACTCATGATCCATAATTCACAAGAAGTGGCGTATGGAAACATCGTAGGTAGAAGTTTGAGTATTTTCCATTGGAAGTTTAATTATACAGTGCAAAATTGAGACCAGAAATGGATATAATAAAGGAGCAACTGGAAAGAAACAAGTATCTTGTGCTTTCTCTGAAATTGCATATTATTGCCTGTAACAATATATAAGGAATAATTTCCAAGTTAAGGAATAATTTCCAAGTTGAGTTAGTTATAGTATTATTCTGGAAGAAAACAAATAAGCAGTAGGATGATGTGCAGGATGAAAATGGGATATTGTATTAATGTGATGGGCAATTTGTAGAAGAAAGAGAAATCCAAATTACAATATTAATCTTAACTGAAATTGGCTGAATTTTTCACAGTGAATGCATTATCTGAAAAATGCCCTGATTTGAGTTGCAGAGAATATACCCTACATTCATAAGAACTACTAAATAGCTGGGCAAGGTCTTCTGGAGTATTTGCTATGACTTTTTGCTCTCTACAGTACTTCTAGGCTTCCAAATGGCATAGTATTATTCTGTTTTCAGGAAAAGTAGCTAGGGATTTTAAGTAGGGGCATAAAAGTAGTGAATAAGCATAGGGAATGATAAATAGGAAGCGGTGAGTAAGGAACATTTACGAATATTTTGTTCACATATGCCTACAGTTATTTTCAGAAAGGATATTCATTACTCAAAGATGAAGAAAGAAAAAAGGAAAACCTTTTAAACTATCTAATAGCATGGTTTAGGACAATGTCTATGAAAAATTAAACTGAACGGTTTGACGGGGTTTTTGTTTTGTTTTGGGTTTTTGTGTTTTGGGTTGTCTGGATTTTTTTTTTTTTTTTTAATTCCCAATAATTATCTGTGAGATTAACAACATATCCCTTGTTTTCAAGTTGCTATAATTGTAATTGTGACAGTGGTATACTGTAATCTGTGTCTTTTCAGTTTTATGATCTGCAGAAAATAGCCCCTTTGTAGCAGGTGAATATACAGAACTTGTTTGGCAGGCTGGTTCATACATAGTAAGCTGTAAAGACAAGTTTGATACCTAAAAATTGTAATCTGTTTTGGCAAGGCATGAAGTACTAAACACTGAGTCTTCAGTTACAAATTTTCAAGTTGTTTGAAACTGATAGAGTGAGTTCAGGAGGTTTCAGGTGAAAAATACTTACAAATGGGATAAGAACCTTCTGTTATCCCACAAAAAACAACCCATTTTTATCCTTAGGAGTCCTACAACAGATAAAGGGAAGCGTTGGGGGTATTTTTGATTTTATGCATGTGTTTGTTTGAATATGTAGTTTCCATGTCTGGGCATAGCAATTTTTTAGCAAGATTATTTTTAAGACAGAAAAACTATTAGATAGAAATACTGTATAGCTATAAATGAACCTCTGATTAGTACTAATTTCTCTTTATTCCTTGAAAGTTGATATATTAGGATTTATTTTAATATTTTCAGAAATGTGATGCTTCTTTCAATACACATGCTCAAATATTACCAAATTGAACTAAACCTTTCACTTGCAACCATAACACTTCAAAGATGAGACCTCTGAAAAAAAAATCACAGCACATTTTCGTGACACCATTTGAGTTATGCCTCATGAAATTCCTGGTGAATCCCTGAAAGGGATGGAAATTTAATCTATTATTAATACCTTCTGTACTCTATACTGCTATAGATAATTACATTTGCTAATATTTATATGTAGTAGTATTATCTTTATCATATTTTCAGGGGAGAAAAGGGAGTAAGTTGTTGTTTGGTTTTTCATTTGAAGAAGTAACTTTTAATGGCACAGGTTGTGCATTGAACAGTAACATTATTTAAGTGAAATCCTCAACATATTTTTTGAGTCAGAAAAGCGGTTTTAAATTTAGATTCATGCAAGCCTATGAAGTCCCAAGGAGTTAATTACTGTTAAATACTAAGCTTTAAAATTCTTTGTTGTCCTTCTGCAGAAAGCTTTCATTAATTCTTGCCAGCACTTCATATTTGCCATCGAATGTTCTAATGTTCATGTTGATACACTACACGCTCAAGTTACAAGCTGATTGCTTTGCTTTTCTGTGAAGGAAAGAACATTTTTTCTAAGAAGATCATTTGCAATGAACATATCATGTGCTGATGCTATTTTCAGCTATCCCCATTACAAAGGCATGCAGAACTTTTTTTGAAAAATACGTGCCTGCTATTATAATATCTCTATTTATACAAAACTGTTATAAGTGCTTTAGTTCCATCTCATCATTAGCTTGTTCCCTCCTTTCTTCTTTCTTGTTTGTCACCTTTTTCTAAATTGAAAGACTAGTTTTTTGCAAATATGCACAGGTTCACTTTACTCGGTGGTACTGAAGGTAACAAGAAAACAAATAAAAGGAATGTTTTAAAAACTGCTGAGATACTTTGCTACATCTGATTTCTATTCACAATAAATGTGTTAGTGTGAAATTTGGGCTATTAATTTTGGGACAGAACTTTTTTAGTCAGTGACTATATATACTTCTGAAATTTGCTGAGTGTTTACCAGCTTGTAGAATTACACTCATTTCCTATTAAATATGATTAAGTTTGATATTGTTCATTTCAAAAGAAAGATCATAATTTATCTTAAAGTCTTCTACATTGTGATCAGGTGTTTTAGCTTTCCATGAAAAAAAAAAAAATCTGCAGCAGAGCATGCAAAACATAATTAATATAAAGCATTGATACATATCCATGAAAATAATAATCAGCATGGCTACTCCTTGATTAAAAACTAGGCATTTCCCCAACTTTTTAAAATTCATAGATATAGAGTAATTTGCTAACTTGAAGATGTTTTCTAAATTACATGATCCGTAACTCCATGCACATTCGTACCCTAGCAAACAAGAAAAAAAACCTGTAAGGTAAACAACAGCTTTAATCAAAATACTTAAAGCCCTTGGTTCGTGTCTCTGATGTATCACTAGAAAACAAACACAAAATACCAAAGCAGATCAGGGATCTGTAATTCCTTCATAAAAGTAATATATTTAGAGCAAGTTCCGGCACCACTGATGGCTTGATTCTTCTGAACATTTCAGGAAAAAGCAGTCAGACATATGTGTTTCGGACTTAAGCACATCAGTTCAAAATTAACCTTTTTGGGAGGAGAAACCATGAGGAAGCAGCCAAAGTGCTGAGGCAGTCTAACTATCAGCCAAACTACTATGTGTTACCACACACACAATTGTTGTATTTTGTATAAATGTCCTGAGGACTAGCTGAAGGTCAAGTTAAACTTCATTAGAAATCAAAGATAAAAATTTGATAGAATTCAAGCCTCTTTCAGGACACAAGTGAGAATGTGAGCATTCAGGGTAATGATACTGAGGAAATGTAGTTGAGAGGAGGGGAAGTGGTGAGCAAAGTGTGATGGATGGTTGAATGACTGACTGCATCCTCCATGGCACGTTGTGCTTTCAGCTGCTGAGCTATCCTAACTCATAATCTAGCAACCCATTTCTGTTTGGTAGTATTTATTGCAAGAGCAATTTTTTTCTCTTTGCTTTCTGTCAAGATTGTTATATAATCTAGGTTTATGGAATCAGTGCAGCCAGCTGCAAATGTTATATGAAATGAAAAATAAAATTCTGCCAAATATGCAGAGGAACTACAGAGAAACCTTTTCAATGATTGTTGAACAATGCTACTTTCATTGCTCTTATACAAACACATAGGAAATGTCAGAATACAGGTTACTATTCCCCGAACCATGATAGAGAATCTAAATCAAAAATAGTTGCAGGACATTTTAATATTTTCAAATTCATTGTTACTATTTTTGGATTTTTTCCTGTCTGTCTTCTCTAAAGCCTGCCTAAGAGCATGTGCTGGTTTTCAGGTAAACCATCAGGAGAAATTAACCCAACTCAAGAGATATTACAAGTCAGAGTTACAATTTACTTAAAAAGATTACAATAAATACAATGATACAATGAAAAATTGGTTTTAACCTACAAAAAATAGATGTATAACCCAGCACCTTGGGGCATGAACAGAATTATGTTTGTTAGCCACTGTGCTGAGCACCACATGGTCACCGTGAGTACAAAGTAAAACGAAAGAAAAACCTGTTGGTGAGGATGACGGTCACAGGCTTGAGTGGCAGTCACAGTCCTGTTGAGGTTCTGATCCTCCTCTGGATGTGACAAGTGGTAACAGAAGTCCCAAAACCTGAAGATTTTAGGTTTAGATATGCTCAGGTTTAGGTGGGAATTCCCAGTACCTCCCCCCAGGGCAGGAAGTTTCACAATGGGTGATTTAACTCTGTGAGTCATGGGATATTTTGGAATCTTTGATGGCCCATTAGCACACATGGCCCCTCAGGCTGGGTGTGAAGGTGCTAATGCCTCCCCAGAGTGGAGGTACCATGGCTCAGTCATTGGTGTGAAGACAGGAACACTTTCCTATCTCACAGGGTTCTTTAACATCCATCTTGTAGCCTGAGATGTCAGGTATGCCCTGGACAGCTGCTGCAAATGGTCCATTATTAATAGTTCATCAGAAATTACACAGAGGGTGTAGAATACACAGTTTTGGTTACACCCACACAGTGGTAAACAGGTACCAACCACTGTAACTAGGACAGAATACTAAAAGAATTTAGCCAAAGGTTTTTGAACTACAGATAAGACTGTCACAGAATGCTTAGTATTTTGACTTAGTACTGCTTGAGAAAAACAGCATATTTTGAAAGTTTTTCCAACTTAATGAACATGTTTTAAATATGATCAATATTAATTTTCAGTTGCCTTTCCTCTAAGTGTCAGAGATAATATTCCAATAACAGTACTAAAGTACTTGCTTAAAGCCTTTGTAGTTGAATGAGTTTTTGCAAGTGGACTTTATGTTTTGTTAGGATAAAAAAAAAAAAAGGGAAAGAGCAAAAGAAAGAGAAAGTTGAACTGATCTTAGTAAGTAGTTTATGTTAATATTAATTCTTGGAGCTTCTTAGTTTCTTTCCAGCCTTGTGGGAAACAAAAGGCTTATTTACACATTCCCTTGTGGGAATAAAAGTTGACTGGAAAGATAGCTGCATTGACTCTGCAGAGCAGATGGCTGAAAATGTGTTCAAATCACTTGATTTGACAGGATGTAGCATTAGTGCAATTTGAAATATTATTATTGCATTTATTTTCAACTTCTTTCAGCAATTCACTTCATTTAAATAGATGTCATACTATTCACATTGAGTCATTTCACGTTGCTTTGGGTTGATGTCATTATGAACGCTGTAATGACATCGCCAATATATGTTAAAAAAATTGCCTTTATATTAGGAAAGTTCATCTCTAGTGCCATACTAAAATTAGTGCAGGTAGAAAATTAGAAAGCATAAATGCACTGGCAATATGTAAAACCAAGTACAGAATGATCTTTAATTATATCACTGCATTAGAGCAGTGAGATACCAAACTAGGATAAATGGAACAGTTCCTTCTGGAAGCTGTGCTAAAGCACATGGAGGATAGGGAGGTGATTTGAGACAGCCAGAATGGCTTTGCCAAGGGCAAGGCCTTCCTGACTAATCTGTTGACCTTCTATTATGGAGTGACTACATCAGTGGACAAAGGAAGTGTTAAAAATGTAATTTATCTAGACCTCTGTAAAGCCTTTTACATGGCCCCCCACGACATCCTTCTCTCTAAATTCAAGAGAGATGGAATTGATGAGTGGACTGTTAGATGGATAAGAGGGTGGTTTCACAGTCACATCCAGAGCGTAGTGGTCAATGTTTCAGAGTCATGGTGGGCTACGTGATGTTTAAGGTATATTCTAACTCAGGCCATTCTATGACTCTCTGATTCTATGATATAGTTTCAACCCCCCTGCCATGGCCAGGGATACCTCCCACTAGACCAGGGTGCTCAAGGTCTCATCCAACCTGGCTTTGTGCACTCACAGGGATGGGGCATCACAACTACTCTGGGCAACTCTTGCAGTGCCTCACCACCCTCACAGGGTAGATTTTCTTCCTGATATCTAACCTAAACCTGCTCTCTTTCAGTTTGAAGCCATTCCCTCTTGTTCTATCACTACATGCCCTTGTAAAAACTATTTTCCCATCTTTCCTTTATGGTCCCTTTGGGCACTGGAAGGCCATAACTAGGTCATTCCGAGGCCTTCTCTTTTCCATACCCAATTCTCTTAGCCTTTCCTAATAGCAGAGGTCCTACACCCCTCTAATCATCTTGAAGTCCCTTCCAACCCAGGCAATTCTATGTTTCTACAAAATAAATTAAACACTAAACCCTAGATTATATACTTCTAAAGAATCTTTCATTCCTACAATGAATATACGTATAGATTAGATCCAAAGATGACCTCATTGTAGACATAAAAGACAGTGGCAGTTTGATACTGCTAGAATCCAATCCCTGCTATTGTAACCATTGTGACTAGTTTTCTGACTACATTTGAATTGCAGAACATTTTTTCTTCCCTCAGAGAAAGTGGTGTCTGTTTATGGGAGAACTGTCTAAAGTTTTTTGTTTGTTTTTTTTTTCATTTTGGTAAGAAAAAAATGATGAAAAAGAAAATGCAGTAAGATTTCAAGTGTCCTAGATTCTATTCCTCTCACAAATTAATGGAGTGTACCTAATACATTTGGAGTTGTAAGTGTTATTCAACCTGTGAACTGAGCAAGATAGAGATTTTATGCCAAATAAATCTTCCTTTACTCTTTTTCATGCCCTTAAAACTGATCTACCTATACTATTACCTTGAGGTCTTATGAAAGGGAAATATTGTTATCTCCTTTGCATCCTTTAAGCTTTTATTGATCCGAGTCATAAAGTTGTTGCATTGTCTCCAGAGTCAGATAATTTTTTGAAATGTATATTTTCTTAGGTCTGAAAAAAGAATATAAATGGTTAGCTTTTTGTATATGAATGTGTGTGTATCTCTGAGAATGTAACTATATGAGAAAGACTATTAAATTTATAGTACATAGTTTGATCCTTCTATTCATTTCCGCAAAATAGAAAGCAGTACGTTTCTTTAAAAAGAAACTTTAGTGTTCAGCTTGTGTTTAAACCATACTAGCACAATAAGCATCTTTTAATGGGGAAAACATGATTATCATTCAAATATTTTATTTATAAATCTATTATTTAGTTGTGTAGCCTTTTTTATTGCTTTTCATTTACAACAGTATGGCTTAGCAGAAGAAGGAAGATTTAAATGGTGGTTGAAAAACTGAACTTTGAAGTGAGAGGAAAATACAGATTATTGCTATCTTTGTTATTATATGTAATAATTAGTCTCATTTGTAAGCTGTACAGGGGAGTTCCTGAGTTCAGGAACCCATGCAGCAACCCCATGACCCAGGAGCCTTTGGCAAGTGAGGAGGGGGTGGTGCTGGGACATTTAAATGGTTCCAGGCACCTGAAGTGCAGCAAACAGGGGTGTGGCACATCAGCGAGGGTGTGGCATGGCAGTGAGTATGTGATCCAGCAATTTGCACAGCCTTTCACTGAGGAAGGGCTCCTCTCTGACCATCCAGAAGCAGCCAGTAGAGGCAGCAAACAGACTCAGTAGCTGATAAGGAAGAGCAAAGGGATCCTTTCAGCCCACATTTTATTAGCATACTAGTTTAAACTTCCTCAGTTATGGTGTTAACACACCATAGAGTTCAATCCCTTGCAGCTTCAGGAGTCACTGAACCAGCTGTGACAGAGCGCTCCAGTCAGACAGACCTGCTGATGGTGGATGTAGCTCTCCAGGTCACAGGTTGCCAGATGTGCCTGATGCATCTTCATGAGGCTGGGGCCAACAGTTATTATGAAGAATGTGTACTGTGGTTGAAGAGCTGTGTCACCAGGTGAAAGAGGTACAGGAAGAAGTGAACAGGCTTTGTAATGTTCAAGCAAATGAGCAAGAGAGAGATTGATCATTTCCAGAGACACTACAGTCTGAAGACTCTCAGGAATCTTGAACTTCTATTGTAGTGGAGAAGCAGGTGGACACAGAACCCTACAGGGTCAAAGGACTGTTACTCAAGGGCCTGTTAAAGATGAAGGCTGAAAGCAGGTCACTGCATGTGACCAGGAGGAAGGTTCCCTCTCAAAACCTGACAGGTAGGACTGGCACCTTCTACAACAGGTGTGAGGCTCTGGAACTAAAAGACCAGACAACTGATGAGGTGGACGAAGGTCCTTTTGAGGTAGTGGGGCCCCTAAAACCTGTATCATCACCGGTATCCCACATTAAGACCTCTTCTGTTAACAGGAGAAGAAGAGTAGTTGTAATAGCAGACTCCCTTCTAAGTGCCTGATATGCAGACTGGACTCAACTCACAGTGGTGTCTGCTTTCTCCCAGGGGCTCAGGTAAGGGACATTACTCTCAGTCTATTGAGGTCCTCTGATTACTGTCTGCCTTGGGTTGCTCAAACTGGTCAGACCAAAGAGAAGTGAGAGGGCAATCAAAAGAGACTTCAGGGCCCTGGGACAATTGGCAGAGGGATCAGGAGCACAGTGAGTGATTTCCTCAATTCTTCTGCTAACAAGAAATGATATTGACAAGAATAGGAAGCTACATCAGCTCAATGAGTAGCTCCGAGGTTGATGTAATCAGAAAAAAATTGTGTTTTTTGACCATGGGATGATCTACTTAACACCTAGTCTACTGACACCTGACAGGATGCACCTTTCTCAGAGGGGAAAAAGAGTTCTAGTGCAGGAGCTAGTGGGGCTTGCTGACAGAGTTTTAAAGTAATTTGGAAGAGGAAAAGGGACAAAACCAGATGAGTGGTGGGATGGTGTGTCAAAACTTGAGGAAATGTGTACTAATGGGACAGGATCCCTCAATCTGCTTCAGGAGGTGTTGGCTACAATATACCACACCTGAAATGTTTTTACACCAATGCACACAACATGAGGAACAAATGAGCAGCTCAAAGCTTTCGTTGTGTCCCATAGATCTGGCATCATTGGCATAAATGAAAGCTGGTGGGATGAGTCTGGTGACTGGAGTGTCCTGTTGGTAACAGGCTCTTCAGGAGGGATAGGCAGGGCAGAAGAGGCAGAGGGGTGGCACTGTGTGTAATAGAAGGGTTAGTTTGTAGAGAGCTCACAGGATCACTTGGTCTGTTCAGCCTGGAGAAGAGGAGACTGAGGGGAGACCACATTGCAGTTACAACTTCCTTGTGAGGGGAAGAGGGGAGGCAGACACTGATCTTTTGTCTGTGGTGACCAATGGCAGAACCCAGGGAATGGTCTGAAGTTGTGTCAGGGGAGGTTTAGGTTGGATATTAGAAAGTTTTTTCACCCAAAGGGTGTTGGGTGCTGAAACAGATTCCTCAGGGAAGTGGTCACATTATCAAGCCTGATAGAGCTCAAGAAGTGTTTGGACAATACTCTTGGGCACATGGTGTGACTCTTGGGGCTCTTCTGTGCAGGGCCAGGAGTTGGACTAAATGATCCTTATGAGTCCCTTCCAACTCTGCATATCCTATGATTCTGAGAGGTCTTGGTATTCACTGAAGACTGATGACAGCAGCCTCATCCTCACATTTTGCACAGTCCACATGTACAAGTGATTGCTCTGTTGAGCCATTAAGACAGAACATAGGTTTCAGATTTTTATAGACTTTGTATGAAATGTCATAGAGAGCTCCAAAATGCATGATCCAGTCTCTGCTCACATAGCTGAAATTACTTTTGCCATCTTTTCCTTGACATATGATGAACAATGTAGAAAGCTAATATTTTTTCTTGCCTTCTGAAGTATTTCTATCCTGCTGCACAGCCCTTCCTGAAACTGTTCTCCAGTGACACCAGTTGCTGTCTTATTCCTTCTCACAGCCTGGTCATTTGCCTGAAACAGAAAGATATAAAACAAAAGTAACCTGTGAGAGTGTTAGCATATTATGATAATGGTCTTAAATTTGGTATAGGGAGTATATAATCTTTTGTGGCTGATGGTTTGTAGGTGTTAAGGGAGAGATCAGAATAAATATTCTTGTGGGTCTTCTGACTTAATATCTGTTATGCAGTTACTTCAGGCTTTGGGAAAGTAGATTCCAAGATCCAGCAGTCCTTTAGTGAATTAACATGCATTAATGTATAGTAAGATTTTGGCAGTCTTAGAGTATTCAAACAGTTCAATCTTCCTTTGGCTAAAAAGAAAAAATATGCAAGGAATGTAGACCCATGTGCTGGGATGTGCACATGGCATGTGAGTGTTGGTTAAATAATTGGAGAAGATGTTAGATGTGAAATTAAGTTTGTACATGGCTATAAAACATATGATGATAGGCAAACAGATGGAATTTATGTAGATTCATCTATGTAAAGGTATGAATATGGAGTATTTTATAAGACTCCAAAATCAAGTTTAGGCACAGATTTCAAAAGGAAATGTTCAATCTACTTATCACATTGGAAGAGTTCCTAGATAACTTGGGGAGCTTAAACTAATTTTATGGCTTGTAAGACAATTAATATTTCCCACGTGCACAAATTTTGAATCAAAATACTAGAATATACATAGACAAAACCTCAAATTAAGTGTCGATGTCATGGTAAATACACATCATTAACTTAAGGAAAGCATCTCAAAAGGAACATTATGTTTAAAGGAATTTTAAACTCATCATACAATCCAAATTTAGGTAATTTGAAAGTACAAAGCCAGACTCATCAGACAGCTTTGCCTTTCTTCTTGTGTCTTCATCCACTGGCTACCTAAATTATTACATCCATATTTGAGCTCAGCTATTAGGTCTTGTAGGTGAAGCTAACATTACATGCTTTGTTCTGAAAAGCTGTAGCTGGCCTGGTGGTGCTGGCCTGCCACGGTGAAGATCTGCAGAAAGACAGTTTTCTTGTTCCTGATAAGGAACTGTCTGCATTGGCTGCAATTATTTCCCTTAAAGGAGAGGGGAACTTAACATTTCTGGACAACTCTCAGAAAATGCAACCAACGAAACACTAAAGACAAATTTCTCTTCTAAAGCCCTAAACAAACAACGATCTGTCTCATTTTCCTGTAATTCAGGAGAAGAAAGGAAGGATGGATGAAACCATATTAAAGTATATTAATATTATAGTCAGTGTTCCCCTGGAGTGAATATTAGAGCAGAGCTCATCTTTGCCCTTGATTATGGTTGGAAAACTTTTGTCAGTGCTGTACATGCTGGTGTTTTGATTCATAATTTTATTTAAAATGCTAAAAATAGCAATATTGTGCAACAATCTTTTCTAATGTAATTCTTCTCTTTTCAACACTTGATATCTGTGTGTGGATTTACATAATCTTTTTCGTTTGGTCTCACACCTATCTTTCTGGATTTTCTTGCTGCCTTTGTTTAATGAGAAAAGAAACAGACTGCTAACAGGTCTATCTGCATTGTACCTGAAGTGTTTATGTATGGGTACAGGTCGAGGTTCTGCCTGTAGTGAATGAATTTAGAAATAGCATGATCAATTATTTCCCTGCTACGATGCCTCTTTCCTGTATTATTTTTTGGGGGAGTTTTTTATGGCTCATACAAGAAACATTTTAAGTAAGACTGCAGCAACACAACATTTATTATAGCAGTAATTCGAGGGAAAATCAGAATGTTAACAAACACTAAATAATTTTTAATTTTCAATTTTGTAAATACTTCCATCTCATCACAGGAAGAATTCGGAAATAGGTTTTGAAATAATTTTTTAATCATTATTTTTATATCTTTTAAGTGAAATATTGTTATTTTATGCAGCAATGACAAATCTTTTTTTTTTAAATTGCCACAGATTAAGTTTATTTTCAAAAATATAACTATTACTTGATATTAGGATGAAACATTTTGCTTTGAGTTAAATAAAGAGTTCCAGTTCAAAGGGTCTTTCTCTGACTCAGGGAAAATATTTATATTGTTTACATATTTCAGAAGGGTTTGCTTCCTAATTCAAACATGAGCCAAACCACTGATTTTCCAAACATAGCTCTATAAATTAATAAAAATCATAATTGAAGTTATGCTTCAGCATAGTTATTAGAGCACAAGTTTATTAAGACAGAAAAAGTAAGCATGATATATTTGGGATGTGCTTGCAGTGTAATTTCTCCATTCTTCATGTTTCACTGCTTTCTCCATGTGGCCTCAAAGGGAAAAGCCTACCTTGCCATGGTTCTTCTCAGTGGTTCTCTGCAAATGGAAGTAAAGAAATGTTAGGTGTGTCATCATGTAAACTGTTGGTTACATCTTTTAGTGTTCTGTGAGTGTTTAAAAGCCTTTTAATAAATCTCTGGGTTATTGTCTATTTGGTAGTCCATTCCATGCTGTGGTTGTTGAAGTCTGGTGATTTCAGTATATGGTTATGCTTAAGCTGCAGCTGAGTGAGTAGCAGAGACCTGTCTCCTATGCTATGTCTGTGAGATGAGCCCTAATGCCTTAAGTCTGAGAAACCTTTACCTTCTCAGTGAAATAGACACCCTGTTTATCCTCTATGCCCCACCTACATTGAATTGAGCAGGAAAATAGTTTGCTTTTACTGGTGACAAGCTTACTGTACTGGCTGGTGACTGTGCCTATAGGAGCTTCTCTAGAGTCCTTGGGACCCAAGCTATTTGATGAATGCACAAACTGAGATCTAAACACCACTCAAATCTTTCCTTTCTAGACAGGCTAATTTCAAGTCGACCTCTGTATTCATGAGCTGTTAGAAAACACAGGCAGGCGCATGGAAACTCTTATTTCCATAAGGAAGTGAGATAAAAATTGATCATTTGACATATCCTAAAGACTTCTGTTGGTGATATGCAAGTAGTAATTAACATTTGCAATCTATCCATAATAATACTCTAATATATATAAGATAATTCAAAGAGTGAAGTCTAAAATAACACTGCCTATGAAAACACACTTTTAAATAGTACTGGATTTGGCTTTTTCAAAACATGAAGTTTCTGACATTTATTCCTTTAGCTATTTATAAAAAGAGAGACTTAAAAGTGTTACCAGTACTGTTACCAGTGTGATATTTGCAGTGAAATCAGATGCAGAGCATGGCATTCCACTCCATGACAGGTGCCTGCTTTATCTTAAGTTTGAAATGCATTGCTTTTTATGATGTTGGGTTTTTTTTGTTTGTTTGTTTCTTTTGGTTTGCTTTTGGGGGGTTATTATTTTTTATTTATTTTTATGTTTTAATTGGATAAGTTTAGTTATTGCAAAAGCAAGGGTATTTGTAATGGTTTGAGCCAAATACAGTGCAGTCAGATGCTATGGAAGTTTACCTTAAGAGCTTTGACAACCTCTTAATCTTGATATGTAGCACACCATCTATTCTAGTCATGGTCATCTAGAAAACATATAATGCATGTCATGCTAAATTGCACACTAGCTGTTTGTTTAGTATGGATATAATTACACCATAAACTGAATTGCAATTGAAACTGAAAAATGGCCCCATAGCAATATTTTTCAAGTTTATAGGTCTTTATGCTAAACCACATTTTAGATTTTGTCAGACAACTTATAGTCGTCTTACTGCCCATTAACACTCCCCTCTTCATGAGACAAGGGAAAAGAAGCCTCAGGGGCCATAGATCTATGTTCTGATTTGACAACAGCTTTAAGCCTATATATGTTTCCAAATAGGGGTGCAGGACATGCTGCAGTGTTAAGGTCAGTTTTTAGTTTGCTCTGCCTGGAGATTCCTCCTGCTCTGTGAATTGTTTTAATACCTGTCTCATACTTGAAATTCTTCTGTCCTTGCACTTTCAAACTTCCATTGACTGATCTCAATATTGACTGCTCATGAACTGTAACAATCCCTCTTGCTTTTCTTTAATCTTCTTACCCGTCTCCGTAATTAATCAGTATTTATATTGTCATGGAGGCAATATATCCACATTCAGGGTCATGTGTCTGCAAACTCACAGAGTGTGTTTGTAAGACAGATAGATATAGAAACAGTTTAATATTTTCACAGATGGAAGAGGAAAGCATTCCAACATGTTGTAAATACAAAGGTGTGTATGATGGAGTTCCCTGTTACCTGTAATTGCATTTTCTTTCTACCAACAGGTCCCATAAGCAGCATTTTGGTGAATAAGTATGGTAGCCGGCCTGTGATGATAGCAGGTGGTATCCTGTGTTCATTTGGAATGATTGCAAGTTCTTTCTGCAATAGCGTCCTTGAACTATATATTTGTATTGGTGTGGTTGGAGGTAAGAGTGCTGGTTAAAAGGTTATATTATGTTATGTTATATATATTATATTTATTATATCAAATTATTTCTAATATTGTTCTACCAATGAGTTTTACTGTTCAAGAATCCTCTATGTAGAGATGCAATTCCAGAAGATAGCAAGATTAGTTAAATTCAGCTACCTGAATTATCTAATCCTTTAAATTACCTGGTATGATGTTAAATTGTTTCTTAGGATAATTCAGAAACAATTGATGAATTTATTCAGTAAATGTCGTATGTACGGACTGTTCTACACTGCACTATAATAATGGTATAAATATTGATTTGTTCATGACAGCACTTATTACAATCATTTATGTACAATTTCACATTCATTCTTTTAGCTTTCAATCAGGTTGCACTGCAAACAGGGTGAGAGAGGCTAGCAGAATTCTAGTAAAATTATGAAAGCTTTTACCAGCTTTCCGCAGGTTTGTATATACATGTAGTCTCTCAGAAAAGTATAAAAACTTTCAGTGCAATAGTTTTCTGTTTAAAATCCCCCCCCAGGGTCTGTAATAAAATTATTCATAATCATCTATCAGAGGTTTGCCTAAAGCAGTGAATTAAATTGATCGCGATGCCAGTAAATTAAATAAACTCCTGATCAAAAGTTGTAGGGGTGTTTTAAACTCTCTTCTCAGAATAAGGAAGGCAAGGTGAAATATTGGCAAGTAATAAATGAGATAATACTTGGATATTCAAGTTCATTTTATGTTGGGACTAAAGGAGTCCTTCATTATTCAGTGATTAATTTTTAAAGCTCTTATTTTTGACATCCTAAACTTGGAGCCTAAACTTGGAAAGAATAAAGTCAAAATCCAGGAATCAGCCTATCAGAGAAAAAAACTTCTCTCCTGTGCCATAAAGCAAGTGCATAGCTACTTATACCTTATTGCCCAGATGTCTTTATACAGAGAAAAGGCCTAGAAGTTCAGCTTAGGGTTCAGTTTATAAACTCAGATGATGTGGATGGGTATTTTGCTGCCATGTGTGTCCTCTACAGCTCTTAAACCTTTAGTAGTGACCTGGGGAAGGGGAGCTGAATGTGCTCTAAAATAATTTGCTATTTTAAGTTGCAGTTTAGTAGACAAATTGGATCTTAATTAGGGTTGGAAATAAAAAAAAAATGGAGATTTATACATTTAAATACACCCTGCATTCATTGTAGCTGAGGTGACATTTAATAACTTTTTTGAAATGAGCCAAGAGAGATCTGCATTATAGCTTAGCAAATAAAAATGGTGAGTCGAAGCATTGATACCATCATTTCTCTCTATGTGATTGCCCTAACTCGAGGTTTGCTGAAACACAACAAGGAACTTTGTCTTTTAATGCAGTGTTACAGGGGGGAAATGACTGAATGCCACCATGACACAGTCTTGGTGTTAACACACATAGACAGCAATGAAGCCGTATTTCATTCTCTGATGCTAGTTGGTTTCTGTCTTTATTGAGGATCACTGGATTTTAAAAATAACTTGAAAGAGGTGCAATATGTTTTTCAATGCATGATCTGCAATAATATTGTCTTTTATTTATTGTTTAGGTCTGGGTTTAGCATTCAACTTACAACCTGCCTTAACCATGATTGGCAAGTATTTCTATAAGAAGCGTCCCATTGCTAATGGATTGGCCATGGCTGGAAGTCCAGTGTTTCTGAGCACATTAGCACCTCTGAATCAATTCCTCTTTAATGCATTTGGCTGGAAAGGAAGCTTTCTTATTCTGGGAGGACTTCTTTTGAACTGCTGTGTGGCTGGGTCACTTATGAGACCTGTTGGACCGAAAAAAGTCCCAACTGCGAAAAAAGATGTTGAAAAAGGCACCGGAGATTCTGCCTTGCACAAAAACAACAAGAAGTCTTGTTGGCAAACTATGAATAAGTATCTAGATCTGTCCCTCTTCAAACACAGAGGGTTTCTGATCTATTTGTCAGGAAATGTCATTATGTTTATCGGTTTCTTTGCTCCAATAGTATTCTTGGCTCCTTATGCCAAGCACAAGGGAATTGATGAATATTCTGCAGCTTTTTTGCTATCTATCTTAGCCTTTGTAGACATGTTTGCTAGGCCTTCGATGGGACTTGTGGCAAACTCCAGGTTTATCCGGCCAAAGATTCAGTATTTTTTTAGTTTTGCTGTCTTGTACAATGGCGTCTGTCATATCTTGTGCCCTCTGGCAAAAAATTACACTGGCCTGGTTATATATGCTGTATTTTTTGGGTTTGCATTTGGAATGGTTAGCAGTGTTCTTTTTGAGACATTGATGGACCTCGTTGGGGCTGCCAGATTTTCCAGTGCGGTTGGACTTGTCACTATTGTGGAATGTTGCCCTGTGCTCATAGGCCCTCCTCTAGGAGGTAAGAAACTGTTTCTTTCCATTTTTTCAGACATTACAGCATAATCTTGCAGTTTAACATTAAATAAATATGAACATTGTTCTTAATGTTACTTAATGTTTTCTCTGTGACTAGAAGTGTACTGTAGCAGCAGCACACTACGTCAATTACCTTTGGGCTTTGCAGCTTCAGGTTCACATGAGAATCTAAAGGCACCTATTGCAGGCATGTCCAAAAAATAGATTAAGAGCATATCTCTACTGGCCCATAAATGATGCGGTAAACGTATGTTTTCCTGATAGGACTAGCTTTGCAACCTTGAGTTATATATATCCATCTCCGATTTGCTTTTTGCCAACAAAGTTCTTACTCTCTTGAATTGGCTGAATCCACTGGTCCATTTTTGTGAAGATCTCACAGGGTGGCTTACAGTTTCTCGAACCTAGTGACAGCTCAAGGAGCAATCTCTTACACTCGCTTAGATTTTAAACAACAACTCTAGTTTGTCTAAACAGAGAGGATTAGCATATACAAAGAAGAAAATAGCAGGGAGGTGTCAGAAGAACAGGGGTATCCTCAGTAGCCTAGGCAAGGTGCATGCATGCTCGGATTCCATCATGGTGCTGTGCAGCATTGCACCCTGGCGTGATTTCGCACCACAGCTCTGCTCATAGCCAATCCTTTAGCATGTTTCTATAGCTGACAGATAAGGCAATTCAGAGTGTGAACTGACTGAAAGATGACAATGTTGCCAGCTTCTCTCTTTCAAGTGTAAGGGTTGCTTAAAGAGAGCTTAGGTGTATGGCTTAGACTATATTCATAACTTCTGGGCTTCTTGCAGCAAAGATAATGAAGTCTTATGTAAAGTATTTTCTATTTGCTAGCTTTTTAGTTGGTATTTAGTAATGCTGCTAGTAAGCTTTATCATTTTAAGGTTTCTGATGATATAAGAAACTAAAAAAATAGATGCTCAAATCTTGTTGAGAAGCATTGGTGTGTATCCTGGTGTGTGTGTTGCAGTGTAAGCCCAAGAATATGAGAATATAAAGACAGTGAGATTGCCAGCCTTGTGAACATACACTATACCCACATAAACACTGCCTCAGAAGTCAGAAAGATTATGTGTCCCTGTAACCATTTCTACCTACCAAAGTATTTTAGATCACTGTCATTGTTTCTATGAAAATAACATTGTTGTGTGCAACTTTAAATATAACAAAACAATTCCACTCATTTCAGTAAAGTAATATTTGTACCAGTAAATGTTTAATATTTTTCAAGACATTCCATATTTTTCTCATAGTTTAACATAAAAATTCATTTTGGTAAAGGTAGAACAAAGTATATTCTCTCACAGACTGTTCTTCTGCCACCTAGTGGAGGGTCTGCGCCTGTGACCTCTGTAGTCCAGCCTTTTCAGTCATATTCTGAAATCAGTGCTAACTCTAAAGATATTAAACCTAATATTTATGAAGCAGTAGCTTACACAACTATTTATTTTTCAGTATATTAGCTTTTCAGGAGTTTTTAAAATCATTTGGTTGTGCTATAATTGTATTAATAATTGATTTAACTTTTAAATAGAGACAACAAAAGGAATGAACACATGCAAAGACTAAGCACTGGTTTTGACTAGTTCATATCCTTTAAAATATTATGCTGAAGTAATGCTAATTCAGAGTTTCATTTTTAAATGTCAGTTTTATGAGACTGCTCATCGATAAAAATCTGCAAATTGCACTATTTACACTAATAGGTGAATTGTACACTTGCAGTGCTATTTGAGTTTTTCCTAATACTAGGTTTGTGGAAAAAAAAAATGTCTAGAATAATTTAATGGCTTCTAAATGTGTATCAGACGAATAGGCTAGCATTATGGCTTCAACCCAGTCAAAGTATCTAAATACGTACTAAACTGAAGCATGCAGGTTATCCTGTGAATTTCAATTATAGTGTAGCAGAGTTCATAGCTAAATACTTGGATATGTATAAATGTTGATTTGGGAATTGTGAAAATTTAGAAGAAATGGCTCATAAATAGAAAGAACTGTTATATTTTATTTTCCTTATCATGACCAAATTGATCTCAGAGGTGTGAATGTAATTTTTACATACAGGTCCCATAGTTTAAAACTCAGCAGTTGGGCATTGTGGCTGAAGGGAGAAGCCTTATGTCTCTTTCACCTGTCACAGGAAAGTAAACATGAAAAGCAGGCAGCTGATGCACAGACAGCAGCCTAAGAAAGCACATACCTCTTCATCCTATTGTCTGTATGCAGCCTCAGGGAGTATCAGACAGTCATTCTAAAACAATAGAAAACACAATTAGAAGGTGAATAAAATGATAGAATGAAAATAAAAGAGCTAAAAACTGTCTGTCATTATTGATTAAACTTTTTTGACTTTGTTCTTCAATATTCTGTAATTGTCAATGACTCCAATGACAATTGCTAATTGACTAATACAGGTTTTGTTAGAGTTCTACTGTCTATGTTAGGAAATTTTAATATGTTAAAAATGTTTTTCTGCTCCAACTTCAAAATCAAGGAATATATAGATATTTCTCCAAGGGAATATGGTATGCTAGTCTAAATGCTCTTTCTCTCCTCTTGTCTTTGTATTTCAGGTTGGTTAGTAGATGTTACTGGTGAATACCAGTACATGTATTTTGTCTGCGGAGTGATTGTGACTGTGGCCAGTATCTGGTTGTTCATTGGCAATGCTATCAACTACAGGCTTTTGGCAAAAGAAAAGAAGCTAGAAGATGAAAAGCAGAAAGCTCAGAAGAATGCTGACCCAAAGGAAGCAGAACCATTAACAAACAATGAGAATGAAGATGCTTCTGGCAGAGCCGACAAAGCTCTTGAAGATCCCTCAGAAAGAGAAACCAATATTTAATCTGCATTATAGCTCAGAAGGCAGTATTTATGACTTCCATTAGGAATGTGTCTTCAAGACACAGGCCAAGTTTTGTGGTAATAATGATCAGTCACAATATTGGATGGGAACAGATTTTTGCCCTATGGCAAGACTCTAAGTTAAATTACTATCTACAGTTTATTTATTTCAGCAATACAAAATTAAGAATACAGAGGTAGTGATTCCATGCAAGTGAGTTCATCAAACTTTGACTCTGGACAATCAAGAGTCATGTAAACCAATCTATAAAACCTTCCAGTGACAAACATTTTTTTTCAAGAGTATATCTAATACAACAGTATCTCCTATTCTTATTTGTGAAGATACTTGCATTCATCTTTAGAGTGTGGTTAAAGTCTGTTGAAATAATCTGCCCAAAATCTACTTACCACTAATATTAAAGAGAATATAAGTTCAAAAATTTGTTTCAAAAGAGACAGAGTACCTGACTGAAGCACATGGAAACTTTTTTTGTCTTTTGCATTCCCACTAGATATAACATACATCTGAATAAACAATTATAATATGGATGTAAAAGTTAAGGGTAGAAGATGAACAATTGGTGGGCACCAGCTCTAAGATACAATAAACAACTGATTTATAATATATTTCAGAAGTAGTTTCATCCTGTGATAGCTGGCTACATTGTACTTCAACATACACATTTGAACACAAAGTACATTCAGACCTCACTAATTCAAACTAAGCTAAAATCTAGCTTTACATAAAAGATTTATATTGCTAACAAGAATGGCAGTTAGTTTGTTTGTTTATGTATTCCTGTGTGGCTGAAGGATCTGGATTGGACTGTGAAGTTTTTTTTCCTAAAGGGACTAGATTCAGAATCTACTGGTGTTAAAAGGATATTAACCCTTGGCTTCTGTGGCCTGAATCAGTTTCATGGCAATGACTTCAAAGTAGATGCTTGGTTTTATTGGCAGGTCATTAGTTGTTTGATGGTTTCCTGAGATGAGACTGAAGGTCTAACTTCAGGTTTTTGCAGATAACAAGCTTTGTACCAGTTCTCACCTCCCTTTCGCATGAATTTAGTGAAAAGCTACTTTTTTTTTTTTTTTTTTTTTTAATGCTGCTTTGAGCAAAAATGCTGCAAGGCACCTTGGCAATGCCAGTCTGGAAGTTTTGTGCAGGAAGCTTTGTCTGGAATTGACATACCAGTTTTGTGCAGGATATTTAGTCTTGTGTCTACAATTTCACAGGCACTCATATAAATTAAAATGTACACAATTGTTCCTCTTCCTTTAGACAGAAGAAAGCATAAGTACAATTTTACTTTATGGAAATCATTTAGTATTGCATTTGAGATCTAGAAGTGCAAGCTTCTGAAGGTAATAAGTGAAAATATTTCTGTTCTATTT
Organism: Sclerurus mexicanus; assembly: GCA_013396755.1. Taxonomy (NCBI): domain Eukaryota; kingdom Metazoa; phylum Chordata; class Aves; order Passeriformes; family Furnariidae; genus Sclerurus; species Sclerurus mexicanus. The sequence continues at coordinate 122,871 of VWZF01006637.1, forward strand.
CTGTGTAAGGAAAGGTGCTATTTGTTTTGGAGAGATGCGTATAAATGCCTCAGAAATTGTGAAAATTAAGGGTCTGATTCATAAAACATTTATGCACTGTTTATGCAGGATGAACCTACACTCAAAACCAGGAAAAGAATATAATTTCTTTTAGCCCTCTTTTAAATCTCAAGAAGTTGGAAATATATTGCACAGAGACCTAGCTGTGATAAACACAATTTGAAGTGCCAATAACAAAAGAAAAAAATTAATAGTAACATCTAGTAGATATGGGAGTGTTTTTAAGAAAGTTATTTCTTAATATTATTAAAATTATTATGTTCAATATGATAGTTTTAACTTCTACAAATTTTTGGTAGTGCTTATTTCAGTTTTACTGGATTATCATCTCTGACATTCTATGAAGTTTCACAGTAGTGCTGAACTTTTTAATTATCTCAGCACTGTTTTGGGAGAGTAGCATCATGAATCTATTTGCAGCATGGTACAGAATTTAATACCTACTTTTTACCTAATTATATTCAGGAAAACCAAATATCAACAAGTCCCATAGTTTTATAGAAGCATCAGGAACAAAATATATGCATTTCAGAGTTTTGGGAGAAAATATGGGTTGCATGTTCGGATTCAAGAAGTGTACTGTGTAACAGAGAATGATTTAGTCCCAGCTAAATTACAGTTCCTCTCCCAACCTCCAGCTTCAGAAAGGAAATAAATACATTGCACCTTCCTTAGAACCTTAGCCTTGCCAGCACCCCAAAGCATTGCTCTCTCTTTGGCTAACATACTGTGTGAATTCCAGGACTTGTGAAGGACCTGTGTGCCCATAGCCAGAAAATGAGGAGGAGTTTCATAGACACTAAGCTTTCATACAGCGAGGAATATCAGTTATAAATACTGGATTACGAAAGATGAACTGAAATTTTAGCTCAAGAGTAGTTATGAGGAGCATCAGTTGCTCTTGACAGGAACTGATAGAAAGGCAGAGATTATTTGAAAAGAGATTAATACAAAGGCTGAACCAAAATGTCTGAGGCAAAATTGGAGGTGCCTATTATCTCTTTGCAAAAAAAATAGCAAGATTAAGAATACAGAGTAGAAGACAACAAGTGTCAGCTTTTGACTGAAGGCTATTAAAAGTTGCTGCTGAGTAAATTAAGGACTCAGAGAAATGATGATAAAAAAAGTCTCTCAGGAAATATGCAGGCAAACTTGCCTGTTCTATGCAGGATCTCAGAATACAATACAACATGGCATAGGAAATAGGGGAAAAACAAGGTTCCTTGAGCCACAGACACAGCTGACCACCAGTAACAAAAATTATATTACTATCTGAGAGGAAATAAAAATTTCTATAAACCCTTTACAGAGGTGCTACTCTTCTATCTCTGGTCAAGTATGTTAAAAAAATAAGAATGCAAGACCTGCTTTGCCACCACTCAGCAATGTGCAATCTTTAATCCTATAAGGCAAAATGATGTAGCAGGCAACCGGAGCAATATAAAGTAGGAAGAGTCAAGTGAAACATTTCCTTACACCTCTTTAATTACTTTTCCTTTTAATACCAGCAACAACCCATCAACATGGTATTGATATTACTGAATATTAAAGAAGTTAAAATCCAGAGATGAATGAAGAAAATTGGAATCCTATCTATGCAAAAACTACCTGAAATTAAAAACCTGTGTCTTCCAAATAGTGGGTCCTAAAGGGGCAATTGCCTAGTAGTGGAGGTAGCTGGTATTTCTAAAAGTAATGATAATAGTAAATTGCCGTGAACCAACTCTATACTGAGCAACAAAGTAGCAAAATTAGTATAATTTCCCTTCAAACCCCTGAATATTATTCTTGCTTGCACTGACCTGTAATTTCTACTGTAAATCATTTCATCATTGCATTTCTGCTTTCATGATTAGACCTGGGTATGTACACCATCTCTCCAAATTCCTCTGGTTTCTCTTAATTACCTCACCCTCAGTCTGAACCACAGCAGGGTCAGGACTAAGAGATTTTCCTGCCCAATGATGAAGAAATAAACTTCAAGACATACCACATGCATCTGTTATGCACTGTAAGAATCTGTAGTCTCTGTCAGTCAGTGCAAGCAAATTCTTAATTGTTCTTATTTATACTCTTGTATACCTCATTCTTTTAATTCCTCTGATACAATATGACTAAGCCTAATTATCCTCTTGCTCTTATTTGATCAATCCAGAAAAAATAATGCCAAAATTTTTAAATCAGTAGGAAAGTGGATAGCATCAGTATTTTTTTCCTATGTAAAATCAAAGTCAAATTTCAAATAGTTTTAGAGTACACATCCAGATACTTTTCTCTCTTTAGGGTTTTTGACATCATACTCTCTACTAGCTGGAGTGTTCTGTATTGCCCTTTCCAACTCCAGAGAAAGACTTCTCACTAATAGTTCTCAGTACTATTTCAGGAACGTATCAAAATTTCCCCCCTCCCATCTTTCCAGTTGCAGTTGTTGTCAGTTCTGTATTTCCATTTGCAAGTTCAAGAAAGCATCTTTCTATATGAAATCCTGTAGCATAAGTAGTCAGACTACAGCGCTTTTTTTTTTTTTTAAGTGATGTTGTCCTTACAAGAGAAAGTTCAACCATTACTTACTGCTGAAGTGAATGGCAGAAATTTCACTGATATTATGATTCAAAATTCATGTGAATTTTAATGGAAAATTTGCATATCAGCATCTATTGTGCTTAAAAACATTTAGCAATGTGTATGTGATTTTTCCTCTCAGATAATGCTTGTTCCTCTTGAAAGCTCCCCACCTCTACCACCCTGCGGCATTCTTCATTTTGATGTAACACAAAGAATTCGGACCATAAAAGTAGTGACTTATCTTTAATGCTTTCTTGTCATAGTTTTTCCTGAACTGCTACATTTGCTGTATTGCCAAATGCAACATTTTTCATTTGCTACTTTCAGGTCTGGTTGTGGATATTAATGGAGAGGTATTACTGAGATACAGAATAAGCTGCAGACACCACATACAACTAGATTTGGGGCAGCTATGAGGATTTCACTAAACAAAGCCAGTGACCACTTTTCTAGATGAACATGCTATAACTGACACTGATAATTTTGCCTATAAAAAAAATGAATCAGGCAACTTTTGTTAGTTTCTCTATAGATGACTATTTTTCTACTCACAGAGAGGAATATAAAGGGAATTTTTAGATAATTATTTTGAGAGATGGTGTAACAGTTTTAACAAAGCTGTCTCTGGATTTTTTTTTGATTTTTTTTTTAGGTGAGTGCACTTCTGGTATTTTTGCACATTGAAAGTGCTTGTATGAACTATCACCTTTTTGATCACAATTTGCATAAGCATTGCTATGTGATTTCAACATAGTTTGCAAGTTGTAGTTTTGCAGTTTAAATTTTTCTCATCATCTACCTCTCAGTTGAAGTTTGGACACTTGCACAACCCTGGAAAAATAGAATTAACAAAAGGCATAATCGTAAAACTTGTACAAACTATTAGAAAGTCTCACAAATATTTGAAGTTGCTAACAGTTCTATTTTTCAGGCAGTGCATATCTGTGACTGAATTCTTTGTATCAATTGGCATAGCTTTATTAAGTCTAAAGACTTAACCCATACTTGTGAAGTGTTTGCATCACTGACCTGGTGTAAAAACTCAATGTGTCATTTAGATGTCCAAAGTCTACTGACCTTCCTGTGAGATGTTGCCCCTCCTTTCTTTTTTTTTTTTTTTTCCTTATAATTTCTGAGTTAGTGAAATTAACAAAGTTAATACATTCAGTTTCTAAAAGTGTTACAGAACACTTTGTATTTTGCAGCCCTGAAAAAAATATTTTTTTTCAGTTTAGAAATAGTACCAAATTTCAGCTTGCTTTTCCTTTCATGAGGCAGTTGAGGGAGATGGTCACAAAATATTGGGTTAGGGCCAAGACATAATGATTGTTCTTCATATGCTCTTTACAAAACCAGAGGTGATCGTTTCTTCAAAGATAGGCTGCAAACCAGTCTTGCCTTCTAGGACGTAGTAGAAAGTCCACTGAAGCCAACATAAAAGTACCTATCAAAGAGCTTTATCAGACATTGGAGGTGATGTGGCTTCAGTAAAGGCTTCAGCCTTATTTTCTCCATACCAAATCTCAGGAGTATCAGATATAACATAGCAAATGCAGGATTTGTTATAGCTGGCAAACTTGCTCTGCCTGCATAGTATTCCTAATGAATCAGTCCCTAAATTAACGCACAATCTGTATTATTTTAATAGTCTGTGTAAATAAGTAAACTAAAAAAATCCTACCATAAACTCTGAATGTAGAATATAAAATATAGAGGATATATTTCAAAAAATATCCAAACAAATCTGTTAACTCCGAAGGAAATTATCCATTTCCTTTCAAACCTTCTTTCAAATCTTCATTTTTCTTATTTCCAGAGAAAATGGTTTATGTCTTTTATGAATGTATATATAGACATATATATAAGGGAATATATATGCAGAAGTGGCATGTGTGTATATATGTATTCCCCTATATATAAAACTCTAATTTATATATATATTATATATTTATGTATATATAAAATATATATAATGTTTTAGAGTAAGTTGCATATTGTGCCTGATAAATGGAACATATTTGTAAAGAAATAAAAGACTTCCACAAATGACAAAAAAATTTAAAGCTTTTGTGTAAGAGTATGTGTTATTTTTCAGGTTTTGCTAGATTTATTTATAGTAAAAATTCATTCAAAAAACCTGCAATATTACATAACACTGGTTTCCAACCGTGACTCAGTTCAGAGCAGCCTAAGATCACTGAGAATTTTCATTGATGTAGGTGGTAAAACCTACATTGTTGGTGAAGTTGTTGGTTGAGTGGTTTTGCTGTGGAAACGTTAACTAAATGATGTCTGAACAAACTGCAGTAGACTGAGTTTTTGTGTATTGTGGTATGTATGAGCAGGTCATACAAAGTACTGATGAACATGATATTCTGTAACAAGTGTGTAAAATGAGAATACTCATGGCCTACAAACAATATTCCTGTTAAATTATTAGGGGAAACTCCAGAACAATAGTTACTAAAAACACTGACAATCTATCATACCTTTTACAGGTTTTGTTGTTTTTATTTTGTCTGCAAGTAGGCAAGCCAATGAAAAGTCTACATTTGGCTTTCTTTTAAAAAGTGCTACATTAAAATTACTGAGAGATTTTTTTTCAGAGTGGTACATAAATCACTTACATAAATACCCTTCCTGAAGAGTGATATAGCTGCATTTTCCACTTATAGCCTACTTGTAAAGATCACCATATCTGCAGTTTATCAATTGACCTTGGTATTGCTATGCAATAATTAAACATGCAGTAGCCATTGTTGCTGTAATAAAGTTGTTTCTTCCTTTTGTATTTTGCAATACTGTATGGTTTTTACTTGAATATATTGGCTAGTTTTTTTTTTCTTTTTTTTTGACAATCATTTATTAGCTAGAGGTGCTATTGATGTTCCAAAGAGATCTGAATGAATGACAACATTCTCTTTCTAGATGCCAAATCCTTTTCTTGACCTGACAAAATTCATTGTTCATAATGTATATTAACCCAGTAAAATGCTTATGCATTGCATTACATTGTATTTAAATGCATTTTTGCTCATTAATTTCTATTCCAGGCTTGTACTACTGTGTAATATGTCAAGTTTGTCCATATATATTTATGGAAAATTACAATGAAAATTGTGTATAATAAGAATTGGGGGGGGGGGGAAGAAAAAGGAAAATAAAATTTCCACATAAAGTTTGTGAAAGGATGTAAGTGCTGTTTTCTTAGACTCCTTAATAATATTATTTACACCTTCAGAGTGTGCAAATGTTCATAGATATATTAATTGATTCATTGTTCACATTTAGCAAATATCTAAAAATCACTTATCTTGCATACAGAAACAGAACTTCAAGATTTCCTCTGTGAAAAAGGTACTACCAGTAGCAGAGCATGCTACCAGCCCTTTGCTATTCCTGATTCCACCATAACAAAGGTTTGCTCTCATATATTATTCAAACACTGTCTGAACACCAAGGATATTTTTCCCCATTACTTTAACTGGGATGTTTTTCTATATTCCATGTACATGCAATATCATTCCTTAATCACCAGTACTTGTTTTGATACAGAGGAGGAACTTATCTGTATGGCTTGAAACAGTGTATGCAAATAACTATTTTTATAGCATCTTTCTAAATGTCATCAGTTCTTATTTTTTATCAATTGACTTAAGTATGTGATTGCATGCCCCAGATAAATTGGTGTTTATTTACAGAAGGTGATTGGATATTTAAAATTAAGATATTAAGAAGATGTTAGGGACAGTACTAGGGACGCTACCTTTGCATACTGTCTAAACACCTTTTACACAGATGCACAGTAAACTAAGAAACAGAGGTTTAGAAGAGGAACTATTGAATAAGAAAGAAATTATCAAAGCAAATGGTTATTATTTTTATATTTCTAATAACTATAAAATCTATTTTCAAAAAATTGTATCTATACTCCTCTTGATGTGAAAGTTTTGATACAGCTACCAGAATATATTTAGGGGTTTTTTTTAGATTATAGACCCTTGTGATATATGCATATCTGAGTATTTTAATAACCATAAAAATCAATTTTCAGGCATTGGTGAAGTAAAAGAATAAAAATAAAGTTAAAAATACATAATGGTGAAATTGTCCCTTTGGCACAATAAATGAGGTATGATGTTTAACCCTGCTCAAAGACATTGCTGATATCACTTTCATGCCTATGGATATGTTGCCTCATTGAATCTGATTGCGTGCCTAAAATACATTGCTAAGAAATAGATACTGAATTCAGAAAAATCATTTATATTCTGGAGATTTTGTATTCTGATATTGTAGTGACAAGGTAGATGGATATCTCAGTTTATAGTTTGTCTCTGAGATCAACTGTTACTATTTTCTCACAAGTGGTATTTTATTCTAGTAATGGACCCTTTTAACTCTGCTGGTTATCCCAGATTAAGTAAATAGGTTAAATTTGCCACTGTAGTGGAATTAATAACTTCCACAGTTTTATTCCTCAGTTTTATTATCAGAAGTTAAAAGCATTGCCACTCAATAAATTTCTTGATCCATAACATGTAGTCAACCCTGAACTTGTGTGGGATCTGCTGCTCCAGCTGGTTCCCTACAAGTCTATGGGACCTGATGGGATTAATCTGAGGATACTCAAAGAGCTGGCTGATGTCATCACAAGACCTCTATCTATGATTTTTGAACCATCTTGGGAATATCAAGAGGGCCCAGTTAACTGGAAGGTGGCAAAAGACTGCATTTGCCATAGCACATTATGCTTTGCTTCATCTTCTTATATTGAGATAAGACAGTACCCTGGAGATCAAGGATACTAAGTTTATTTTTTAAATATGAAGTCTGAATCATAAGCCAAAGAAAGTTAAATGGTATACATAGTGCATTAACAAGAGATACATAATTGGTGATTGACATTCACTGATCAAATAAGTAGTTCAGTTTTCCTTAGGTGACTTCTAATTACCAGTGCCTGGTGACACCAAGCTGTAAAGCTATCCCATGAGGTAACAAATATTTGATTAAAATATATTCACCCTTGTTGAATGACTGTTTTTTCTCACAGGAACTTCCTAAGGGATCCTATTGTAAAATGTATGATGTTCTCAACTCAAAACTCATATATGAAAATACGATTCTGTTCTTTCTTTGACTAGCATGAGACCTCTCTCTTGCTGTCTTTTCTGTACAAAGGAACTCCTCACTTAATCCTTGATTCCACTACTCTTTCTCACAAGATAGAAAAAAAGCTCATACACCTGGAGAAAATCAAAAAACACTGACATAAATTGGTATTTTAAGGACATTTTACCCATTTTTTGTCCATTAGCACAGATGCGTCTTAAAACTTATCTGGAACTGTACTGTCTTCAGTTTAAAATTTTAGGATTGCAGATTTCACATATTATTAGCAAATTACCTCAAATCAATATTTCAAATTAGTATATCAGAATGAAAAGTAATTTGTCAAAACTAATATTAACCTTAGATATTTTTTTTTTAGGATTTTTTCAAAATTTAGAGTAAATGGGCCTGGAAGGTAATTACTTCCCCTCTTTCATATGTTCTTCTCCTCCTAACTTTTTCTCTTAATATTGATAATGCAAAAAGAACCCATCAAGTATAATAATATATTTTAGCTGCTAGACATGGATCTTACTTTAAAAAAATTACACCTGAACAGCAACAGTAAGTTTAAAAAAGAAAAAAAAAAGAATTCATTTTCCAATCATTTGGAAAAACAAAACCTCTCAGACCTTATGTGATAAAAGCCATCTCTGATAACTTGCTTGGAAATGGAATAAAGAAAAGAGTGAATCAAAATGCATGCCTGGAGGAGATACTGCTCAGCATTTGTAGATATCATCTAAAATCTTGAACATGTATCAATTAAAGATAGAACTAGATGTTAATATCTGGAAATTGTCAATTTTAGTTTGAGTGCTTTTAAGCAGTAGTATCTATGCAAGGGATTTCTCTTGTTTCATTAAAAAAAAAACAACAAAAAAGCAGCAAACAAACTAAGAATTTTCTTTCTTTTGATATGTCTCTTTTTTTCTGAATTTATTTTTTTCCACTGGAGATTGTGTAACTGTAGTTAATCCAGCTAGCAGAGTAGTTTTGGTGCCTTCTCTATCAACTGTCTAGAGTTCCAGTCAATTCTTATGGCTGTTCCTCTTTCTACTTCCCCTTCATATCATTTTTCATAATCTGGAAATGTCTACAATCTGTTTCAACACCTTAATGTCTATGGATTTGGAATGCAAAATTTACTAATGCCACTTCAGTTTTTTCTTAGTTTAAGACAGGCAGAAGATCACCAGCACAATCCATTTCAGTTTTGTTGTCCTCATGAAAACTCATGGAGACTGACAAACCCTATGAGCATTTAATTAAACTTTTATATGGCATTGAACTCATAGCACAAAAGCAATGTGAAATATTTAGGAAAATGTGTTATTTGAACATCTTAAAACTCAAAACCATCTCTTAAAATAAGTTCAAACTGAATACTAAAAACATTTGTCTTATATCATATAGTTCAAATATTCCTAACTTGTTTGTGCTTGTATTTTCCACAAAATAAATATTTTCAGAAATGGTCCTGTAGAACCCTAAAGCTGTATCTAGGTACCAGAAGAAATGGCAGCATTTTCTGGAATATCTCACATTTATCAGTTTTCATTGACAAAGAGTTTATTTTGGAAGAACAGTATTCATTTTGCCAACCATCATAATATACTTTGATTAATAACTGCAATTCCAGTTTGGCCTGAGTGATAAATGAGTAACAGCTAGGCACTATAATTATTCAGTTCAATAACTGAACTGAATAGTTGGGGGTAAATGGTTGAGGTTGAAATGTAGGGATTTTTTTCCCCTCACTGAAAACTATTTATTTGCCTTAATTACAAAACAAAGCTTTTTGATTCTATTTTGTACCTTCTAATTGGACATAAAGGGAGAATTGGATACAATTCATGAAACAACACGATTTGGCAATAATCACATTATTCATCAGATAGAGAAAGACAAATTCTGTTCTTTCTTCTGCCTGACGTCAGTGAACCCATGATTCCCTCTTCTAAAGCTGCTGGGGTTTAAGGACAAAGTTGCTGTCCTGCTGATAATTTTTACTGCTGCAGAAACTAGCAATCCTTTGTTCCAGTTTGCATGGTGTCACTCTACCACTGAACTATATGCTCTTCCAACAGCAAACATTGCTGGAAGTATAAAGGAACACCAATAAAAGAAATTGCCAATACCTGCACACCAGAAAAATCCTATGGAATTGTGTTTGTGCTATATCACAACAAATGCATTGATTTGAAAAGATGCAATACCCACAGCTTTTGAAAGTCTGGGGGGAAGGTAGATTGGCATTGATAATCTCCTATTTCTTTTCACTCGGCTGATGTCCACTGCAAATAATAGGTTTTATTTTGGGATATTAATAAAATCCATACTCAACTGTTTTGTGTTTACATTGACACTGGATTTGTTGTATTTGTTTGAGGTACAGTCTGATTTGAATGAAAATGACCGCCTCACAGAACTAGATATTTTTCTTCCCATCCTCAGACCCAGAGGCATGAAAGTTTGGTCTGGATACAAAAAGTAACTGAAAATGGGAAGTAATGCCCCAAAGTAGCAATTATTTTCCAAGAGAATTAATCTTTCTGGCAATGTTATTCCCACAAGCAAGAGAGTCGTTAAATGATCTTAATTCTTAGGTTCCATTCAAGTTTATTAAAGCAATATTTTCTCTTAAAATTAATCAAGTGAAAAGATATTAAACACTCATTCTTAAATTCTGCCATTGCAACAGCAGCAGCAACCTGAAGATTCAGTGCATCCAGCAAAGGGTTGCAAGTGGGCTGTTAACAGAAGTATATAGTCCCAGATGCTCAAAAGTGTGACATACCTAATTGCCCCATAATTTGACATTAACAGGAGTTTGCAGCCAGAGGACTGCTTTAAGTTCTGCAGTTGGTGGAGGGCATCAATAACAAGCATGAAATACCCTGGAACCATTTACAACTCCATTCTGTGTATCAGTCAATAACTTGTTCCTACCTCTGTGTCTTCAGACTCAGCAATGTGTTTTCTGCTTATCGAAGCAACAGCCACTGAGAGGCCTCCACAATAACCTTTCTCTCACCTTCCTCCAAGTGCAGAGCAGACAGCTGACTGTAGAGCCTGGAGCGGAATTGCTTGCCTCACGCTTTTTGCACATTCTCCAGAATACAGTTAAGGATCCACAATACACAACTAAGCAATGCCTTGCCTCAGGTACTCAGGAAGGTACTCAGGCCAGGGGCTTGTCTCACTGGGTTACATCAAGAAGTATCTGTTCTGAACACAGTCCAGATTCTTCCTCACTGGGCCCCAAACCATGCCAAGGGATCATCACAAAACTTTTAGGCTGAACAGTTTGCGTGATTCTTTTGCTTTTATTTGTAAGTTTCAGTGTGCATGAACATAATACATAGGGAAAAGGTTTAAAATTTGTGGGATTCTCCTTCTGATAGATTTCACAAAAACCTGAAGAAACTCACATGAGGCAATCAAAAAGCTTTGCACTTCAGGGTGCCTGTTCTTAGGAAGGTTTCTCTGCTAAGAAATTTTCAGTCACTTTAAGGAAAAACACATTCTTGGTCAAAATTTTTTTGACCAATGCATTTGACTGTGGAAATTCTTTATAGTGCTGGAAGTACCTTAAGGTGGTTGGAAGGAACACAAAAATACCTTCAAATATGAGAAGAGTCAAGAATAACACATCTATGTTCCTATTGCACTCCTGAGAAACTTTTATCTTTTGATACAGACTTTATGGGACAGCTTATAACATTTAGAAAGTTGTCCCTTTAAAATAAATAAAAAGAAATTAAAGTGCAAGATAACTGGAATTTGTTTCACATCTGGAATTTGTTTCACATCCATATTATGGATTATTTTAGGAAATTTCCAAGCAGCTTTCTGCACCTGATTTGTCTCTGTTTTCCTACATTTCTAAGTCTACAAGAACTTATGCCTAGAGACCTTTGTAAAGAAAGGTGAAATCTATGAATTCAAGGGGTAATATCAGTCATTACTAATATTTTTATGGTCTCAGAACACGTACTGTTTTCCTTGTCACCTCTGAGCAGCTGAAGAACCACTTCCCCCTTTACAGAATTGCAGGCAATAAATTCGCAGCATGAGGTTGCTAGCATACCTGAGGAAACTGCACCACACAGCTACTCACTTTCTAACACCTCTGGCCTAGAAAGAACTTCGTAGTTCAGTAAAATTCAAAGAAACTTAAAGGCATTTCTCTGTTAATCTGCTTTTTTCTAAGTGCTTTATTTTCTAAGGGGTTTATTACCATAGGAAAGAACAGATAGGGACATTTCTAACAGTGCTAATGGAAAAGATGCTAAAGAACATATTATGCTCTCTGAAGCTAAAAATATAAATCAAGCACAGGTTTCAGGAATATCATCTAATCTGTCATCTTACTCACAGTCACCATATGTCCTTTTCTACTATGAAAACAAGTATCTGTAAATCCATCTGGTCACCCCTACATTGAATCAATTGCTTAAAATTATGCAGTTTTGTGGATCTGCAGAGGCAGCAGAGCAAAGGCAAGGTCCATGTAGCCCTTGAGCATTCCTAGCTGCTGCACTGAAACACAGACTATTCAACCAGTGGTTGAAGAGAAGGCCATATGCTGCTAAACTGGTGTTCTTTTTCCCTCTTTTTGGCCATTTCACAAGATAGGGTATGCTCTGTCATAGTTCCCAGTTCAAGATAGGATGTAACAAAAGGGAAACACTGCTTTCCCATTAACATGTGAGTAACATCTAACATAACAGTGGGTTAGTGGAGTCTGGGACCTGGTCTTTACCTGGCTAGCTCTTCTCTCACAGTTTCCTTTCACAGGGACTTTCTAAATGTTACAACTCTCAGAATGGTCTCTATATGAAAATATATGTGATTACTGATGAGTAGGAGCATTCTTAATGTGATACAGTTCTGCTACTACTACATGTATTATGCTGTAGTCACTCAGAATATTTGAGTCATAAATGGCCATTTGCTTCAAGACAGAGTAGATTGCTTATGTATCTGCTTAGGTGTCACTCACATTATCTCTGTTCTGCTATCCTTAAGCCTGGCTGATCCACATCAACAATATCTCTCCAAATCCCATCACATATTGCTGTTTCCACTCACCTGAAAGCAACAACTTCCTGTAGCAACTCTGAACAGGGGGGGTGTGTGAGGAGCCCTCACAGGCAGCATATGGACGGATGAGCAGCACTTCAAACCAGCTTCATTAGTAAGACTGAGGTGAGCAAAGACAATGGGGTTGGGGGGGGTCTTCTAGAGCCACATGCTGAAGATTGCTTCAGCTTTTCCAATGCACGTGTTCCTGTACATGTGTCTGTGATACAATCATAAATGAGTTGCCTGTTTTGACACTACAATGAAAACAACAGTGATCTCTCAGGATCAGGAAATAAGCTCTTCTCCAAAGCTTAGTTTCAAAAGCACAAATAAAAGGAGAAGGCAGGAAGGAAACAATGAGTGCAATCAACAAAGGACATGATCTGTTTGTTTCTTAGTTAATGCCTGATTTACGAAGTTTAGAGCATAGCAGTCTCTGCTGCATTTAACTGTAGTGTTTCTGAAGCTTTTTATGGAACAATGAAGATCACTGTTAAAGTTCTGCTTTTAGTTGCAATACATGACAGAGACTTACAGGTGCAATGTAGAGTTTGTGCCTGCTGTGATGAAATTCTGAATTACACTTTTTATTTAAAATATGATTTCAATTACATGATAGAAGACTTGAAACAAACAGGCCTTTAAGAAGATAGTTCCTGGCCTTCTACAGTTAACCTTTTGATACAGCACAAGAATGAACATGTCTATTCTAATGTTTATCCAAAGCATTGAATTTACCACATCTCTGAATACATATGAAAACCTAGAGTCTTCATGGAGCTCTGTAAATTTCAGACTTGTCCAACTGGGTTTTTTGCTTGATTGCAACCTGATTTAAATGAGTTGGCTATTCTCAGCTGGAGATGTCAGGACCAGCTTTGAAACTACTAGCCATAATATTTGATTGGGTAAATCTTACTATTGAAATCTATCTCCTGTTATGCAGGTAGCAGTTCTGAACACTGACTGTGACTGCAGCAAATTGCAGTTTTAAATTAACCCCCAGGAATATATATATAGATCTATAAAATTAATGCAAGCAGAAAAATTATGCACATATTCTTAAAAGTTGTTTTATCACATTTGTATACCCATTTTATTTAACATTCAATAGCTTGTAAGTATCCATTTTATTTAATGTTCAATAGCTTGCAAATGTCCCTGAAGACAAAAGAAAACAAAAATTTGCTTCAGGAAGCAAATATTTCTCAGAACTATTTACTTGGTCTCTTTTACATATAATGAAAACAGGGGTATAAAAAGAGTCAGTCAAGTTTTGACTCAGCACTAACACAAAAAATTTTCATCCCGATCAAATAATTTAAAATCTGCATTCTGAATACAGCTTTTACCTCTTTCATTTTCCTTAGCATGTATGCCTGAAGTTCCACAGGAATCTGCTGTACTGAGTATACAGTTTCTATGGAGCTCTCCAGGTAACTTTCAGCTGAATTTCCATTTGATTGATTTCAATTTTAAAATACTAATTATTTAAAAAGTTTCATATTTCAACTTCTAAAGATTTCCTGCTCGTAGGGAACAATCCTCATTTAATTCAGCCAGTTTTTCTATATTCATAATTAACTATCTATTTGATATTTTGTCTGCTTAAGCTCTTTTGTTAGGACAATTATTTAAAAAAAAAAGAGCATATATGAAAGTGTCAAAAACTTCATCTGCTTGCATGGGTCAGTAAATGAGATCTATCCTTATAATCTGAGTCATCAAGAGAATCTACTAAGAACATTAAAGGAATGGCCCTGAAATGTTCTGGCAATCAAAGGTTGTATAAAGTCAAAAAGCATACTTTCTGTTCTGTTCATGAATTCCATACTTTCACAAAAGAAATGAAAGGCATCTTTGGCCTTCCCAAACTTCAACACTGCAGCATAGAATTGAGGTAGGGAGAAGAGAAATTTGGTTTTAAGTCTTTAAAGAGAGATGCAAGTCTTGTGAGAAACCCAGTTGGGGCTTTACATCTTTTCAAATAGTTCAAAGAGGTACACCTAAGTATAGCAAATTGTACCAATTAAAAAAAAAACCCAAAAGAGATCATCAAAAGCCAAATTAATTTGCTGAAGCAATTCTTTATGCAATGATCTGAGAATGTTCAATTTTATGTCCATCTACAGCTTTCTGATCTGCTCTCTTAAACTGATGTGGTGTGGTGCCCATTGCATTGCAGTGAATACCTTTGTAAAGGAAGCAATCCTCTTTTTTTTATTTCCACAGCATTGTGGAAACTGTCACCATCATGACTCTCATCTAGCACCAGCTTCTTTGCAACACAATGACATATGCTTTTCCATGAAATTTCTTGGCTTATTTCTGCTAGATATTTGTATTCAACATTGTGAGAGAAAAATAAATTGTTGACAGAATGCAAGAAATAATTTTAAAAATAAAATCACAGAATCAACTAGGTTGGAAAAGACCTCTGAGATCATCCAGTCCAATCTTATCAACTAGCACTAAGTGCCACATCCAGTTTTACCTCCAGGGCAGTGACTCCAACACCTCCCTGGACAGCCCAATCCCCCTTTCTGTGAAGAATTTCTTCCTAATATCCAACCTAAACCTTCTCTGGTGCAGCTTAAGACTGTGCCCTCTTGTCCTACTGCTGGTTGCCTGGGAAAAGAGACTGGCAACGCTGGCTACCACTTTTTTCAGGTAGTTGTGGAGAGTGATAAGGTCTCCCCTGAGCCTCCTTTTCTCCAGGCTGAAAAACTCCAGCTCTCTTAGCTGCTCCTCATAGGACTTGTGCTCGAGACCATTCACCAGCCTCATTGCCCTTCTCTGGACATGCTCCAGCAGCTCAACATCCTTCCTAAACTGAAGGGCCCACAACTGGACACAGCACTTTAGGTGTGGCTCCACCAGTGCGAAGTACAGGGGAAGAATAATTTCCCTAGTCCTGCCGGCCACACTATTCCTTGATCAGACCAGGATGCCATTGGCCTTCCTGGCCACCTCGGCACGCTGCTGACTCATGTTCAGTCTGTTGTCAATCAGAACCCCCAGGTCCTTTTCTGCCTGGCCACTCTCCAGCCACTCTGTCCCCAGTCTGTAGTGCTGCAGGGGGTTGTTGTGGCCAAAGTGCAGGACCTGACACTTGGCCTTGTTGAAATTCATACCATTGGATCCAGCCCATCTATCCAGCCTGTCCAGGTCCCTCTGGAGAGCCCTCCTACCCCTCCATCAGATTGACACTGCCCCCCAACTTGGTATCATCTGCAAATTTGCTAATGGTAGACTCAATCCCCTCATCCAGACCATCAATAAAGATATTAAATAGGGCCCAACACTGATCCCTGGGGGGCACCACTAGTGGTGCTGCCAACTGGATGAAGCACTGCTCACCACCACTCTCTGGACTGGGCCATCCAGCCAGTTCCTAACCCAGCAGAGAGTGCACCTGTCCAAGCCATGGGCTGCCAGCTTTTCCAGGAGGATACTATGGAAAACGGTGTCAAGGGTTTTGCTGAAGTCCAGGTAGACTACATCCACAACCTTCCTCTCATCCACCAGGCAGGTCATCTAGTCATAAAAGGAGATCAGGTTGGTCCGGAAGGACCTGCCCCTCCTGATCCCCCATCCATCCTGTAGGTGCCATGTGATTGCACCCAAGATGACCTCCATAACCTTGCCAGGCACTGAGGTTGGGCTGACAGGCCTATAGTTTCCCAGATCCTCCTTCCACCCCTTCACATGGATGAGCAATCACACTGGCCAACTTCCAGTCATCTGGGACCTCCCCAGTGAGCTAGGACTGACAGAAAGTGACTTGGCAAGCTCTTCCATCTGCTCCCTCATCACTCTAGGATGGATCTCATCTCTACCCATAGACTTGTGAGGATCCAAGTGGTTCACTAACTGCTTCCTCCTGGATTACAGGGCAGCTATTCTGTTCCCTGTCTTATTGTTGAAAACTAAGGCAAAGAAGGTGTTAAGTACCTCAGCCTTTTCCTCATCTTTGGTAACTATATTCCCTGCCACATCCAATAAAGAATGAAGGTTTTCCTTGCTCCTCCCTTTGCTATTAACATAGTTATAGAAACACTTTTTTTTACTGGATTACCCTCTCAGAATTAACTGACATTTAACTGGTATATAAAAATCTATATCAACTCATATTTGACCGTTTGAGAAGCTCTCTGTTTAAGTCATACATCATATAGAGCACTCCAAGCCTGGTACTAAGAGCTGTGAATTTGTCATGAATAATTTGGGGGAAAATAAGAGGGTTTGATGTGTCACATGTCTAAACTGTGGAAGTGATTGAATATATATAAAAAATGAATGTATGTGTTAAGTAAAAATAGATACAAGTAAAACTGTATTCATAACACTTGATGAAGTAACGGTATTTGAGAACTGAGGTCCTTCTCTGATATAAACTAACACTATTACTATAATTCTGCACAGCACAAGCAGATGTATTTCTTTTTTTTCTTTTTTAAGTTTTTTTTTTTTTCCTACAGAATAATTACACTCAGCTAGCAAGAAAAAGAGCAAAGGTTAAAACACAGGTTTTATGAAGTTTGAGGAAGTCACAGTAGAAAGCATTCCAAGAAAATAAATGGAGATCTTAGTCTCCATGAGCTCAATAACTAAATTCAACATTTTCACTAGAAATGCCTTGCTACATGATAGATCTGATGTTGTATCCCTATTAACAATAGGTCTAATGGTAATTTAAGCATGTATTTTGCTATTGAACTAGTTTCACAGTACTTGAAAATATTTCTCTACTAGTATACTCCTTGTATTTGATACCTCAGCCATTTAACACATCAAGTCACTTGTCTCTTTGTTGTCATTAATTCTAGAGAGGGCTTTCTGCTGTCCTCAGGGCTCTAAGTAAAGTGAGATTACTTACTTTTTCAAGATGTCTATATCTTCCTGCACTCTGTGACTGGGAAATACCTCTCCCTCTCCCTCTCCCTCTCCCTGCCCCCCTCTCTCTCCCTATTCCTGACTCATTTTCTCCTTACAAAATTTAATTTCTATTTGCAGTGTTCAGATTTCCCTAAAAAAAAAATACAAAAAAATTGCTTTCATCAATAGCAAAAAAACCCCAACAAAAGTGTATTAAAAGTAAGAAGTTCTGTAAGATCTATTTTTTTAACAAGCAGTAAAATCTAGTATTATAAACCCAGTTTACCCCTGGAGTAGGGCTAGATCAGACTGAGATTCATAAATTTATTTTTCACAGAACCTTGATCCTAATAGTGTTTTGCAAAGAACAGTCTTCCTGAACTGTTTTTGCTCCCATCAGGAATGGTCTAATGGATTTCAGAGTAAAGTGATCACCAGCACCAGTGTGATAATGGAAGTCTGATCTTGGTGTATTTTCCCCTAAAACATTAGCAACAGTGTAAGTATGTAGTAAGTTTTACATTGCTTTGCACCTACTGAAGAACATAATGTTTCAACTCTTACTTTTTTCTTGACCTTAGATATATTCAATACTAATATTACTGATAAGGCAGGATGAGAAGAAGTTATGATATGATGTGGTGTGATATGATATGATTTGACTTATTCCTGTTTAAATATTAAACTGAAATTCTACTATTTTTTAGAAGATTACTATTCCCCATAGCTTTATCAGGGAAAGGGATGTCTGCAGAGTCCTTACCTTATTACAAATAACACAATATAGAAACCAAAAATTCAGAATGTGAAAGTGCTCTAAAAAATACATCAAGCTAGAATTCATTCATCACTCTTATGTAGTAAGAGAAATATATGTACATTTTCTGATGGTGTTCCTGGCTGTATCTTAGATAAACACTATATTGTTTACAGAGAAAATTTCTGTTGATAAAGGCAATTAAAGCAATCATGGTTAGGAGCATTTAGACCTGGACTTTGAGCTGACACTCCACTTCACTGACTATGTTTTGTTCTCTTTGTGCTTTGTTTGTTTTTGGTTTTGTTTTTGTTTTTGTTTTTTTTAACTCAGTAACAGATGATACAGCTGGACAGTCAACCTACATATTCCAACTAGGCTGAGGATGCTAATCAGGTTCCTAACATTTTTAAAAATTAAAGTAGCTGTAATGGAGCAAATGCATTGATAATCTACATAGCGCGGCTATCCAAGGGTCAATAAATGAGAACTGTTGCATCCTGTGTGTTTTGAAACTAATCTACCCAACTGAGTCATGGAGTCTCACTTCAAAGGTGTATTTTTGTTTTGTGATAAAAGACACATAATTACTAAGGGCAGTAGTAGGTCAGCCTTGACAAGGAACAGAAGGAAAACCAAAATGGCTTGGCACCCTATCTAGTCTAATTGTTACTACAGAACTGACTGAAATCTCTGTAACTATTTCAATCTTTGCCAATTTGCAAATACTCTTCCTCCTCTCCCAGTCATGTTGCTATGTTTTCCTGTCACTTATTTTGTCTTTATTTTGGGATTTCATATTCACAGCTCTACAAATATGTACTGTTCTTTACTATAATATCTCAGAGGTGAAAGGAAAATAGGAAATAAAATTGTTGTTTTCTTTGAATCATTGGTAAAAATAAGATTCTGCTGAACCAAGTATAAGTCAGCAATCAAAGATCTTTAATTTTTTTAAGATCTTTAATTTACTAGTTGCAAGGTTTTTTGTAGTACCTAATTTTCTTTTCAGTTTATTTTTATGTATCTTCTGTTACAAAGTTATTTCTCTATCCCACTGAAATTTTCTCACCAGTCAGTGATGTTTTATAGAGTGTGGAGGTGTTGAGGTTATTTGTTGCTTGTTTGTGTTTTCTTCTTTTCTTTTTTGAATGGTACATCACAAGAGACAAGACACAGAATTCACTTGCATTAGTTTTACAGACTTGAAGGGAATAAAAAAGCTTTTATTTTCACTTTTTCCTAATTCTTTCTCACTTGCCACTGGCACATAGAAATGATTGCAGGGTGGGCAAGAATTGACGGGTTAGACAAAATAGAGCAAGGATAGCTGCCATCCATGTATGGAACTCAAATCTCTGTGTTAACAGTTGAAAATGTCTTTCCCATCACTGGTCTTCAAGTCACCACTCATAGTTTATCTAATTCAAAACAAAACAAGTCATAAATTAACCCTTATGTCTCCTGAGGAAATATGTGCTTACAAAATGCAATTTACTTTTTCTTTATAATAATCAGAAAGACGTAAATCTGGAATTATTAGTGAATAACATGAATGTACTATATTGCTTATTTTAAAAGAAATAAGTCTTTCTAAATAGCCCATTTAGAGCTTATCTTTGTTTATGATTAGTATGAATAATGGAACTCTATACTGAATGTAGTTCTCAATGAATTTCTACGGAACATTCCCTACACAAAAATGCTTTTAGTATAAAATCCCTTTTCCTAGCTAATTAGTAAATAAGAGATCAACCAGTTCAGATGTGATGACATTATTTCTTTAATTTTAACAAACTATAGTAATTAAAAAAAAAAGACTGTTGCTTTATGCTTTATTTTCTCTCACTTATCTGCTCATTTTTAAGTCTATAATTTTATTTCAAGATTTTTTTTTTAATTTTTACTTCTCTTTTAGAGTTTTTAATGGTTCGTTTCTCTCTTCTTAATTATTATTAACTCCAGTCAGCTCTGAAACCTTTGATCTGTATAATGACATACATATAATGGAATCTGAAAACTTTTAATTCTTAGTAAGAAGAGAATATACTTACAGGATAAATTATCACATACAGGCAAATATACAAGCCAGCCAGTAGTGAAAAGTTTATCAAAACTCTTATAAATGAAAAAAAAAAAAAAAAGAAAAAAAAATTGACTGGGGGTGGCAGGAAGTCATCAAATGCTGGAAAAAAGAAATCCTAACTAGAAAAGCTGTAGAAAATACCAGTTCTTATCTGACACTTCAAGGAATGGGCTAATGTAAATAGAGGTGAAAAGAACATTAGTATTTCTAGGAGCACTCTTTTCTGTCTCAAGAGGGTTCCACATACACTCTCAAATATGAAATCTTGATTCACTTTGGGAACTGCAGTCTCACCAGACATTTAATGGGTTTGAGAAAATCACTTTCAAGACAGGAAAAGAATATTAAACTTAAAAACTCTATTTCTTCTTTTAACAAATCTAAGAAGACCATGTGTAAAGGGTAAGACACACATCTATATTTTTTAGTCAACTTAATTTGTGGAACAATAATGAAATCTCAAATCTGTTATAAAAGGGAGTTCTCTATGAGACCTTTACAGATTCGCATATACTTGGATTTTCCTCAATTTGGAAGAATGGAAGAAAAATGAAGGTTTCACTCCACCATTTTTAAGTGCTTCTGCAGACCCTGCTTCTGTTAGCCATAGTCTAATCTCATGGAGTGCTGAAAGACTCATAGCTGGGGGTGTACGTGTCTGTGGAGCCAGCACCTGCAGACACTGTTGTGTGTGCATATTGTGTGAGAATGTGTAAGTCGGTATGTGTATTGACAGATGAAAATCAGAGTGATCACATATCTAGGCTGGATACTGGAAAGAAAAGGGGTCTCTGCCATGACTATTGAACCAGCTGTGAGGTCCAAAGCAGCTACTGAAGAGGCTATGGAGTCTGGAGTTTCACAGAGACACTGATTTGCCTCTCTGTGTGTGTGCACGTATGTACATGTGTGTCTGTGTGTGTGTGTGCACATGTGCTGGTGGCAGTGCAGGAGGAGGCACCTGGGACGAATGAAGATGCAGGTCCAGTTACTAGACTGAGTATCTGAACCCATGATGGGAGAATCCACAGCTTGTCTGTGTGCATGTGTCTGTACCAGCAGCAGGACTGTGTCCCTGGCAGCCTCCTCAGTCCCAAATTCCAGCAGCTGGGCTTGTTCTTGGGCAGATTGTATGTCTGAGCCCTGGAGGGTCCTTTTTATACAACATCAATGTATTTTACAGTGATGGACCTTAATTCTGCTCAGCCAGAGAGGGGAACAGGATGAGGCCATTGGTGCTGTTTGTGTTTGCATGAGTACTTGGTGTGTCGGTCCATGCTGATCTATGTGGTTGGTATTTATGTACGTTTTATATGTGTGTTTGTGCACATGTAGCTATTGACAATACATGCTTATTTTTGCTGCCCCTTAGGTCTGCAGTCATGGGGCTGTGGTAATCTCTTCTCTATCAGACTACTGGACTTGGCAACCCTCTAACATTGCAAAGTCCCAGTCTGCAATGATCAGTGATTTGACTTGCTCACTCTTTGTTTCAGAAAAGTTTCTTTTAATTTGTGATGGCAATTATAAATCTCTTTTAAGTGATATAGCCTTAGCTATGTCTTCTGTCTCTGAGAATCTTTTATGAAAATGTTTCAGTTACTCCGTAGGAATGAATTTAGTATTAATAAACCCTATATATGTGCACAAGTATTTCCTGTGTAAAACACATATCTTCATCTTCTACCCTCTCACTACATTCTCCATATAGATTAAAAATGCAATTTCAGTAAACTTCACAGTCATATCCTCTTACATCCCTCACATATAGAAGAAAGGGGCTATTTATAATGTGACAATAAACTGAACTGGTCATAAACTAGTTACTAATCCAGAAATGCTAAGTTATGTAGACAGACTAGGTACCTGTAGCTTTGTGATATATAAACTCACCATCTGTCCGCACTCTTTATTTCGAAAATATAACGAAAACTATAAATTGTCCTGATCACACAGTAATGATACTCTTAGAGCATTCCAGAGTACAGGTGCAGTTTGCTCTGACAATATTATGTGCTCTTAACACTGGGAATGGTGACTCAGCCAAATACTAAAGGACACATTTGCTTGTTTTTCCAGTTTGAGAGAATATTAGTTAAGTTCTGTCATATGAGTAGAACCTTATTTTGTGCTATGGAGCATCTGCAGAATCTTCTGACTTTCATTTGTAAAATTCAGTGTTACTATGAAAAAATAAATTCCTTTAGTAGGTGTTAAGTATGCATTTATGTGCCTTGCAGCCTTATTACTCCGGATTGTGATCCCATCAGATCTAGGCAATATGTGGGAGGAAGGAAAGGTGGAGGCATTCAACTTGGATTGAAGACTGTAAGGACTTAAAGAGCACATTTGCCTATCTCAAACACTTACCACAGAAGGAGCCCCACTGTGGTAAATTGGGTAAAGAAGCAACTGCTCGTCCACAACCACTGAAGCCAATCTCAGCCCTCCAAGAATACCTCCAAGAATACACTTCCAAGAATACCTGGAACTTGGACTGTAAGTTAAGGCACTGTGTTAAGATAAAGGTGGCACAATTGTTCTAGTGTTGTGTCAGGCTGAGGGGAGGTAAACAAAGCTGGAGGAGAAGAATGTAGCACTGATAATGGACACAATCCATAAGGAAAGCCAACTGTGCTGAAATCAGCTCTGGTAAATCTGGCAGGGGGAGATCCTGGCCCACTAACTCAAGAAACCCACCAACTCAAAAGGACTAATTAGCATTAGAAGGGAACTGTGCAGCCAATGAGCATTAATTCCTTTGTTTGCAAAAATGTATGAACAACCCACCAGCAAGAAGCCCAGGTTGAAGAAGGACCAATGGAATGCCGCTGGATCCACGTTCAGGATTGTTAGTCAGAACTTAAGTGAATTAGTTGGTTTTCTAATGGCAGTGGTATAAGGCATTCGGGTGTTTTTTTGGAGATTTTTTTTATACTGTTATCTAAAGGATTGTTAAGGAGAATTATACCTGTTTCACTGTTCCAGGGGAAACCAGAATTCAAAGTTTTGCTTCCTAGGGAAGCTCCTTACCTTCCAGCAGAAAGACTATCAAGGAGTTGAGAATGATTTATCTCTCTCTCTTGTGTAATTGTTGAGATGCTGAATCCTTGTGCCGTAGGCAATAGATGAGAAAAAAAAACCAACTCTGTAGTTTTATATTAAACACTCCCTGCCAAAGGGACTCTTAGATTTTGGCCTGCCGGTATTTGTTGTTGTTGTGGTCATTCAATAGCAATATAATGTAAATTGCAGAAGTGCTTGAGGACTTGTGCATGGTAACATTGAAGACAGTCAATAGCTTAACAATTAAAGTTCAGTTTTTCATTCTATTTGCTAAGGAGAAGACTATCCAGCCTACTAAAGGTTTTGTAAGAAATACAGAAATTATAGAAATAAAATTTTAGAACTTTCCATTTCAATTAAGGAAATAAATGCATACTTAATGCTTCAAGGGTCTAATCACTAGAGTGTGTAGACTAGGTAACAACAAGAACCTGTGTCTTCCATTTATGAATGCCTCATTTCTGTTACTGTCATTAGACATGAGGAAAAGTTGTCAGTATATCAACTCAAGTGACCTTTGAGTTATTCCTATAGTCTTTAGAATTCACTGATGCTTAGACAGGTGCATGCACCATAGCCAGGTGTGCAGAAATCAGGGGAAATCTCAGACCAAAAAGAATCTGCAAAAAAACCTTTACATATAAGTAATTTCTGTTTGCAGTTTCATTTCAGTGGAAATTTTCGACTTTTGTAAGTCACCTAATTAATATTTTTTTTCCTTTTCTATAAAGATTAATATTGTGTACATGTCCAGTAGACATGCTGCTGCAATTACAGGATCATCCTTTTTGTTTGTTTGTTTGTTTGTTTGTTATATTGACAGATTTCTGAAACAACATGGGTACTCAAGATTACTATTAAGCCACAACATGGAAATTATTTTTATCATCAGATTTATTTTTGTTGGAACTTAGAGGCTAGCAATTTTAATGAGAATATGTTACAAGATACAACTTTATAGATTACTAAGCAAGAAAAAAGATAGTTTCTAGCAAGCAAAAAATAATCCATAATTTGGATAACCCCTGGGAATGGCATATCATTGTTTCTACTAAATACCACCTGTCCTGCTCCTCGCTGGGGCAGTGGGACAGACCTAGGCTCTAGGGCCCTGCCCTGTCACTCCCATGGGCAGCCCCCACCAAAGCCAGACCACGGGAGCTGCCGTCTTTGGGGTACAGTGACCACCAGCTCCAGAGTCACATCATGTTGCTACGGGCTTTACTGAGTGACATTGTGAAAACTTCAAAGGCCAGAAACCTCACAGCCTGCTTGGACCACTGGTTCTATCACCTGCCTGCCCTCACATTGAAAAATGTTTTCCTGTGTCTAGACCCAAGCTCTCCTGTTTTGACCTGTGCTCATTCTCTCTCATTCTTCTGCCATGCAGCATTGTGAAAATTGAAGCTCCATCTACTTCAGCATCTCCTTATGGATTATAGAGGGGTGCTGCTAGGTTCCATCAAAGCCGACTTTTTTCAGGTTGAACAGGTCAGGTTCCCCTCAGAAGTAAGGTGATGTATCATAGTGACCCAACTTCTTGATCACACTTTACTTTCAAGTTCCCTATGACCTTTTAAAAGTTTAAGCATCAGAAGGTGTATTCTGTTTGATTTATCTAAATCCAGTCCTTGGACAGGCTCAATTTACTTCAAGAGTTTTCCTGTTATCAAATAATTAATTTTAAACTATTGGAAATCACTTTATAAAAGCAAATACAGCAAAACAGTATTAATTGTCATTTATAATTTTGTCACATACATTAAAATCTGAAATGTAAAACTCTCTATTTTGGTAATTTTTTGTTTTCCGGAGTAATATTACCACAGATGAGTCAATGGTGTAAAAAAAACCAAACAGTGTGAGTCACATACATGTTGCCAATATGTGCCAGCTTGGTGAGATCTTTCTTGTCTAGTGAGTCACACACTATGAGTCTCTCAGTCCTGGGCTTTGACATTCAGCCTGTCCAGCAGCTGGGTCTGGCTCCTCACTCTCTCTAGGTGCCTCCTACACTGCCTCTATCACATGCTCCATTAGTAGCTTGTGCACCCAGGAGTCGGACTCCCAGAGACACTCCCTGGGCCCCAGACAAAATGTATCACTTGAAGCTGGTCCGGCTTCTTGCTGGCTAGAGTCACACACTGACCATGGGCATATTGGACTCCCACACCTGGCCCATCCCTGCCATTCAGGCCCCCCCATACACACATATACACACTGCAGAGAGCCCCACATCCAGGAAAGTCACTAAATGTGGAGTTTTGTAAAAAGCTGAGACAGGCTGCCCTGGTTGGGTACAGGCATGACCAGACAGGTATCTATCACAGCACCTGTTTGTACAGAACTGGCTCCTTGTCTCCCATTCTCCCTCCTTTTTTTCTCGCTTATTCTTTCCCAAAGGACTGTGATCCTTCCCTTTCCCCATTCATTACTTTCTGTAAACATCATATAGGAAGTCCTGTGCAGTCCCAAAAATGCTCTTCCCTGTACTCTACAGCAAGCTCCTTCTGTGGGATGGTCTGGAGAGCCTCCTGGCTGCCTCCTGATGCAGAGTGTCCCCTGGGCTGTGGGGCTAGGGCTGTCCTGTGACAGACACAGGACTGGGTTCAGGCTCCTACCTCTGACTGGGTCATTGGGATCCTCCCTGCCATCATACTTCTCTGCTTCTTTATGGCCATGAGGATGAATTTTTCACAGGCTGGTGTATCCTGTAGGGCAGTTGGAGAAACATGGCTGAATGGTAGTGGAATTCCCACAATTGTGATGTTCCTCTTCACTGCCTTGTGTATGGGGCCAGCTTTTATCATCTTACCTAACAGGGGACACTTCATGATAAGGATGGACAGCATTAGATGCACACACTTCTCAGTACAGAACTGTGTGTGATTATATTGTCACAAATATGTAACAGGAAAAATCCCGTAGAGATCAAAAATACTTTCCCCATTGTCACAGAGAGCTACAAAAGTCAAACTTTCTTGAGTCAGTTTGCCAACAGTTCAATGATACAACAGTGATCTAACTCCATTGATTTACATTTTTTTACTATAAGAGTCTGCATTTTTATAAGCAGAAATTCAAATCCAAATGTGTAATGCTAGGGACTAATGACACTGTCAGTCAATACATCTCAACCTCTGAAACCCTTTGTTCACGTGATGTCTTGCTTTACAAAGGAAAATGAGAGACATTAGTGTTTCCAACTCAATCATTCCTCACAGCTATGTCAGAAGACCCTGAGAAGATATTTGTGGCCATTAGTCTTTTACTGTGTGTCCCAAAGGTGAATCAAACCCCAGTTCCTAAGACAGAGTCCTGCAGTTGTCCTCAGCAATGCTTGCTCTGTATGACAATGTGCATTGCCAAACTTGTTGAAATTTAATTTTAATTCCAGTTTAAATCCAGTCACATCAAAAGTTATAATAGTAAGATGGTACAATTTCTGGTTTTTTCTGCAGTCTTATTACACTGCAAAGTAATAATTTCTTGGTTAAATGTGATTAAATGTGGCTTAATGCATTGTGGAATTTTAAGAGATACAGATTATGCCAAAGATAAAAGTTTCTGAAAGTTGTGGCACTGAAGTCAAATAAACAAGGTTATTTTATTGAAAAATGAAAGTTTGACATGTCTGCAAAAATTATAGGAATAAAATCATATTCAAAACTGCCTAGGAGTTGGTGAAGAAATTTGTATTTGATATAATAGGAAATGCTTGTGGTTTTTTTAATGCAAGGCAATGTGTTCTACATGCTTGTTATCAAGAAAGTTTTCAATCTTCTCCTGCCTCTGGGATGGCGATTCAGATGACTTTTAAAATTAGAGAAGAAAGCTTACCCTAGGAGAGATTGAAAATACTTGTATGCTTTCCATGGCAGTCTTACTGGGAAATTAATTAGAAATTAATTTCTAATTAATTAATCTTGATTACACAATCGCAAAAAAGATTTTGATTTTGATCAAGTCACATTTATATGGGATTGTGTAACCAATAGGTAAGTATGAAAAAAATTATTAAAGTTACATATTTTTTAAGATTTTTCTCTCCCATGAATTTAATGGATTTATTTATTTAATACACTGTGCCTTATGAAATGAGCACATTTTGCTGTGGAGTTCTCTTGCATATAGATAATGGTTCTTTTGGAAACAAGATGTACATGTTTGCAAAATAAATGTGGTTGTGGTTTTGGTTTTTTTGTGTATTTAAAATATTTCTTTACTATGTAGTAATGAAAGCCATATATGATTCTGCTAAGCTATGAAAGAGGCTCTCTGAACTCGGACGTAAAAAATATAGCATTTTCCTTAGGTCAACTAATGATAAATCTGAATGTCTTTAGTTATGGTCACTTTTTTCTAAACAATTCCAGGTGAAAATATAAAGTGTAAAGAGAATTGTGAAAGATAATGGCATCATAAAGTTTCCTTGTTCATTTCCAAAGAAAGTTTCAATATTGCTATCTATCCATGAACTGAAGCAGATGAAAGACAAAATTCATCACTAATCACACATTCAATTGCTAATGAATGTCTCTGGAGACTTTGCACCTAGGGGACATCTGCTACAACAAAGAATGGTTTCTGAAACTACAAATGACAGGTCCTGTTCTTGAGATGTACTGTACAAAAGCTGGCTTCTCTTTTAAAATCTTACCCAGGGACAGAACTAGTACAACTAAATGAGCAGTCCTGAAAACTGTGTTAACATGCATAAAACATACACTCTGTTGAATTTATGATCTTCTTGGTTTTGTTGGGTTTTTGTTTGTGAATTTCCTCACATTTTTAACACCATAGCAATAAATAAAAGTATGTATTAATATTTTCCTGATAATTTTTACTTTCCTACACAGCAGCTTCTCAAGTTTATACCTGTTAATGTCATTGGTGTTTCATTCCATAGTAAAACTTAGGTTAAAGATTTAGGAAAAAAAAAAGGACAATACTTTTCATTTAGCCCACAAGGGGGAAAAAAATCACCTTCTGAGATGATCTCACAGATGATCTGAAATCAGCCATCTTCTTTTCTTAAGAAATTCCAAGCTTGACTAATAGTTGAGAGAGAGTTATGAAAAGAGTTCCCACTTTAACATTTAATAAATACTAGATAAATCATACTAAATAAAAATATTGCCACAATAAACTGGTGGATGAGGGAGTTTAATGTACTGAGGTACTAATAGGACTACAAATAAAAAGTAATTTATTTTTATGACCTCCTCTATAATTTACCATTAAATCCTTTTTCTCTGATAAATCTGTCCAAAATTACTAGGTATGGGGCGGGGGGGGGGGGGGGGGTATCTTAAAAAAAAAAAAAAAAAAGATAAAAATCTGGGAAAAGATATGGATTAAGACTTCATTTTGTCTTATGAAATAAAACAGTGCCTGGGCTCAGAGATAATTTTCTTAATAGCAGGCTCTGGATTTTTTTTTTTTTTAAATTTTATTTTTTTTTAGAGAGAAAGTCTCCTTGCATCATGTAGGATTAAAACAAAGGATTCACCACCTGAGTCACTCATGAGGAAATCTTGTAGTGAACTACTAGGAAGTGCAGTGAGCAACTACAGCATGAAAATAATTGTGATTCATGACCCTGTCCATGGCACAGGTGGCATGGGAAGGGGTTTAGCTGTTTGTCAAATACTGTGTGGGCTTCCCCTTTGAGGGGCAAAGTTTAGACTTTCCTCTCCCCAGCTCTTCTTGACATTTCCTGCTTATTTGGGAGACACTTCTGCTTTTTCTGTTTTGGTTATGCTGCAGAGAGCGGACCAGTTTCATAGGAGCCAGAGGGTAACATAAAAAGATGTTAAAAATCCTTGGAAATCTTACATTTGATTTTCCATTGAATTGTTGTACTATCAGTCAAACTGTGAGCAGCTTAAAATACCTGCACAGATTTCTGGAATATTCCATGTCTTTCTACTCTTGGGTTATTTAATTACCTTAGTTACTACAAGAAAACCACCTGTGTCTTTTTGGTCCATTTTTTCATCTCGGTTGCAAGGCTTTTCCGTTCTGATGTTAATGCAGCAATGGCAGATGAGCCACAGCTATAGCATAAACATGAACTCCTTGCACATCTGTGCTTTACCCTGGACTTGCCATCATCCAGGCACCAAGCCTCAATGGAGATCATGGCTTCAATGACAATCTACAGTTGCTTGGTTGTCAGCTGCTCTTTCAGAAGAGTATGCAATGACAGTAAGATCCAACATATATTTTTCTTTGCTTTTATACAGAGGATCAACCATGGCAAATTGCACAGATTTTACGTATTAATGAAGTTGTCTGATGTGCTTCATCACAAAACTGCATCCAAAGCAAGAAATTAATGAAATTAAATAATACAGTTAATCGTGTCTCAGTTTGTTGTGCTTGGTGGGTTTTTTGGTTGATTTTTTTTGTTTTTTTTTCTTTTTTGGTGTGTATGTGTATTTGACTTTGTGTGTGTGTGAGTGGGTGCACGTGCACTAATGCTGCCACAGATCCAACAAGAGTTCTGCATACGAAGGCCTGAACTCTTACTGATTTTATTTCATTTGACAACAGTAGGCTTTTGAAGCTTTCTTTACCTAGAAGTAGCATCTTTCAAACAGAGAATCGAGGTATCAGATAGAAGCACTCATTAATGTTTACTATTCATTTTTTCATACAAAGGAGAAAGAGCACCGGGGAGCTTTAATAGTACCATCTGTACAAGAAGATACATTATTGCAAAATGCAACTTGCTGATATTATCGTGAACAATGTATCCATTATCAGTTTGTAAGGGCTTCTTATCCTGTTACCTTGCTTTGAGTCTTGTAAAGTGTCAACTTGTAGTATATTCACGCTTTTATTCAGAAAAAAATATAAAAAAGGAGGGGGTTGTTCCAAATCAGGGAAAACAAGACAAAAACTGCACAAACTGTGCACTAAAAATTACTTCTTCTGTGGAAAGCTGCCTGTGGCTTACTAGCACTGTGAATTAAAAGTCTAATGTGTTTTGATGCTCATCATTAACTGGTCCATCACATTAAGTACAGTAATTTTTATTATTATTTTTTAATGCTTTATTGTCAAGGTGGCTGTGTGCCATCAAGAGAATGGAAAATATAATCTGAGCCTCTAAATACTGATTAAGCCATATGGATGCTTTTCATAGAACAGATACAATCAAGTACTAATCATTGAGGAAGTTCTTAATCCCTGGAGTCTTTCTTGGAGTTAGTCCACACAAGTTGTGTTGAGTGCACCAAAGACCAACAGGACAACAATGAAATAGCCAAAAAAAAAAAAAATCATCTGATTGGAAAAATAAATATTTTGTTATGCTATTTGAACTAATTGCAAACCTGGAATGCATGACCTCAGGATCTGACTGCATTTCATGGTCTTGTCCTAAAAGACAGCATGACCTCAGCTATGTGAGATTCAGTTATCTAACATTCAGCAGGATCTTCAAATAGTGATTCAGCACTTTTTCAGGCTTAACATAGAGCAGCTACACCAAACAATGAAAAACTGTAGGCAAAGAATATGTCTAAGGCAATCTCTGATGCCTTGATAGCTGATTAAAGGCTGCTCATTAGAAATCTCTTCGCTGGGTTTCAGAGGAGGCATAGGAACATTGAAGAGAAAAATATCCTTGTTTTGAGTATTTGAAAAAACTCAGAAAAACTGATATGAGCTAAGGGTGATGGGGACTCCATTGGCCAGAGATAATGCAAAGCCTCACTTACAGTATTGTTGTCCAATTATGGATAAGACTGCGATAACCTGCCTTTTCCCTGTCAAAGGTGCTTCTCCCTGTTTTTCCAGAGGGGGGAAAAAAAAAAAAAAGGGACCATGTTTGACTGTATCGTAGTGGCCTGAGGACTCCTGAATCCTGGTTTCATAGAAATCCTTCCACTTATTGCTACTCTGCACACCGGGACAAGAAGTTACTCTTGAAACCATTCAGTTAAACTATCAATTATGCTGCCTCCTCTGGTTGTCACACACTTAAATGAAATCACCATGACTGTAAAATCTTGGACAAATGTTTTTTTTTTAAGAATGAACTCAGTTTCTTTTCAGTGGTCTTCAACTGGGTGGAGATGTAGTCAGAGTTCGTATACATCTTCCAATCTATCTTTGAATTTTGATATTGTTTACAAAGACACTAGGTGATTGGTTGTTCATATGCAACAGAATATTTATAATCCAGTGCATAGGGAAGTTTTTGATTCAAAATTGACATAGTCTTTTATTTAGAATGTTGCCAGGGTTGGAGAATATTTTGGCTAAATTTGTTTCAAATTAAACTGATTTTGGACTGTCTCAATTTTATCCCTTGCTTGCTCCAACTTCAGTGTGGAAAATTCTGTAGCATGTCTATTTGGTCTTTATAAAATTGACTACTGAATGCTGTATTAACCTTAGCTTAACTTCTGGGTTTCACTATAATACAAATAATGAAAAAAATAATAACTGGAATATTTGAACTGCATAGTATTTCCTATCTTCTGTCACAAGCCTGAAATTATTAGGAAGCTTCTCAGGAAAAAAATTCAACACTACAATAGCTCCAACTCAGAGAGATGCTCCTAACTTCTGTGAGTTAAAGCAAATGACTGAGCTAACTTTGTGATTTAATCTGTGTCACAGAGGTAAACACTAACACATCATTCATATTAAGCTACTCTTCATGGGTCAGAGAGCTAGAGGCAAACCTGAGAGGTTTTATGCATGTGAGTAGCCTCTCTCTACACCTTTTCTCACACTATTAACTTGTGTCTTACACCTTGAGCTTTATAAGTACTGATAATACGCCCTTGCAAACACAAGTTGGTTCAAATGAGCAAAATTGGAGTTTTATGCTACGTGACTAATTAGCATAAGCAATCTCTTGTCTCATAGCAACCTAGATTTGATGATGAACACCTGCCAACCCAGATGGTTTGGGGAGGAATTTTCTGGTTTAATAGAATAAAGTACTGTTGCTGAGCTGCCTCAAACGATTATTTAACAGGAATTTTGGAAGAAGTCTAAGAAGGGTTTATGGTTAAATCTTAACAAATAAGAATCTCCAAAACTGTCAAGTTCAACTGTCATCGCTTGTCGAGGCATGACTTTTAAATAATGCATGGCTGTTACATCTTATTCTGCCTATGTGTGCTAACAATAAATAGTATTGAATAAGTATAAACTCAGGAATATTGCAAAACCAGTAAGACCTGCAAAGGTGCAAAACCTGTTATATCATTATAACATTTTCTGATATTAATTACATGTATAGGTCTAAACAGCTGTGTGAACAAACAGATTTAGTAGAAGATTTTTTGTGAAATTTCAAATAAAAATTGAAATATGTAAACTCCAAAATATTGACTGAATGAAATCTTATGACAACAGTTTAGTATAGGTATATGGAGAACTCCAAAATATCTTTGTGCTAGGCATGTTTTTGCAGCAGCCTTATAACTTCCTGCTGAAATTCTGGTTTAAAAATACCAAGATTTCAGCCATCGAACATGGGGAAACTTAAGAATTTCAACAATTTTTTGTTACTTGCACATTTTTACAGAAGATGAACTTTTCTGAAGCCATTTTATTAATCTGGTCTATTAAACTTTGAAGAGATTAAGAAATCTTTGTGAAGAGAGAAACATTATTAGTTTCAATGAAAACTCTATCATGGTCCCTTCTACATTTTAAAATCAAACACCAAATTTGACTCAATTTAACAGCTTGACTTTTTCATGGTTGTATGTTTGTTTCAGCTTTACTACTATACCTAGAAAATGAAATACCTAAGAGTACAGAAAATTAGAAAATTCCTCTTGGAAAATCTATGTGCTGTATATTTTGTCTTAGGTTTATTTATGATATTAATTACCTAATATTGTTGTTTAATTTTAAAGATAATGAGACAGATTGATGATAAAAATGCACAGGGTTAAAAAGAAAACTTCTCAATTATTTTCTCACTTGCCTGTGTATCTCCTCTTCTTCCTACAAAATCATTCAATATAAAATATGAAGAGCTTACTTAAAAAATCTTGTTTACTATGAAGTTCCAGAAACAATTTTGACAGGCTCTATATATGCTAATATATTCCCCAAATGGAATTTAGAAGTCCTACTGTTCCATGAGTCACTAAAAAAAAAATGACAAACCAAACAGTTTTTGGTTCAAGTACTTACTTAGCAACATTAACAACAGAGCCTTGTTTTTTCTCAATAGTGTAAAAAAGAGATCCTTGAGAAAATATGTGCAAAAGGGCTTATACAACTATTTACATTCCCTTCTCTGATGGAATCAACACTAAATGTAAGAACTAAAATGAGGGTATTTCACTATTCACTTAACATTCATTGCAGATCTAAAGTACAATTTAACCTCTTAACACATTCCAGAAATGTACTGGCTTACAGTCTTCAGCTGAGAAAGAAAAATTAGGTCTTATCATTGGCCATTTAAGACTGGAAGAACGCTGTCCTCATATTATAGAGTGAAATCCATATGTTCCCAAAACACCAACAAACCACAAGGCACAAGAAAGAGCTACACTGACAAAAAAAGGTATAGGGTAAGCTGGGATGTGTCAGGCTACAAGAACAGCTCAGAGCATTTCTGTCAGAACATATAATGCATATTTTGGTTAAACTGCAGCAAAATGAACAAACTTTCACTCATCAGCTTCTTAATCTACCAGAATTTACATTGCAGGATTTTACATAGGAATATTTCCTCTTCTTTCAAATTTCTCTTTTGCTCTTATTTTTCTTTACAGGAGATAGAAAGAACTGTATTTTAAAATATTCTATTTTCTTATCTTCATTTGTTTTCACAAAGACAGCAGGTGGAATCCTATGATCCAGAAGTGCTAAGTATAAATTCAAGCCTTGTGATACAATATCTGAGACACAGCTTTGCTCATTAACAAAAAACAAACAAAAACAAAAATCAAAAAATCTGATCGTTCTGTAACACACATTCTATTTCTTTCTTAAAATAAGATAAATATAGAAAATGTGACATGTCATTGCATGTAATGAAAGCAAACTCAGTGAAAAAATTATAAAAATGTCACTAAGTTGAATAGCATCAATCATTAAAAATTATACTGAGGCTTCAAAACTAAAGAACAGATTAAAACGAAGATAGCATTGTACTTGCAAAGATTCTGAACAGGAGCTGACAGGGAGCTCTGCTTTCCCGCTTTCACATTGGATGCCTGACTGCATACTCTATCGCATTCTTAGAGCATTTGTTGACAAAGTTTTCTCAGGTTTCATTTAAATTTTGACCTGAAGCACACAGGACAAATAGATGATGTCATCAAAATCAAGCCTCACAGACATTTCAACAGGACTGTGTTGAAAATAACAGTCATCCAAATGTTTCTTCAAACCAAAACCCTTGGAAATGGAAAAACCCTTCAGATACACATGTATGTGCATGTGAGGTGTGTGTGTACAAATCTAACATACAATAAATGGAAATTAGCATTAAGGGAAGAATATTCAAAAGAGGATAATTATTTTGGATAGCAGATGGCATTTTTTAGGCAGAGAATATGACTACTTGCTGAGATTTCTGAGCAGATCTCCATACCTGATCATTTTTCAAGTTCTGTATCAAGTTAAAAATTGGGTTAGAATACAAGTTTTCTCCTGAGATTAATGAACTGGCATAATATCTAGCAATACATCCATTATAATAGTATGTGGGAATTCTTGTGTAAATGATTAAATATATATGAATATGTAAATATATAAGTGAAACTGCAATGTATATCTTAGTTAGATCTGCCAACATTGTCACTGAAAGGTGATGACCTTACCAATTCATTACAGCAGTTTAGAAATATCTTCCTCTGGGAAAGTATGGACACCACTGTATTCCTGAGTAGCAACATAAGAACCATAAATTATTCTTTTAGGAAATTAGACTGTCATGAATGTATTTGGCTAAATCAGAAGTTTTTTTCTTCTACTGTAGTTTTTAAAATATATTTTTCTTTCCATCTTGACTATCATGTGTGAACATTTTTTTATGCTATTCATCTCAGCATTTGCTCAGTGCTTCTGTCTGCTTCTGGTTCCAAGAACTGACACCTGCTTCAGCTGATCATCAGCTCTTCAGAGCTTACAACTTCTCTTCAGAAATTGTTCCTCTTTTACTGGAGTATCATGATATATTCCAATGCCCAGTCTCTAAAATAAAGGGAGAAAACAAACCAAATTAGAAAAACAAAACACCTCAGTGCTTTCAGAGTTACATTTAATTTCTACAGTTCTGTCTGATTTGCTTGGGACTTGTTAATGCTATAAATTGAGGCAGCAGGGCAATCTGAAGAAAGAGATGAATTGCACTCTGTTAAGTTGCATGAGACGTAAAGGTATGCGTCTATAGTCCTTAAGGAGAAATTAGGAACCTTTGATTTAAATTCTCCAGCTAATGGTTAAATGCCCAGAACAGCATGATTTGCAACAACAGCAAGAATTCATACTGATGAGTCAGTCTAAAAAGCACTGAAACCATTCCATTCTGTATCCAGTCCCTTCCTTCTTAAATGTAGTTCTCTTGTAAACATGGAGTGTCAGTTCTAAAGTGTCTTATCAGAAATTTTATTTAATACTTTCTGTGTCATATATTCCATCCTTCAATTAATCAGCAATATAATAAACATGAAAAATAAGGCCTACTGAAGTTTCAATCAAAATACGCTATGTTCTCTCTTCACATGAGATCATAGAAGAAAATTCCAAATTAACAATATCAAAATAAAACATAATCTACCTAGCACATTTCAAAAAGAAGTTCCAGTGACCTAACATAATTTATTTCATTTTATTAAAAAAAAAAGTTTGCTAGAAGAGAAGGGGAAAAAATCCCATAAAAACACACCTGTGAAGAGATTCAGTGTTCAGTACTGGAACTTGGGTTCTATCATACCTGTACAACCATGTTATTGAGTTCAAGCATCTATGCAACTGTTTGATTGCTTTAAATCTTCAGAATGATTTACCAGTGACATTTGTTGGAATTATAAATTCATCCATTAAGCCAAATTCAAAGTTTTTTAATATTTGTTTTCCACAAATATTGGAGAAATGCTGTTTACTGGAATGAATGCTATGAAAAGCAAAGTTAAATTACCTTTCGTATTTGTGCTAAAGGTGTTTGATCTCACATCTAATCAGGGATCAGGAATAATTCATAGACTCATAGAGCATCAGATTTAAAGGGACCTCAAGAATCATCTCAACCAACCTTTTTTGACAAAAACATGGTCTAGGCAAGATGGTCCAATGTCTAATTCACACGAATCTTAAAGGCATCAGATGCTGGGGATTCCACCCCTTCTTCAAGGAAATTATTCCAATGGCTGGTTGTTCTCATTGTAGAAGGTTTAATTGCAATATGAGTATTATTATTGTGTAATTGAATTTATTATCTTTTTAATTGATCCAGTGAGTACTGTAAGAGTAAACACCTTTTTGCCAGAAGAATTCACTTGGGGGAGAGAGGTGTTACTTTGAAAGCCTTCTCTGCCTGGAAAATGCCTTTCTCAAAGGGTGGGTAGATGAGTTT
Source organism: Sclerurus mexicanus (assembly GCA_013396755.1). Lineage (NCBI taxonomy): Eukaryota > Metazoa > Chordata > Aves > Passeriformes > Furnariidae > Sclerurus > Sclerurus mexicanus. Next base: position 160,062 of record VWZF01006637.1, read on the forward strand.
TTTTCCTTTCCCTTCAGCATTCCAGAGAAGGCTGCAGGCTNATGTCTAATTCACACGAATCTTAAAGGCATCAGATGCTGGGGATTCCACCCCTTCTTCAAGGAAATTATTCCAATGGCTGGTTGTTCTCATTGTAGAAGGTTTAATTGCAATATGAGTATTATTATTGTGTAATTGAATTTATTATCTTTTTAATTGATCCAGTGAGTACTGTAAGAGTAAACACCTTTTTGCCAGAAGAATTCACTTGGGGGAGAGAGGTGTTACTTTGAAAGCCTTCTCTGCCTGGAAAATGCCTTTCTCAAAGGGTGGGTAGATGAGTTTTTTTCCTTTCCCTTCAGCATTCCAGAGAAGGCTGCAGGCTCTCTCTGCTATGCACAGAGATAAGCAGAGGCTGCAGGCTCTGCATCCAGCAGGGAGAGCTGGGGCAGGGCAGGTAGGTGGGCAGCAATAATAAAGCCTAAAGAAGGAACAGGAGGTGTTTCTTTCCCCAGTCCCAGCATTTTTTTGCAGCTGGTATAGCTTCCTTTGCAAAGTTTTAGCATTCTTGACTTCAGAATAAACTTTCTTGTATTCTTCCTGCTGCCTTGGCACTTTCGGGAGTACCTGTGTGTATCTTACTTCACAGCACAGAACATGATTATTGGAAGATACACTCATAGGAAAAAGACAAGAAGAAAACATCATGAATTCACTTACTGAAATGTGTTAGTGAGTTTATCCATTCTGCTATGAAGGTATGGAAGTTTTCTGAAGCTTTCTTAGCATGTGAATGGAGTGATACCTTAGATGAGAAATAAAGAATCAAATCTTATAGATATATTGTCTGACTGTGAATGAGGGCAACAAATCAAATAGAACAAAATAAAAATTATAGAAATTCAAAATGTTCCAATTACTGTTTGTTTAAGCTCTTCCTGTATGTTACCTAATACGTCAGTCCTTTCTGAGAGCCAACATCAGAGTTAACTTTCAAAAGAATCAAAGTAAACTATAAAAGACAAGCACTATCTTTGTGACTCGATTGAATGTGGATGACAGCAAGACATGTCAGGAAACTGTCATAGGAAGGTTACAAGGAAAGATTCTGAAAATCAGGAGTGCTGATTGGGTGTAATTCAAAGGCATTGAAATTGTAAACTGAAGGACAAAAATCTACATTTAATCTCATATGCATATCTATGCTCTGAGTTTCTTTGTTCTGCAACCAATAAAAATGCCATGAAAGTACTAACTTGGCAGGTCTTGCAGTGCTTACATTGCTGGTAGAACTTCAAATCCAAAGTTACTTAAGCTTTTATTTCTCGTAAGATTTTTCAGGTAGAAAAAACTCTGACAGCTGTTGAAATCTTTCAGATGGTTATTCTGCAGCCATAAAGTGATGAAAGGATAAAAATCTTCTTTCTCTCCTTTCTCTTCACACTTTCTGAATATGAAGGTGGTACTGAATGGCTGCCATCTGTGAGAAATAGATTTCTAAATAGTCCTCTTGTATTACTATTTGTGTAACATTTGGAAATATGAAAACACAGGTCTAGATCCACTGCATAAAGCCATGCCAAAGCTCCTTGACAGAAGTGGACTAAAGTACCTTGGCTTCTGAATTCAATCTTTATTCACTATAGAGATACAAGTATATTTTTTTTTTCTTCATTTTCACTGATTACAGATGGATGTGTACTGCAGTCTCAGGACATCTGTCTGAGCTTGTAACTTCAAGTCTAATGATATCTGTTGGCTCAGAGACTCTTCAATGATTTATTTTGGTCCTGCTTCAGTGCAACTACTGAACAAAGTCTGGATCTGAGAAATCTTACAAGGTAGCAGGATGCACAGTTTTCTCAGTGGACTACATCCAAATTCAGTGTAGGCTGTACAGATCAATTAATCATATTTGTTCTAGACCAGAGCGCCTGGGCACAATCAAGCTAAATATATTAATTACTAGAAACAAGAACTAAAAGACTGTACCCTTCATACTGTTGGATCAACTTTCCACTGTAAGCAAAAAAACTGCTTAAAACATTAATGGGGAGTCCAGATGTCCTACAATCAAGGGCAAAAAAAATTGAATACTAGCCATATCTTTAATAGTAGACAAATGGGAGAGAAACCTGTTTGCAAACACAAACCCACCTTTCAGACCACATTTATATGAAATAAATAATCTAAACATGCACATACTGATTTGATTTCCAGTCACAATTCAGAAGTCAATACTGTTTAAGAAAATATACTTTCTTCTACCCTAAACAGTGTACAAAGTATTTCTACCTAAACAGTGTATGTGCAACTATTCAATGGGAACTAAAGCCAAATTCCAAACTCCTGCTACTTAGCCAGCGAACAAATCATGATGCAGAAGATATCCAAACACAATTCACAATAAAAAAAAATATTAGTAACCAAAACTTTCCATTCTCTGCTCATTATTGAAATGAAAGAAACCTGAAAAACCTACCTAAGAATAACTTGGACCTTGACTGAATTGAAGATAGCATTGCTACATCATTCACTCTTACATAATCACAGGGGAAACTGTGTTCCTTTACTTGGTTCATCTCACAGGATTGCCTCCTACTTATCCTTCCTCTTGCAAATAAAATAAATGTACTTAAAGATTTTAATTCTACCAGTGTCCATTATTCTTCTCAAATTCTGACAAAACCACTTTCAGACTACCCAAGAATATGCTATAAAAATGTAGTCTATTTATTTGAAACACATATTTGATATTACAGTATGATTGAGAATAGAAAATTATTGAGGACCAGAATATTATATTATATTTAAGGTTATAATTATTAAAAAAAAAATCAGTGGAAGCTAGTAAAAAAAATCTCAATATTCGTCAGAAAATCAATTTCTAGGCAATTGAGTACTTCTCAATTCTGTTCTACAGATCTTTTTTTTTTTCATTTTGAGTATGTTTTCCTCTGCATCTTTTCTGCCAGTTTCTGGTTCAATTCTAGAAGGTATATTTGAAATTTAATGAAAATCAAAATTATAATACTACAGCTGCTTCCACGTAAAATATTTATCATAACAGATTTTCTTAGTTATCCAGAGATACAGCTCAAAAATGCATCTTAGATGAGGAGCTCTGAGCTTTGTTTGTGTGTGAAGCCCTGGCGACCATCACTATTGAAACAATAAAAGATGAAGTCATAAGAGCAGCAATGATGTCAATAGCAAGACATGCTGAACCCTGAAGTAGGTTTGTCTGGATCTGCAGAAATTAAGGTATTAGAGCACTGATTTCATAAAACAATTGTAAAACTAGCACAGCTTCTGAATTTAGATATAGAGCATATTGAGGACATTTGAGCACTGAGAATGATGATTTGAAATGCAAGGTATAATTGCAAGCCAGAAATAAATATATGTAGCATAATATCAAATATCAAATATGAATATCAAAATTCAGAGACAAAGTGACAGGACAGGGTACACTAGCAATGCATAACTCTTGTGGTTTCTATTGTTACACAAACGATCTCATACTCCAGAAAACATTCCAGCAAAAATGTAGTTGGTCTGCAGACATAAAATTATTTTATTTTTAGGCAAACTGATTGTCATGAGCAATTGGAATCAAGCAGAACCAGCACTCAGGAAGCAAGCAAGTTAAAAGAGAAAAATGTGAAAAAAATCAAGGAGCTAACTGAAGCAATGGACAAGTGCATTTAAGTAAGATAATTTGTTATCATTATAATAAGCACAGAGAAGTGGAAAATGTGTCTGAAGATCCTTGTGTTTGAAGAAATTTAGATTCATAGAAGTTCAGTATAAGAAGTTATACTAAAAAATATCCCATCTTGCACATACGGACTTCTTACAAGGTTATGTAGTGACAGAATAAGGGGGAATGGCTTTAAACTGAAAGAGTAGGTTTTGATTAGATGTTAAGAAGAAATTCTTCAATATGAGAATGGTGAGACACTAGAAGAGGTTGCCCAGAGAAGTTGTGGATGCTCCATTCCTGAAAGTTTTCAAGGCCAGGCTGAAAAGGACTTTGAGCAACCTGGTCTAGTGCAAGGTGTCCCTGCCACAGGCAGGGGGTTGAAAGTAAATGATCTTTAAACTCCCTTCCAATCCAAAGCATTCTATGATTCTGTGATACATTTGTTGGGGACTGCATATGAGTAACTAATGGAGGCTGCAACAATTAAATGTTTTCTCATCTATAATGACAATTTCAGTTATTAAAGAGATGAAGTCTGGATGTGACTTGGAAGGAGTAAAAATGCTACATTTTGAAGGTTCTTACAAAAATTTCAATCTGTTTGCACTGAAACTAGTCACACTTATGTGGAGCAACAGATAAGATTAAAAGTCAAAGGAGAATAAATATTACAGAAGGAGACCCAGCTGCTGTTTCCTGGAGGAAACACAGTCACAATGCCCCACTTAAGGTCCCCAAACACTGATAAACACCTGGATACACCAGAGGGAGGAATGATGTATATGAAGGCAGATCTGCTGCAGGCTCTTTCTCACACTGTTACATGGCAGTCTCTGAAAAAGAGCAACCAAATTACCCTGATCTTGTGAATCTGTTTGGTGAAGGATTTCCATGTGGGATACCTGACAGACTGGCTTGGACTTACATAATTTCATTTTTTCCTGGGGCAATCTCTGTGGGTTGAGAAGATTTCCCCTCTCTAAAGGTTGGACAAACCCCCTCACTTTCATGTGACAAATTCCAACATGACTGTAAATGTTAGTCTTGTTAAAGAAATCACTTCATATAAAAATAATGAACTAAAATAAGGAGGTCTCCTTCTTTTATTTGCCTTCCAATGTGAAGCAGGACAGTTATATATAATAACACATGCTAACAATAGTCAGGAAACACATTTCCAAACATCTGGAAGATGAGAGAGAAAACAACAATACTTAAACACATTGTATATTTCTATATGAAGATGATAAGGAGAAGATCAGTCTTATATTGAGGTAGGTCTGGGATGCAACTAGTATTTTTGGAGGGAGGAAGCTGTTGGGAGAACCAACTTAGCTGCTGGCTAAGAAACAGAAATTTCACATGACTCCTAGACCAGAGGAACTTACCAATGAGGGCACATCCCAAAATACTCAAGCAACATGGCAGGACAGACCTGGAGACTGTGGTCACATCCAACCAAGAGTTCTAATCAAGAGGATATTTCATGGTAGGGAGACAGGTCCAAGATTAATCCACTAGGTCTGCTGAAAGTCAGAGTTAAGATGAGATACAGCAACTTAGTGGCTGCTGAACTGTGACAAGGCAGAGCTAGAAAACCAGTCTACAGGTCAGGATATGTATCAACATGATACATATAGCCATGACCTGGCTATAACTGAGCTGGAGCCTAGCACTTTTCTGGTATGCCCCAGCCTGAGGTTAAACAGAGTTTCTGGGATGACTGGTGTGGGTAGAGGCTCCAGGAGACTCTGCTCAGGACCCTGAGATTTGGAGACAGTGAAACTTCAGGTTAGTAAACTCTTTTATGGTGGAGATATATTTAAAGAGTGGGCTTTTATGAGAAGTGAAACTGGACAAAGTACTGGAATAGAGGAGACAGAACATCTAAGTGGTCTTTTTTCCTTCCAGTAGGACAGATCTGAGCTATTCAGAAGATGATTAAAACATCAGTAGAGAGATGTCAAACTTTATTTGGTCTTTCCTTAGGAGTGAGAATTTGCTGTTCTTCTATCTGGGAAAGAAATGAGACAACCAGATAAGCAGAAATGTAAGTTGTACATTATCTGAGAATGTATCTTTGTAAACCAAATAGCAAAATCTTCTCTTTTCCTCACCTTTTTTATTTAATAGCTGGTGCAATGCTAAGTGCCTTGCTCAAAAGTGCATAGTTTAGCTATTAGTATAGTCAAACACACTGGTCCTATTTCAAGAAGAAATGCTGATAGGGCAGGAACAAAGCTGAAATGAAATGATTTGCTAGCTGCAGAGCCAACATTGTTAAGGAATTGGCCAAAGCAAATTAAGTAAGAAAAGCTTTTTTGAATGAGGTGATGCTGCAAACTCTCAGGCCTTTAGGCAATTCAATAATTCCTGGTACTTTTTCCAAAGGTTTGATAAGCCAGTGGGACTGACACTCTAGGAGGCCTTCCTTTAAAAGGCAACAAATTCAGAATCCCTGCTGGAATTTTCATCTGGTTTGCCCTGTCCATATTCTACTTCTTTGCATATCTTTCTTTCCAAGAACAAGGTAATACAAATTTTTATTCAAACTGGATAAAGCTGTGATGTTAGGATATTATTCCAATCAGGCTGGAGGACTTTTATAGATAGAAGCTTCAAGGAATTGAAAGAATGGTAGAGAAGTGAGAAGTATATCAGCTTTAAAATAATGTTTTTAGGAGCCTACTTCAGCTTCTAAATTCTTTCAAGATATTTTTAAATAAAAGCAACTTTTTGTGCCAAATTTTATTGCAGTGTTGTTCCATTTCCTTGCTCACTCACTTCAGTTGAAGATGACAGGCTTGCTTTGACAAGGTTTTAATTAGTTTCTGTATGTGATCTTTTTGTACCATGTGGCTCTGAGACTGTCTTTGTGTATGGAAAAAACGCAAACAATTTAAGCAATTGCAGTTATTTACCTGCATTGGTTCTAACACTCCCCAAACAGATGGCCTTGACAGGTTTTTTTTATTCTTTGTCTATGGGTATGGTCTATATATATATATATATATATATATCATTGTTATTTACATTTAACAACAATACAAACACATTGCACATATATATGTATATTAAAACAATACAATATACAGACTGTTGTACATACACAACAGACACATGTATATATATGTGTGTGTATGTGTATATGTATGTTTACTGTTGTCATTCGACATTGGGTAGACATTTTGCTCTCTCAGCATCCGTATTAGAAGAGGAAACAAAGATAGACAGGAGGTCAGCTGAAGGATTTTCAGCTGTTAAACTCAATTACGAGCAATAACTGAAATGAATTTGAAAATGCCTTTCCTGAAGGGTGCATGTACTCTGCTCTCCAATATCTGACATGACAATACTTGGAGGTGCTTTCTGAGAAGGAATAAGCTCTGCTTGTTTTATTTGTTCAGAGAGGAGTGGGGTTTGTATTGTTTTGGGGTTTTCTTTAGCATCAGTTTCCTTCAGTTTTCATGGGAGCACTAAAAAACTGTTGTTAAGTATGTCATAATTTCCTGTATTCCAAAGGAAAGCTATTATTCTGACATGAGCAAATAATTTACAATACACAAAGCATAAAAAATGTTTTATTCAAAGTTATAACAATTTAAAACAACAAAATGAAATGTCTGAGGACAATTTGGTATAAATTGCAGGGGAGAAAACCTAACCTTTATTCTCAAGAGAAAATGATTGATTTTTTTTTTTTTAAACCCATGCAATTCAAATAAAAGAAAGATGTTTTCCCTTTAAGGTCCTTTCTCTTATTCACAGTATAGATGCTGACATATTTCCAATTATATAATTATCTGCTCTTCACAGTTTCTAGGTTTGTAGACTGTCTCAGACTGCTAATTATATTCTTTCTAAGTAATTAGAGTAAAAATATTTCCACCTCTCTACTGAATCCATAATTAAAAGTTTTTGGAATTAATTCTAAAAATAGTATTTACTAGCTACAATTAAAATCAAATGTGTTGTGGTAAAGATTTTTTTTTTTTTTTGACTCATACAGTAGTGTTCCCATCTCTTGGGAATCTTTCATTTGCAACAAAAATAATTTTAAAATTTAGAACCTGGCACAGAAAACTGCTTAAGCACATGACTAAATTAGTCACAATTCACAATAACATATTACCACATTCAATACATTTTAGCCCTGGAAGCAACAATTAGACCACCCGTCCTGACACTTGAAATAACAAAACTGAAAAATGGAATGCACTTTTTCCTTTAATAAGTTCTGTAGGTTGTATTTGACTAAAAACATCTTCCAGAAATCTTATCTTGACTTCATAGCCCCCAGGTTATAGTGTATTCATCAGCTGAGTGTTTTTATCCATAAATACCATGTGAAAGTAATCTTTGTTTTTTAGGAACTATATTCCCTGAAGGAAAATATTGCCCTATATCAAATCCTTACAATGGGCATTGCTGAGGGATCTACATCATATTAAAATTCAACTTTGTTCTTGTTCCTGCAGAAGACAAAAATCCTACATGTGATTATGGGCAAATGGATCTTAAACTATAGTAAGTTTAGGAGGAGATTAATTTTATAAGGCAGAATTAATCAAAACAATAGCACTCCCCTTTGGTCATAATACTAGCAGAACTCTGATAGAGACTTTCCAATAATTTTTGAATACTCTGCAAGTTTTTAAATGCACCTTATGATTTTTCCTGATCTGCCTTATGAATTTGACTTCTTGAGGTCTGACAAGAAGGTTTTCAGAAGCATATCAAATAAGCTTTTCTTATACATGTAACACTAAATCACACAATTACGAAATAAGGAAGGTTGGATTCCAGAAATGAGAAACGGCAGATATTTTGTACATATGGTAGTGAAGAAATTGAAGGCTTTGGTAGTTTTTTTTTTGCTTTTTATTTTGTTTTATTTGATTTGTGTGTGTGTGTGTGTGTTTGATTTTTGGGATTTTTTTTCAGGGGAGGGTGAGTTTATTTGGGATTTTTTTGCCCAGAAGTCAAGGAAAAGAAGTCAAAGAAGAGCACCAATGTTCTGGTCCTTTTCCAAGTAAGTTTGACAAGTCTTTTTTAACAGATGTCAGCCCTCCTCTCAGTCTGCTGAAATTTTCTGTCAAATCTTATCACTACTTTTAATGACAGTGGTAAAAAGCCCTAAATAAGAGTGGTTTTACCCTTGTGGTCATGCAATTCAGTGACAATAATGAAGGCAAAAGTCACAATACAAGGCTCACCAGCTTGCCTGGGAACGTCAGGATGCAAGTTTCTTCTTTACTGCCCTATTCTTTACTAAGAGGATTTTTTTTTTCACTTCACTATTATGACTGTAAAATTCTTATCCCCCTAAGATTCCTATTTCACCAGGTTGTGGACAATAAAGCAGAGAAGAAAAATATTACCCCAGAGATTTTTGGAGCCATAAAATCGAGAGAATTCAAACTGCTGGAATATCCCACTTCCCTCACTGAAGGTGTTCCAAAGAGATGGAGAGCTTTGATTTTAGCTTACAACCACTCATAACACAAAACAATGGAAGGTAAGGTAAGAATTAACCTGTAGGTTTTTGGGGCTTTTGTTGTTTGTTTTTTTTTTATTTCAAAAATTCAGAATAAGAAATAAAGGTGCAATAATTTATACAAGACAAAAGAAAGCAAATGAACCCTCATCAGAATCAAACCCAAACATCTACCTCCCTATTTGGCCATTTAACAGGATGCAACCTCACTCAATTCCTGTACAGTCTAGAACTGGGGTTTTTAGCTTCCAGTATTCTTTCAACAAATATTTAAGGTAGAACACTGGCTTTTTTTTTTATCCGTGAACATTTTGGGTTTTGAGGTGGGAGTGGGTTGTGGCAGCTTTGGAGATGCAGTTTACCATTTCAAGGTTCTGGAGAAGCCTATGAACAGTTTTCACCTTTTTGTTAGAGATCTGTTTGTTAGACGTAACAGAAATACATCAGCAAAACTACTAACAAGAACATCATTCTTTCAATGCTCTTTTCCACTTTATTCAATAAACTCCACTGTGATATAGAGTTATGATTTCTCTGTTGGCAAAATGTTAGGTAAGCAGTGGTCTTCTTTCCACTTCTTTTCTGCTTCTTCCATTTAATTAATCAATTATTGTTTTGCTGCTGTAGTTGCTAGTAGGAATCTACAGTGAAAGAAAATATAAGTCAAAATAGCAAAAAAAAGCCCCTACTAACCAACCAAAAAAACCATACCAACCAACAAAAACCTCACCCCAACCCACCACTCCTCACACTTAAAAGATGGAAGAGTTAGCAAATTCTTTTTGGCTGAAAATCCATGAAGATACAAAATCAGTTTCAGTAGAGGTGTGTGTTGCTATGTCACCTTCCCATTCTCTTTCCTCAGTCTGCAGCTTATATTCTCTTCAACCCAGTTGGCAGAGTTCCTGCTACAAGCCATGGCTCTTGAGCAATGTAACTATGAGATACTGGCATTGCCCCACCATTTTTACACACTGATGATTCCTCACACAGAAAAAATTCTCAAGCAATTCTCCCGTGGCTTCATTTTCACATTCTTCCACAAGAACAGCTTGAGATGAACTGATGGCCTAGAAACACAACCTAGTCTTTACATAGGTACACTTTAGGATAAATAGAAACAACCACATGAGTCAGCCTGTAGCTATTGGACTTAAGTTCTTTAGACAACTTCTTGTGTTTCCTTACATTGCAAAAAAAAAAAAAAAAAAGTTGCTTTTATTACAGTTTTGGAGGTAATGGCCTCTAGTTCAAGAGGATTACTGAGCACTGGGACAAAATAGCATTTCTAAAGTATAAACTGCTAGGAAGATTCCTGGTAGAACATTGTGTATTAGACAATGCACACTGGGAAAAAAAAATTAAATGCATTTTTTATATATGTGAATCAAAATATGCATATTAGTATTACTATTTAAAAAATTGGTAAATAATGTATCCTTATATTAGAATTTTCTAATAGAAAAAAGTAGTATTTTTCCCCACAAAATGCTACTACTTTTTCTCCTTCCATTCAACATTTAAAAGGCTTTCCCAGATGTTAGAAAAATCTGTTTTATTCAATTTAGTAAAGATACAAATATCTTTGAGATAAAAGAGTTTAGCAGAAAAAGGAAAGTTTCTATTTCAGCACGTGTAGGGTGCCCCGGTCAAGAAGGTCCAAAAAGCATGCCCTCCCCCCAGGAGTCACGCTTTTTATGTATTCTTGGAGTCCCACTTTGTTAGTATAATGAGAGAAGTGGTCTTCTTCTTCTGATTGGATTTGGTATCCCCCGCTCTGCAGGGAGACAGGGTCTCCTGGTGAGAATGACCTCTTTCTTCTGCACACAAAGGATTTTGCCACATGGTGGGGGCCCGTTTCAGCCATATCTTTATCTACTTTCATAGTTCCCTATTCCTGGCCACAGATGTCCCTGGTATCAGTCCAGACAGGACCTGATACCTTACAACTTCTACAGTGCGCCTACAGAAAATAATTCTTGAGTTAATGAACTATTTGCTTGTAATAAAACCATATTCTTTTATTTCTCACATCAGAGATAATAAAAATCACTTAACACAATTACTTTATATATATATATATTTGATATTTTATTTTGTGTGTTGGAGAGTTTTTGTTTTGATACTCAAAATGGTAACATTTTTCTCTAGCAAATTCAGCCTGTTTGGGTGTTTTCTTATTCTCTCCAGTGTATCTGTGTAAAATTTAGAATGACCTACTACTATGTGCATCAACTTTATTCATAAATAGAACAAAACATGAAAAGATTCTTGCTTGTTCCTTTGTTTTGGTGTTGGTCTTTTGTAGTTTGTGGTTGTTTCCCCCCATCCATGGGGGGAATGGTTTGCTACATGATTACAAACCATTCTAGCTTTAAAAAAAAAAAAATCTTGACTTTAGAAGGTTGTTAGGAAGACCCAAGCTTCACAAAAGGTTTCTGTCTTATATATGAAAAGATGTCAGTGAATCCAACTCCTTTATGAAAGCTCTGCTACTGTACGTACTGTATATATTGTATTCAATCTTCTCTCTCTTCTGAGTGAGGGAATTGAGAAAAAGGGGAGAAGCAGCACACAGGGTTATGTAAAAGAGGAAAACTAGATTTTTGATCAGCTTTTCCACCATCAATGTACTTCTTTAGGTGTTTTAGATAGTTAATGTGAGGGTACATGAAGCTGACCCATGTAAAACTAGCTTCAGTGTAGCAGTTCCTTTTATGAGGCATGTGATCCCCTGAAATCTCTGTTACTTTTGATGATTCTGTGACGTGAACCTGAGGGGTGGAAGGAAGGANCTGGGTAAGGGAAATAAATAAATTAAAAAACCCAATCCAGTAACAATTTATTTAAGAGTATTAGGGACTAATTTCTAAGCCAAAAAATCAGAATGAAGAATGGCTTGGACTGAGTATTGGAAAGAATGGCTTTATCCTCCACTTCTGTTTAGGCTTAAGAGACTTCTATAGCATAAGAAAGTGAGCCAGACTTTCTGCCTGTCTCTAGAGAAAAAATATAGACAAGGAATGACATCCTAAAAGCATTGTTTTTAGCACAGCTACATACTTGTAAATTAGTTGGTCACTGACAGCTATGTACAGAAGTCTAATTTTAAAGGTAGAACTTGAGATAAAAATACCAAAATGATATGACTCCATTTACTCAGAAATCCCACTTGCAACTAAAAGTACAACTCTTTTAAGTATACTTCCATTATTTTCATATAACTTGCATAGCTCATGGTCCCTTGTAAAGGTTTGAATCTTTTACATTTTCAAGTAATAAATAGCTTTTATCTCCAAAAGTAAGGGCTTATGCTTTAACATTCTGAAGTCTGAGCAATTGTGAGAAACAAAAAACCATGACAATCTATGCAATCCAGCCAGTAAAGAACTGGTTTTTTGCAAGGGAAAGTGTTTCTTACACCTTCAATGAAAAAAATTCAATAATAAAATATGTCCTTTTGAAAATTTGTTCAGTATATTGAGGAAAATATGAAGCATTAAAGAATAGTAAGCCTAACATATTCTCTATTATGCTATAGCTGTGAAATCATTTTTTTCTTTAAAAGGTAGAATGATTAATAGATTTTTTTTCCTATACTGTGGCTATATCTGGCTACATTTTTCTAAAATAAGTGCTCCATTAACTGCTTTGTAAGTAAACTATATCAGCTTTCTCAAGGTCTCTATTTTTACAGTATAAAACAATTATAAATATTAGAAGTGCAGTCTTTTTTTTGACCCATTTATTTCAGCTCTCTCTATTGTAAACCTCACAACATTATAATTCATCCTGTAACTAGACTTATGCTTCTGTTTATTGTTTGCCATGAAGTTGTAGATATTCAGATACAAAACAAGCAAGCTTGGAAGGCAGAAGTAGCTGAGCCCTGACAGCTAACAATGGTAGATGTCTGATTTAGGAGTTACTTTGCTTATCCCTAACAGAGAAGTTAATACCTCATTTAGAGGCTTGATATTCTCTTTTCTGATGTATGTGCAGTGCATTCCACCCTCCTTTGTTTGAGAACTGTCCTTCAGAACTAGAACAGAGGTTATTTATAGTGCTGGGTTGCTGTTTTGTTTGTTTTGTTGTTTGTTTTTTTTTTTAATATAAAAAAGACTTGTGGTTAGCAGGACAGCAAGGGATAGAAGAAACAGTCAACTGATTCAGAATATTTCATTTCCAGTACCCAGAGAAAACCCAGTAGAGAGCATGTTGATTTAAATCACTCTTGCTGTCTATCATTGTTTTTTGAGGACTCAGCAACCTACAGACAACAAACATTGTGCAACTAATTCTCATTGCTCTATTGGTATTCTTTCCTCGTAATACATATGTGTATAAATATAATGCATGAATATATACATAAGGCAGATGAGCAAAGTTTCTTTACTTACTTCAGTGCAGAAGGAAAATGTGGACGTGGAAAAAAAATGTTGGCATGCAGGAATTATGGGATTTGCATTCAGTTGAATGCAACAATAGACATCTCAAGTTGAATTCTCAAAGCTGAGTCAGTATGCCAATTGTAATTTCAGCAAACTTCTGAATAGCAGTTAAAAATAACCTTTAGCAAACAAAAAATTCAGTTAAACTTTTCAGAAGCAACTAGCAACATATTTTTCAATAAGAATCAGACAGTCCATTTTGCCAAACAAAATAGCTTTTTGTTTTGCTCCCAAATCCTGATTGATTCCCTGGCAGTCCATCTTGCGCATACATATGTCATTTCATTCTCTTTTGCAGTTAGCTGTGTGTTTCCCTTTGAGACAAAGCCCAGATGCAACTCCTGGCATAGCATGCTTCTAGGACCACAGACTGCACATGGTGTAAGTAGAGAAAGGCAGAGCTACTTAGCCATTCCTCATTCTCTAGGATTATTCCCAAGGACCTTTGAGAACTTTCACTCCCCTTAATGCCTTGTCTCAGGCCTGGTATGATACATGATTATAACAGTGTTCATGTGGGCAGCAACACAAATCTTCCATCATTTCAGGAATGTCAAACTTCAATGATCTAAATGACATAATTATGCATTAGAGCCAGAGAAGTGTCCTAGAAAACCCAGAGGACATGCAAGTCAGAGTGCTGCGTTGTGGGGGCACAGTTGACCCGCACCAGAAACCCTCAGACAGTCTGCTATGCTTCCCACCAAGGCTGGTAGGAGATATGTGAAAGATGTCCCATGTTTCCTTGACTGAGCAGAATCAGGAATAAAGACAATCTGTCTAGGCTGTGATGTGGCCTAAGAAGTGATGATATCACCAAATATTCCTCTTCCAGAGCAAGACAGGCATTGAATTCTCTCTCTTGGTAAATCTTACCTGGAGGATGCATCTAGATATTGGATCAATAGCCAGTACAGGCAGATTCTGCTCACTTCTTTAATCCATAATCCATTTGTACTTTTATGTGCATCTGCTTACTTAGTATATGACTAAAAGATCAAGAAATCAATTAGACAAGTGTAGAAATATTAGCAATCATATCTTCTCTCCAAAGCTGAAATTATAACTTTTGGAAACTTATTCAAAGGGAAGCTAATAGCCTTTCAAAACTAATACCTAGCTGTAAAAAAAAAAAAAAAAAAAAAAAAAAAATGCTATTGCTCTATAAAAATGGAAGATCTCATAGGAGAGTATCACTGTAAAATCATATTACTCAGAATTTACAGTATTTACAAACACTTCTTGTCTGCATATACCAGTAAATTATGTCTTACTAAAATTACATGAACCTATCAAAAAGAAATTATCTCAGAACACATTGTGATGCAATTTTTTTTTGATTTTCAGTGCTTAGGCACTCAATTTTTTAACTGGAAGTCATTTATTTTCTCATAACTTAAGGGAATTAAGTTACACTGCGCAATACTGCAATGTAGTATCTGCCTTTGGTCACAGAAAATTAGTAAAGGCATAAAACAGATTTTTTTTCTTTTTTTTTTTTTTTCTTTTTGTGAGCACTCACATATATAAGCTAATTGATAAAATTTCTCAAGGAAAAATATCTCATGTAATCTCCTGGCTCCATTCCAAAGTGGGTTTTTATTTATTCAGTTCACCTTTATACAAACTCTGCCAAGAGGGCAGATCATCACTGTTCTTCTAGCTGGTAGAGATTTCTTTAAAATAAGCAGGAACTATGGTGTACTAGGTAAGCACAGAGGGTACTTCTCCACAGCCGACTACTGGAAAATGACAGCACCTGATGGGAAGTTAGAAACAACAGGCCCGAAGCAATATGTTGAAAGATGGAATTCGGACACCCAAGGCTTGAGACTGTCACCATGCAATGTGTCAAACTAATAAAACAGAACCAGACTTGGCAGGCAATGAAGCTGGCAGCTCCAGAAACATCCTCAGGGGACAACATAGCTGTGGAGAAGTCACCACTGTGCACAAATGGTGAATTTTTCAAATCTATCTTCAAGTCAGTATTATTTGGTTTCATGTGGCTGCTCTTTCTCTAATTTGGGGGTGTAGAAAAGAGATACCTGTTACTTCCAGGGCTGTTAGACATGCAATGCCTGCCATGGTCTAAATATATAGATTATACTTAGCTATCTCTTCATACAGGAATCACCTGATTGACCCAGGAACAGGATTTATAAGCCTTAAATAATGCAGCTAGGAATTTATGAATACTCCTTTATTAAAATCTTTAATTAAGACTTAGACTTTTGAACCTTTCCAGAGTACTAAAACACTTTTATATCTGTAGCTTATAACCTGTCTCAAATATGAAGGTTGTTGCTTTTGTAAATTAGCATGAAAATTTATTCATATATTAAATAAATATTAGCATAAGGTATTTATTTCATCAAATAGTAACAAACAGAGGTAAAAAATATTTATGCCACCAAAAACATTGATTTTTCAACTATGAAATGCTATCTGTAGTAAGTGACTAGTTTGCATATTGTTTACTTTACTGAGAGAGCATATTTATTTTA
Organism: Sclerurus mexicanus; assembly: GCA_013396755.1. Classification (NCBI taxonomy): domain Eukaryota; kingdom Metazoa; phylum Chordata; class Aves; order Passeriformes; family Furnariidae; genus Sclerurus; species Sclerurus mexicanus. The sequence goes on from VWZF01006637.1 coordinate 176,202, forward strand.
TTTATTTTTCACTTGTGCCAACTTGAAAAATTGTGCAAGAACAAGTTAATTAAATTGTGAAAATAATTTAATAAAATTAATGTCATCAAACTAAACACAATAAAAAGGCATTCTTTGAAAAATGTTTTGTAGATTTAGGTCCAAATGGTCTGACCTTCTCCTTCATCCTTTGTCCTGGTATGTCCTATTCTGATTTCAGTCATTGACAAAGACCCAACAATGAACCATCAAGAAACATTTCTTTCAATAAAAACTACACAATAGGAATGAAGAACAAAATTTGTCAGGATAACATATTACTTAATTCTGTGTCCTAGTAAAACATTTCTACAAATATTTTTATAATTAATAAACATTTTCAACTGTATTTAATGTAATTAATTATATGGCAAAAGGAAATAGAATTACTTATACTTAAAAAAAAATTTAAAGGTTATTCCCTTCAAATGTGCCACTGAACTCTGTACCTGGACTCTAGCACAAGGTTCCACAAGACAGCCACAAAAATCGTTCTTAGTAAATCAAAATCTTAAAATGAAAACATCTGTATATTTTTATTAAAAAAAATGCCCTACAAAATCCTTGGTGTCATGATGGTCACTTGGCTTTTAATTATTTACAGCTAACATACTCACTGTCTGCTGCCAAACCAAGCTTTTACTTCAATCTGTTATCTTAAATAAAAAGAAAAAAAGTAGTGCCAAAATACCTCTGAAAACTTCTTGGAAATCCTCTTTCTTGGTTCATACAGTGTCAAGAAATGAGCAATATATCGGAATTTGATGAACAAGTTAAATTATTTGAAAGATGAGACGTTTGAAAAATAATTATGGAGCTCCATGTTCAGTTATAGATATTTTTTTCCAATAAAACTTGTGAAAAGACATTTATTCTTTTACTGAAGATTGCTCAAGCAGACTTTTTTGCATTCATTATTATTTTCTTTTACAGTAACAGTAAAGGTGCGTAAGATAGAAACTCTATTGATAAGACTAAAAATTGATTGTAAGACAGCTTTACAATATTCATGACTTCATCTGCCACCCATGCTGAAAACTACATTTAGGAATCTGAAACGCTATTTGGGCTATACTGTTCTCTCCAGGCATTCTTTATTATGGCATTTTCAAAATTCAGGTAGAAGCAGAAGAGTGATGTTTCAGAAAAAGGGGAAATAGATATATCACGAGGTGTCATTATTTGCACATATTTATTAACAAATTAACTATGATAGTGAAAACAAGAAGTCCCATGTATTAAACATTAAATTACAAGCTGTTATTGTTTTAAGAGAAGTCACTGTAAAAGATTACATTTTTCTATTGTTCAGTTCTTAATTTGAAGTGGATGACTAGCAAAAGAGAAAATAATTTCTATTTTTTTCAGTAATTCACTGAGAATTCGCTGATGTCAATTAAGATCCCTGCTCTTGGAAAAGTGCATCTGAGAGTTTAATGATTTTTCCTAAAGCTTTTAGGAAAGTTTCAGATGCTCTTTTCCTAATGAAGGTTAACAAATGGAGCCTATTAGAAAGAGCTATTGTGAGAGGTCAAAACCAGATGAATGACTGATACTAAGTTCTGTGAGTATTTTTTGGTTGGTTGGGTTTGGTTGTGGGCTTGTTGTGGTTTTTTTTTTCATTATTTTGTTGTTTTGGGTTCTTTTTGGGGTTTGTTTTGTTTGGTTGGGCTTTTTTTGTTTTGTCTTTTTCTTTTTTTTTTTTTAATGAAAGAATCTGTTGAAGAAGGATTTTACTTTTAAGAAATTGGACCATTCTATATTTTCATTATTGACTTGGATAATGGAACATGCTCATTAAATTTCAAGGGAATGTGAAGCACAGTGGGATGGTTTAGAAGGAAAGGTAAACATTTGAAGTTATTGTGATAAATACAAGAATTTGCCGAAGTACAATAGTGACAAGTGAGAGGGCAACAGTTCCTCAGAAGAGGATCTGGGAATAACAGACAACTAACTCCAATCTGAAGAATTTCCTGAGCAAAAAAAAGGTGAATACTTTACTGGATTATATAAAGTGGAACATTGCCTGGAAAAATTGATGAAGTAACTCTCCCCACTCTATAATGACAAGCTTAATACAAAAATATATATAATCTTCAGTGCACTGGTTTTTAGGAATAACTAGATTGAATGAGCAAAGAAGTTTAGAACAGAATAAGAATGAAGAGAAATGTAGGCACTGCGGCCTAGAAGAAAATTTTGAAATAGTGAAATAGAGAAGTCATAGAAGGCTGTACTGCAGGGGAAGAGAGTAACCTCTTTTCCACTTCCGTTGCAAGCAGGAAAAAAAAAAAAATGATGAGCACACACTGCAAGAAGAGATATTCAGATAAACAGCCTAATGGCAAATTTAGGAAAGCACAGGAGCAGATAGTTGGAGAAGGTTTGGAATGTCCATCATTGGACATAATTGAACAAATATGTATCAAGAAGGACAGAGACACACTCAATTTTTGCCCAGACAAAGAGAATAGACTCCATGACCATGTCATTCCATCTCTTTTTCTATATTCGGTAGTGTATATCCTGAATGCCACAAAACACATACAGACTTTATTTTGGATTTATTAAAAACTATTCAACAGAAGGGTTTCTGGAAATACACAGAATATATGGACTACACTTCCGTTTCCATTGTTGTTTATATTGACTAATTAGATCTATTGTTTGCCCAGTTTTGTAATCCAGTAGCTTCTTAAAACATAGAGTAAAAAGAACTTTTTGACTTCCATACTCTACTTGTAGTATTTTAATAGGCTGAGAGCACTTGTAAGAAAAAAAATCAAAACATGGCATGAATACATTTCTTGTTTAATTAGCAGCATTGTAAAGGTGTAGAGAATAACTTGGCACTGACCATTAAAACTGTCTAATATATTGATTTATATTCAAGTGAAAAATATCCAACTGGTTACAGCTGGGTACAGAAATAGGGAAAAAATAATAGCTTGTAAACTGATTAGATAATTGTCACAAATTTTCTTAATAATCTTGTGTGGTTGCATCAGAATAACATGTTAAAATAGCTGAAGGTATTCTCTTCAAATTTCTTCTCACAATGCATACATGTATGATTTGAAAGTGTTTTAAAATTTCCACACAGTACTCCCTGCAACAGTGTTTAAATGTGTAATGTGTAAAATTCTACTTCAGAGTGGAAGAGTAATCCTTTGGGGCAAAGTCCTTGGGCTTGATTCACTTGGAAACTTAGGATTTAATATTTCCCTTCAGTTTTCAGTCCAGAGGGATGTATATTTTCATAATTTTGTGTTGTACCTGTCAGACAAACAGGAATGTCTCAAGTTTCTAGGGTCATCTCAAATGGCACTGCACACCGACATTTAGGAATAGGTAACCTGAATCCTTTGCACTCAATGCTTTGTTATTAAAGTTATCTTTAAAAAGTATCTCCAGCTCTCTTTAAAGACTAATTTTTGTCTTCTACTATTCTGAGCTGTAGGTTATATTGAATGGTATGGATCTGTTGGACAGGAATCTGTTAATTGTCAGGGCAACATATTTTCAGGGCATTTATTCCCATTGTTTCCTATATCCTAAGTGATTTCAAAAATAATTAACCAAATAAAATTATATCTTTTGCAGAATTCAATATATATTAATGCAATGGGCAGGCTAACCATCATGATCACCTGATAGTTTGAGAATCTAAATAAAGTATCTTCTTACCATGAAATATTCTGTTCTAGGAGTTTGTGGATGGCACTTTTAAGCTTCTTTGATGCTTCTTTTGAGCTTTGGTCTTGCCCTCAGTTTAAGACAAACTGCCAAATATTTATATAGCTCAAACTACCGGTTCAAACTATTAGAATCTCTCAGATTCCCATATTTAGTACAAATTTCAAAACCCACCTGTTTGGAATAGATCTGGTACTATCACACAGGAAATCACAAATGCTATCTTGCTCATAGGAAATTAAAATTTTTAGGAATCTGAAAGACTGTGCTTAAAAGGGAAGAGGATAAAACCACTCTCAGATCAGATATATCAGTTGTAGGAATGAAATAAATTAATACTGTATTAGAAAATCTGTAATGTGCTTGCAGACAAGAAAGAGGTTTATTAACAGGTATATTTAAATTCAGATAAAATAACAATTGTATAGAAGCTAATAGAATTTTCAGATTTAAATTTGATTTTTTTTTTTGTGAAAAACATTTTAATGGACTTCAACTGAAGCAGGATTTTCCTGTAAAATGGAGTTAATGACCACAACTCCTTCGATAGTTTAACAAACTGTGACAATCTTCAGCACATACAGTGTTTTAATTAGACATCATAGTAGCAGGATAATTGATCTCCTCTTGCTGAAAAGAGCCAGTTAGTTTAAGGTGAAGTCCCAGAATGATTTCAGCTGGAGGGGAGTAGTATTAGAACATCAGCTCAGCTCTGGTCATGAACTGCTTGGGTTATTACTGAAGGTAATAAGTTTCCTTTCTCAAGCATGTACTTATGCAGCTGGATGGGTGAATGTCAGTACCCACACACTGAGATCCTGCTTAGTAGAACAGAATATTAAATACATGTATGGCTTGCTACTTTCTAGGTCAAACTAACGGTCACTGAGCTATATGTGGATTTGGTCCTGCAGGTGCTGAATTGCTCCTCTGCTGTCATGACAGGCAGGGGATAAAACAGCTCTCAATCCCACCTTTTGTATGTCCTCAATGCATAATAGGATTAAGAATTTAAAAGCCTGAAACTGCATCTGCCTCATATAGTGTTTTGTAAATGGTAATGCTACTGAAGCTAAAAAAAGGGTTGGTATGGAGAAATTTAAGTCTGACAGTTACAGTGGTGCCACAGAGAACGAACAGGAAGTGGCTTATCGCAAGCTGCTGCAGTCTGGGCTGGGTATTTATCTGTGCTGGTGGAAAAGACAAAACCAGCAGTCACTTTGCTCTCCCTCACTTCTGTTCTTTTGCAGGATATAGCAAATCCCACCAATACAATCCACATTAAAGAAGAATGCTATCTTTTTTGTGGCTTTAGGTCCACTTTCCACTACGGGATCTTATTTTTTTTCTTTATGCATTTAAAAGGCAAAAGGTCTTGTCACAAATGTGTTTGCTGTTATATATGAATTTTGTAATACTACCATATGCCTTTTTCACAATACTCCAGTGGATAAAGTACCCTGAAAGTGGAAGTATGGTTTCATTTCCCTTGTGTCTCTGTAAACATTCAAGCCTCTCACTTCCCAAAAGTATTTGCTTGTCAACAGTCTACAAAATAAAATACTTTTGTAGGGCTCCAGAGGCTGCACTATTGATCTGGAAGTGTGTGCAAAGCCATTTTAAGTTGAAATGTTCACTTGCAACTCTTATAGAAACCAGGTAGGGGACATGTACTGGTGTACACCTGTGGTTCCTGCATAATATGTTATCAAAATATGGCTAAGGTGCACTTTATGTCAGGAAGTTAAAAATTACTACCGGGACCACCACTTTTAAGTCACCATTAAAAAAATGAATATTTTAATAGAACAAAGAAACAGTCTGATATTTGACTGTATGAAAGAAGTTAGCTTCTAATATTATTATGTATTATTTATATTTTTCTTTGTGATTTAGACCCTAATGGGACCAAAGACTGCGACACTCTGTCTGAGTTTCAAAACTAAGAGTTCTGAATATGGCTACTAGTAATTAAAAGCATCTAAAAATGACTAATTGCAAGAAAATAAAGCATATTTTATATATATTGCTATTTACCAAAAATAACTGGGAGAATTAATATAATTCTATGTGGTAATGTCACTGTGAGCTGTATCTTCTTTCAGCATAACTACTTGGATTCTCATGGTAAACCACACACTTAATAAAAATAAAATAAAAATAATGAACTTTTTATTATGTGATAACTTTTTCTAGATCATAGATAGGATTTTTTAGAACAGATAACTGAAAAATACCATATTCTGCATGTTTTAAAGGTGGTCTCATTGTTGGGATTTTATTTAAGAGAAGAATACCATCATATCAGAAGCACTTTGAAGTCCCATCACATTTCAATAAACACCTCTATTTATTAACAAATTTTTTATGCTTCCATATATTAAGTTTTGAAAAACTGCAGAAAGCTTAACAGGAAAATTAAATATTTCTGATATCTACATAAAATATTCCAACTTAATTCTCCAAGGTTTTGTCTTTCAAAAGGATTTTTTTTGTTTGTGTGCTGAAGTAAATGGATTTTTTATACTGAGTCTTCCTCAACTTTTAGCACATTTTGCAAGGCTTTCATATTGTTGACTTCTCAACAGCAGCTGGGGTTAAGGTCTGAAGAGATAATCAGCTTGATAATCAGCAAATTTAAAAACAGGTCACCAAAAATATATAGTGTTTCATGTAATGAGAATAGCAAGAAAACTCCTAACCACGTTTGTTAAAAAGGTGAGATTACTATTCCTCATATTCCTCCTCTTACTCAGTTAGAAATAGTGCATTACAGCATTACAAAGAAGGCCTAGATACTAAAATAGTCTATTCAGTCTGGCTGATATGGAGTTAATTTTCCCCATAGCAGCCCTCACATTGTATTGGTAGAGAGAAAAGTGTTAATAACACACCAGTACTTTGGCTACAGATCAGCAATCCTGGCACAGTATCAGTGCTGTCTCTCCAACATTGAACCATCACCAGTAGACTGGATGTAGGCACGATGTGGGGAGGAAATACAGCGAGGACAGCCAACCCAAACTGACTGAAGGGATATTCCATACCATATGGTGCATGCTCAGCCATAAAAGCTAAAAGAAAATGTGTGTGTGTGACAGTGGGGGAGGGGGAGTGGGCTAGGGCATGATGTTTGTCTTCCAGAGCAACAACTACCCATACTGAAACCCTGCTTCCTGGGAAGTGGATGGAAATCACATGCTGATGACAAGTACAAAATAAATCTTTTGTTTTCCTTTGCTTCCATGTGCAGCCTTTGATTTTGCTTTATTAAACTCCCTTTAACTTAACTCATGAGTTTCTTTCCATCTTTTTCCCCTTCCAGTCCTTTTAAGGAGGGGAGAGATATAATGGCTTGGTGGGCACCTGTCGTCCAGCCAAGGTCAACCCATCATAGATAGAAGGATAGAATTGCCTCTACATAGTTCCACAAAGGAGAAAGCACTGTTTTGTATCTTAATCTGCGGAAATGGCTCTTTAGTTTGAGGTAAAAAATTTTCTGTTTTAGTTCTGAAGGGTCCTGGCTTACACCTCGAAGTCCATTTGGAGCAGGTATTTTCTTCAGTCATATAGAGAGGAACACAACAGCTCTTTCATGCTGTGGCCCAAACATATCCCTTGTGATGTTTCATATTCTAGCTCAGTGTTGAGCTGCAGATTTAGTTACAGAAAATACTGGGAAGGTTACTACTGTGGCATTATTCAAGTCACTCCAAAATATTATTTTTATGATCCTCACTGTTCTATGAAAGCAGATAAATGTGAAAAAATTCTGATGGCAATACTTCAAAACATGGACTGCTCAGGTCCATCATCAACAGACAGTGTGCTTTTCTGGGTGAATTAGAACATGTGTACTTAAAACTATGTCTGGAAACAATAGTGAGAGAATATTTTCCAAAGCATCTTCATCTGTGTAAGTTCTGATTAGAACTGATGGTAATACAAGCCAAAACATACACATTCAAAATGTATGTTGAAAGGTCTTTTGAAAGATATTGATAGGTCATTTGAATTCAAGGTAAATTTAGTTCAGACCTTTTAAAATTCCTAGCAGGAGATGCATTCTCAGGAGAGAATTTGCATTTCAGAGCAGATGTGCTTTCATCTAGGCGAAGATTCTTTTTTTTCCTGAAATGGTCATCCATCCTTAAAATACCCCAAAGAAATGTACATAATTCTCTAAATTCTCTTTTTTTCTATGATTCATCCATAAAGACATTGCATATATTCCTGTGTTAAGATTTTATTTCAGTCTCAGAAAAAAAAAAATCTATTTTTAAAATGGAATAAGAGGCATCAGCAGACAAACACTGGTTTTAGAATTTTTTTTCTGACTTGCTTTCTCTTTCAAATCTGTCATATTTCTTTTGTGGGTGAGTTTTACAGATTTTTTTTGTTACTATTTTTAATGATTTGTTTGAGATTATTTAAGGGACAATTTTAATTGAAGACAGAACAATACTTGTCACAGAATCTTTCTTTATTTATTGTGCTACACCTGGCTGCTAGAAGTCAAAAAATTTCACTATTTTAAAATCTCTTTTTTTTTTTTCCCATTAGAAGTCCTGGAAAGAAGATATTTTGTCACTAACTTTTCCTAACGAAGAATATTTTGTGATCATTTACATTATTTATATGCAAGCACAAGCATTCTACAGGCCATTTTTGAAGTTCATTGTTTTCCTCTGACAGTAGACCTGTTATGTATATTGAGTTCCCTGGTTACCCTAAAGCTGCCACAGAGGAAACTATTTTCAAAGATGGTAGAACTAACCCTTTTTGAACGCAGAGTAAAAGAAACATACAAAATAGTTGTTACTATTACTGCTTTTTGGTTTTTTTTAATGGTCGAGTCTGTGCTGCCTCATTAGTAATCCATTGTCCCCCACTAGGCATTTTCAAACAATAAACCAAAGGGATTGGTGGTTAGACTTACAAAACAAAACAAGTTTCTTACAAGAAAAAGCTCTTAATGTAATATACTTTTAATCTAATTTACAAATAATTCCTTTTAAAATTATCTGTTCAGAGGCTCTAAACAGTGGAGGACTTGCTGTTGATCGTCTCCAGTAAGATGATCTGTCTGAAGAGTGCTGATTAAGATTCTTATAAAGAGGTCAACTTATTTCAATGAAAATCGTGATTGCTTTTTGATATGGCAGCTGCTGTGAGTACTTACACTTCTTCCCACTTCAGCTGTATGTTGCTGGAGGTATTACAGTTCCATCTGGGCATGACTTAAATGATCTGAAGCCATTTGTCACAGGTCCTGGAAAAATTAGGAGCCTTAATGTAGAGGCATCTGAGTGAATATTTTTCTGTGAATAAGTTATTCAGAAAGTGTAACCTCTTTTTTGCTTAACTTCTCTATGAACAATGATTTTAGGAATATATTTGCTTTCTGTCACTGTTCAAATAATTTTTTTGTCAAAAGGTTCTGTCCTATAATTTTCCTCTCCATCATATGAAGCTGGTATTCATTGGTTTAAATAAGTTACTTTTGCTTTATGATTTAGTATATCAATTCCCAGGAGATTTAGTGTGTCTATGAGTAAACTAATTGAATGCAGAAATAGATGCTGAAAAAATGAGTCTTCCAGAAAGTCACATTTAAATCTCATGTGGGCCTGGCAGACATCCAATATACTTACCAATTTACATGGACAATTGCGTCTCCTTATTTAATAGTTTAGGCACTGATGGTTGATAGTGAGAATAACTGTGACCACCATAAGCAATGGAGCCTAATGGGTTAAATTAATAACTCAATGTGACTGTTTTTGACACTTTACAAGGGTGGTGCATTGCCTAAGGGAAGGATATCTACTTATTATATCAAAGGATGGGAAAGTGGTGTGGTGGTTAATGAGGAAGTATTGGACAAAATGGAGTCAGAGCATGGTGTAAATGGTATGGAATAAGGTGTGAAGAATGGGCTGACTTGGGCTGGGATAGAGTTAATTTTCTCCATAGTAGCCTAGCACAGGAATATATTTTGGATTTGTGATGAAAACAATTAATACAGAGATGCTTTTGTTACTGCTGAGCAGTGCTTACACAGTCAAGGCCTTTTCTGCTTCTCACCCCATTCCACCAGTGAAGTGGCTGAAGGTACACAAGAAGCTGGGAGGCAACACAGCTGTGACAGCTGACCCCAACTGACTCCCAACATATTCCAGACCATATGGTGTCATACAGCATACAAAGCTGGGGAAGTGGCGTACGTTTGGAGTGATGGTGTTTGTCTTCTCAAGTCACCATTACATGTGGTGCAGCACTGCCCATGGGAAGTGGTGAATGAATTCTTTGTTTTGTTTTGCTTGTGTGTACAGCTTTTGCCTTACACTGCCTTTACCTCAGCCCATTTTTTTTTTTTTTCCTTAACTCTTCCACTTCTCTGACCTGTCTCACTGAGGCTAAGTAATCAAGTGGCTAGGTGGTACTTGGTTGCCAGATGGGGTTAAACCATGACAATAGCAAAGAACTGAAACAGGAAGAGGAAAGAAATAAACCAGACAAACTCCAGTTTTAGGAATCTAATTTCTGGTTGAAACTATGTCCAACAGTACAAATCTCAGGCTTCTCATGCAAGATGTCTGTAAATTAGTGATTTATGCATTTGGTCCATATACAGGAAGGTGATTTAAGGAGGCCGAAATGAAACCATGTCTTGGGAAGGTGGTAGTATATTGTAGTGGGAACATATTGCTCTGGGAGATGATTATTTCCCCCAATCTTTCCCAGCAAAAGCAGAGGGAAAATAAAGGTATGATGCTTCCTTTCACACAAAAGTCAGTATCTAGATCACTGATTCAGAATATTAGAGTATAAATCTTTTTTCCATCTCTGGTGATCCAAACATAAATAATTGGTAGAGCAATGGCATTTGTGATATGACCCTCTTGACAATCTTTATGACTTTTTTGTTTTCTTCCACTCTAACAGCCTAATTACATCTCTCCTGAGCATCAGCACACCAGTTTTAAAGTGGTTTCTGGAACACTCTTCATTTAGGATTCTACTTCTGGGAATGTTGCATTAGTTTCCTGTGAATGCTCTTACTGATAGAAATATCACTGACCTGACTATACATGAAAAAATCCTTTGTAAAGAGACCATCCTTACACTACTGCCAAACTTCAGGTTTCTCCAGAAGACTATGATGTCAGAATGGACAAAGAACACTGCTTTCGTACTGCTAAAATAGCAGCTGCAAATCACTGCCACTGTATGTGACATTGTGGATGCCAAAAGCAACACTTCAGAAGGTAAGCATGGTGAGATATTGTTTGGATAATGCAGAAGTGCATTCTAAGATTGACATTCAAAATTATTTCAGCTCCAGTGGTTGTCTAGACAAGTGCCATCATATTTTATTTAACTCGTCCAACACCACTGTTCTTTCTGAGAAGCTCCTTATTTCATACTTCACAGTTAGGCCCATTCTTTGTACTGTTCAACAAAAGCAGCAGGAATCTGGCCCCCACTGAGACTCCTGTTTCACCTAGCATGTATTACTGAGAATGCAACATGATCTGGCCTATGTATTTTAAAGAGTTTCTTGCACACTGATGTTTCATATTCATATTCTTTTGACCTTTTAGGATTAGCATTGCCTTTGAAGGAAGAGAGGAGAGAATCTAGTACATTTTCATAAAAATTCACAGCCACTGATTTTTTTTTTATGACCATATTCTAAAGTTTTACAACTCCTCCCTCTAAAAGTTTCTCTTCTCTGCTTTATTTCAAAGTGGTAAACATGCTTTCTCTTTGTTCTTCTCTGCTGCCCACTTAGACAAGAGTAATCCTTTTTCTTGTCCACAGTCACATATGTTCAAACTAACACAGGTACAGTGCATTGACTGCTCATATATCACCTTGGCTGATCTTGAGTTCTTATGCTCTCTTCTTCATTGCTTAATAAACAATTGCTAGTTGCTCAAAGGACTGTAGAGTGCAAAACTTGTCTTAAACAAGGACCCAAGTATGTTATTTGCCATTACCTAAAAGAGAAAGACTGGTAGAAGAGAGATTATAAGGAAATTAATCACATATGTAATAAATTCTTTTTTAACTTCTCAGAAGTCAGCAACAGAATTGATGAGTCATGTTATATCGGGATGAAATATAGATGAAAGGCAGTTTGTGAATTATTACAGTGAAAGATGTAAAATATAAGAGAGATAAGAAAAGCATTAGGAAGACTGACTAGCAGAGATTCTCATTTCATTGGCATTTCTGGCACAATCTCCTGATCATTGTCTCTTTACATGACAGAGATGGAGGATTTCCTTTTAATTCTACTGAATCTTGCACCTCAAAATGTGTGTGTGGATGGGTGTTTGTGTGTGCACACACATGTATGGCTGCATCTATGGAAGTTCAGGGATATATCAGACAGGTTACAATTTTTCGCCCTATTTTTACTTCAAACTTTTCTGGTACATAGATCGTAGTTTGAATTTTCAGAAATAATTACACAGGACCTACCCTAGGTATGATACACGTATTAAAACTTAAATGAGGGATTAACATCCAGTCACCTTGAAAGAAAGTTTTCATTAAGACTTAAGGCATTTAAACCCAGAAGGGTTATTCTATTATCAAATGTGACTTGTGATTACCATGGGACATAGAAATTTAATTTCTCATTCACTGTACAGAGATTGTTTCCTAACTGATTCCATAAGATCTGGATTTTCTAATGTATTTTTCATGCTTTCTTCCATCATTTTTATATTCATTCGCTAAAAATTACTTCAAAACTACCAAATAAATGTTCGCCCTTGATATGATGTCTACCAAGAGTCTTGACAACTCTTATCTGGATAGAAAATTGTCAGAAAAACAAGGTCTCTTACTTGTGAGGATTCTTATTTCCTGAATGCAAGCACCAGTTTTATTGACCTTCAGTCTAAAAAAAAAAGTGAAAAAACCTGGAAATACAGTGTTACCTAACTGCAGTGTACTGCTGCTCAACAAATTTAATCTTTAGTACTTCTGTAGTCTGTGGCTTTGGGAGACTCCTGACATGAACTCATCGAGGGCTGAGGAGCCAGTTATGTGTTACCACTCTTGAAGTGGCTTACCTGTAAAAATTATGAGGTTCAAGGACTTAAAGCTCCAGGTCCCAGCCACTCTTCCAGCACTATAGGAGTCCACAAGGGAGGAATATGGAAGAAATGACCTAATTTTAGTGACAAATGCTTCCATCTCAATGCTTGGTTTCGTGGTAAATTTTCTAAATGGTCCTTAGCCATTTACCCAGCTTGCTAACAAATACTGCTTTACCATTTCCTTTTCAGTTTTCTGTAGTCAGCTATCCAACTTTTTTTAATTAATTTTTGGTTTCCAAGGTCTTAAAAGCAGTCACTCTCATTGTCTTGTTATACTGCTTTGAACACAGAATAGGTACCCACTATTTGTAGATGATGCTTTAACAACCTTTCAACTCAGTGCACTGGTAATTTAAACAGGAAAAAAATCATACAACAAATGAGAGTATTTCTACTAAAAAAAAAAATATGGCAAAAAGTCTGACTTGCCCTTTAATATATTTTAACTAAAAAATTTTCCACAGATCTATCTAGTCATGTATATTTATTGCAACAAGAGGAGATAAAAAAATTACTTCATTCCCCACTTTCCTATTACATGGTCTGATGGAAAAAGCAGTGGGCAGTAGTCTTCCAGAGACAAAGTTGCCATCTTGTCACTACCACATGTGAAAAATATTATCTGTCACAGGGAAATTAATCTTCCATTGTTTTCTTTTCCACTTGCCTTTTAGTAGTCGATGAAGTTAAACTCCAAGGGGAACCTCATACCTATATGAATAACTTTGCTTGCTACTCATGACAGTTTTGCAGAGCTACAGTAGCTTTGAATAAATGGATGGACGCTCTTTTAGCTCATGCATTTTCAACAGAATTGGAAAGTAATTTCTGCTTATGAAGCTACCTGCAGATACACTGACATGAAGTTATACTATTAGTTACACATGACCACGCACAGAAGGGTTGGTTTCACCTTTTTTCTTCTGGCCCACAAGTGATCAGTAATTGAGAGATGGTTATCTATTGGCCTGGAAAGCAAAATACATAATTTTTCCACTCTTTCTTTTAAAATATTAGGTGAAGATTTGAAATAAAAGAGTTTTGTTAAAGACTGTTGACTGGTTTTTACTTCATATATTGTTTTACAGTGGCAGGAAAATTATCCATCAGAAACATAAACTTTAAAAGGAAAAGTTTCCTCATTTCTACAATGTAGGAACTGACAAAACCAGTGCTGAGATACAAGCCTCTTTCAAGTGGACTTTGTAGTTAAAACGATGCTAATCCTTTGACTATAGGCTCCCTGTGAGGTATAGTTTATCTTTGGTTTCAATGTTAGAAACTACATGCAGCTATCAGTGGGTGGCATGAAATATATCTACAGTAATTGTGATATAATCAGTATCTGTTTGACAAAACTAGGCAGTTAGTACACCTAATTTCTACTGGAATATTCCTCCCTGGTTTTCCTATTTAATTACTTGTGAAACTGAGTAACATCTAGCAATGCTGTTATGGCTAATGTGCAGAGTTGTCAGAGGAAAACAGCTCTACTGATGGGTGGTGAAAGACTGACACTGCTTCAAAATACTTACCATTGAGATGGCAAGATGCATAGAGTGAGGAAAGGAAATCTGATTCTAATTAAATTTAAGGACGTAAATAGGCTTTGTAAAAGATAACCCTGTTCTTTGAGATGCATTAGGGTTCTTTCACTGCATACAAATTACCTTGAAAGATAACTGAACAGCAATTGCGTATATATATACAACAGTGAAAGTGGAAGATAACTCACTTCTGCTCTACTTCTAGATCATTCCATCAGTTCTACTTTGGTGCGTCCTGGATTTCAGCTGACCCAGACTGCCTGTGTTCAGAAATTCATTTCATAGAGACAATGAAAATGTGAACTGAGACGCTGTGATGACAATGACAGTTTCTGGATCAAAAGATTCCTACAAGTAGACCTCAGCTTTGTGCTGCCGTAACTGTATTCTGTACCCACATCCAGATGCAAGTGTTGAATTAAAAGGCTAAACTGTGATGCTTACATTGTAATAATTCTCCAAGTGAAATACTGCTTTATAACATGTTACTTTTTCTGACTCTGTCAGTGAATCTAAATAAAATCCAAACAATCTATTTCAAATCTATTTTAGTATACAACAAACTTTTTATTTTTTTTTACCTGCAAACATGGGTTTAGTCAAAATGGAGATGCAAACTGAAGACATTGAAGGAGAGGCTGATAAACACAGCAAATTCCAATTCTTTGCAAAAACATCTTGGTGGTGGACAGATTCTCAGCCACTCCGATCTTCAGTTTAAAGAAATGTCTCAAGAAAATATGTCAATTCTTGCTTGGAATTATGAACTTATCATCTCACTTTCCTCAAAGACAGTTGGCAAAGTTAATTAAGTGATAGTAATATTGCGTTTTTGAGGGATATCAGGAAATTTCACCTCGGTTCCACAGACATGTGGAGGTCAGAGCCAGCTCCTCTTCAGGAAAGCTAACCTAAGAATTGTAGATACTGTTCTGGCTTCTTACACTATGTATTTTTTTTTAATTTATTTAATTATAATTATCTTTATTTCTTCTAAATCTGGGTGATAGGCACACAGATGTATTCTATGTACCACACAAATTAAGCCTACATCTCTTAGTATACACTGCCAAATACCAACTTGAAGTTTCTAACATGCAACTGCACAGGCAAGTATCAATAATGGGGATATCATGTTCATTACTGAGTGCCTCAATCAGACATAGTTTATTATTTGAAACAATTAAATTGAGTTCACATTATTGTCTGGAGTTAGAAACATCCACCTACAGTTTTTAACAAAGTCAACAGCTAACTCACACATTTTAATTATATAAATTATGTAAATATGTAATTTTTTTTCTATCTTCATTTTTTTTCTCATGTGGAAAAGCTTAAATGATATAAGATGGACATTTATAATAACATGGGCATAGTATGATAATAAAAGTATAGTCATTTGCAAAACATTAAATTGATTTACAAATATCAATAAGATGAAATTTATCTTTTCTAAAACTGAATCATAACTTTTACCTTCTCAGGTCTAATAGCAAGTAAAATTCACTCAAAATAAGTAGTTTTGTCCAAAGTCTAAATTATGTTCTTATTCGTCAATAACTTATTCTCTGGTAAGAACAGGTCTCTCATTTCACTGAGATGACAGTCTGCAGACAGAAGAAAGACACCTGTACTCACATCTTCATATATTTCTGAATTTCAGGACATTTATAACACTGATGCATTGATTCTTCCCCCAAGATTTCTCAGAAATTTTAAAATATCTGTGTGCTTGGAGAAAGAATTGTTGCCACTGAATTACAGGTTGCATGTTATTAAATTTTAAGTTGTATGCTAAGAGCTGCCTTACCCTGACTAGAGCTAAACATTTCATGGCAATGATGTTCATGCTTCTGATGGGAAAGCTGTACAAGAGATAAAAAAATTGTATTAGACATTTGGAAATAAAACTTATATTAATAGTTGACTGGGTCTTATCTATTTATTTGTCAGAGTGAAAGAAACTAAATCATCTGAGAAGCTGAAAAGATATGTTTCCAAGAAAAAAAGAGAGGTAATGTGAAAACCTACTTATTTTACAAACATTTTTTCTGGTATTGCTGTTTTTATTTTACTTATTAAATTTCCTTAATTCACCTAGACTAAGAGAGAGTCTTGTATTTCAAAGGTTTCATCAGTGGTACCTAACCTGATTTGACTTACAAGAATTTCAAGGAATTGAAAACACACCTCATAGACATTTGCCAGTAGCTTCCTGTGCAAAACTTTACTTGATAATTGAATACTCATTTTATGCAACCATTCTCTGGAGCTGAGAGAAGAATCAATGTAGGATTATTATAATGGTAAAATAAACTACAAACTATGAAAAACAGCATTGCATGACATAAAAGCCTAAAGACAAAACCCCCAAAACATCATCCTTAATACCTTTTAGATGACAAAGATAATTTAATACAGATGACAAATTTGCAAATGTCAGTAAATAATGATACTTATTTGCTTGGTATTACTGTATGTATTTAGTTGTTCTTCTAAAGAAAATATTTAGATTCTGATTCTGAAATATTTCCATAATTTTTTTTTCCAAATCTAAAAATATTACCCTTAAAAGACCAAAAGCATTCTTACTGCCAATGTTCAGCTGATATTAAGCTACACAGTGCTTAGAGTCAATGGGCATTTGCATTTTGACAGTAAAATGTCCTTAGGGAGGTAAACCTGTGTTTCCAAATATGCATATCCATGCTCTCTAAATTTGATACTTATTAGTAAGAAAGGCCTTGGGCATTGTGCATAAGAATATGTGCATAGAAATCTACTATGCTTATGATGAAAGTCCTATTATGCTTGCAAGGCAAAAATTTACATTTTTCAAGTGAGCTGCTCATGCAAGGACCAATTATGCAGCACAGTGGATTAAATCCTTCTGGCCCGTGTCCTTTTCAAACGGGGGGGCCTAGTCCCAAGGTTGTGAGTAATATTGTCACAAGTGCAGTGTAGCCAGGCATCTTTCTCTCACAGACTTGTTAAGAGTTTTAATGTAAACATTTAGAAAAAAATGTTTAGCTTAAGCATGAGCAGGAGATGCAGGTGGAATGAGATGTATTTGTGTTGTGTTGCTTCAGAATTAAGCTAATAAATGCTAATAAAGCATTGACTGAAAGAAACACTGGTGAAAAAACACTGCTTCAAGTGCTTCCAAATGTGGAAAAGATTTTTATTTGAGATATTCTGGTTACAGTTAAATATTCTGACTGTATTTTTTGAGAAAGATCCAGTGGACATCCACTGGAGCAGCAACTCTGTGCAGTTAGAGGCTTCACCCCAGCTGCATCTAAATTACTGAGCTGGCTAAACCCTTCTTTACAGTTCTTTTAATGTCTAACACAGTGATCTCTTCTAGCTGCCTGACTGAGATGCTCAGAAATACCAGTTACAACCATTTTGCTGATCCAGCCTATGGTGCTAAATTCTGCAGAATAAATTTTTCATTGATATTACTGCAAGTCAATAAAAAGACTGAAGGATATCCTATCTGGAGAACACAGAAACAGATTGAAATCTTTCTCTGTTTCTACTATGTTTTATATTCCCTTGAGAAAATTAGTCCACTAAACAAAGAAAATTCACAACTAAGATTAAATAGTGAATATTCTCGAGAATATATATTTTGCTTTATCGTTCCCCAACAATAACAATGTGGATATGAATGATATTTTCTACCTTCAGAATGCTCTAGGGTGATTTATTTAGTGCAAGTTACACTGTGAATCTTGCTTAAATACACTTTTAAAACCTCAATCTCCATATTTTGAACCAAATAGGTGATCTCTGTTATGAAACAGAGGGTTAATATTAGCATTCCTTTGCAAAGTTGCAATCACCAAGACTTCATTATCATGGTAAAAATATGACACAAGTGAACATAAATAATGCAAAAAACTTTGGCCAAAATCTGGTATAATTTCACCAAAGGATTATTTACAGTACAAACAATCCTCTGGTGAAAACACCAGACTAACATTCAATGCAAAGCTATCACCACCTGGTCCCTAAAATTGGTATCTTATAAATAAAAGTAATAAAAAATGCACACTAATCTCTCCCCTTGCAAAAAAACTCCAACCAAACCTCAAGCAAAATACAGAGAATAAATTTTATGATGCAGAATTCTCATTTTTTATTCACTTGTGAGCTCATAAGACTCATTAATGCACCAATAATCAACTAATAAGCCAATGTTACAGAGAATTTAAAAATTCTAATCTATATGTAGTTTTGGATTTAGTTGTGGTCACAGTTGCATTAACACTTAAAAATAATTAAGTGGTATTTGCAAGAAAAAAACCACAGAATACTTAAAAAACAGGCTTAAGATTGTTTTCAGTTTAGAAATGACAGGAAAAAAGATCCTATAGCACAGTAAGACTGAAGACTGGATTTTCATAACCACACATTTTCTGTAAATGAAGGTGATGTTACTAATGAGCCAAGAAAGAAGCTCAAAGAGAAGCTTTGTAGTATCTACAGATTAACATAAGAAGAGTTTAGAGAAGTAAGAGCAAATTTTATTCCTGAAATCTTCATCTCTTTTATAAGTTGGGAGCAGAGACACCCAAACTCCATAGGAAATTCAGCTTAGTCTTGTTCTTCAGAGACATGGGTTATACAGTTGTACCCTCCATATATATTCATCTATTTGTCTATTAATCCTTCTAATAAATTTAGTGGCTTAAAATATGTTCAAGTGAAAAATAGAGTTATAGTGATTTTTTCACTACATCTTAATTTATCTCACCTCTGGATCTGATGATAAAACTTAGCTTTTTAAGAGTAGACATTTAAGTGTGTTAAAAAGGAGATTAGTATTGTTTCTATAGAATCATAGATCAGAGCTTGAAAGGTCATATAGCTGAGTCTGCAGAAACAAGACAGAATTAACTATAAGTAACATACCCAAGGCACATACTCGTCTAACCTGTTCTAAAAAATCTTCAGTGATGGAGAGTGCATACCTTCTCAGACAACCTACTCAGTTGCAGATCTGTCATCAAAGCTGTCATTCTTCTTAAATGCTTTCCACAGTCATCTTTGATGAAATCCAAGTCCATTACTTCTTACTTTGTTCCTAGTAAAAAGAAAAAAAAAGCACTTTATTCCCTTTCTCTTGCAGTTCCTTTTTACACATTAGAAGACTCTTATCATATTTTACCTCAGTCTTTTTCTGTCTAGACTAAGTAACTTCAATTTTTCCAATGATTCTTATTGATTATCTCTGTTACTCTCCTGTAGACTGCCTCCAAACAGAAAATATCTCTCTTTAATCATCTTTTATCTTTTCCAGATAAGGTCCTAATGCTAATGTGTGGAATAAACAGAATACCTAGTAAGTTTCACAGGCATTTCTTCTATTTGTACATGAGGAATACTTATATAGAATAAGATTTATAGAAAAATCATTAATTTTTCCTAGTCTGCAGTGATGGAAGGGAGAGATCTGTTGAAGTGGAGATCTGATCCTGTCTGCCACTATGTGCGTTAGGTTTAAGAGCAGGTCATCCCTCTTTGTTTCCCCTTAGTTATTGGGGGAAAAAAGGCTAATATTTTCCTTTGATGTGACATAAAACTGAAAAATATTCAATGTCCACAGAATATCTATTAAATGCTTTTTAATATGTTAAGATCAAATAAATTCAAGTAATTAAGACTCAAAATTTCATCAAAATAGCTATAAAGATAACCCAAAGGGGAAAGCTAGAGCTCAAAAACAAGTGGTTAGGTCCAGCAAATTCAATTCAAAATTGCAGCAATCCTGTCTCAACTGATAATTTTGCATATGTTCATATTTATCTACCTGTAAATCTTACATACACCTACAAGTAAATACCTATAGTTAAATGAGACTGGCCCATCTCACCACCAGTGAATAGAAAAGTTTCTCTTCATTCGTGTCACAGCTGATAAAGGGCAAGTTGGTTGGCCATTTCCAAGTCCTCTAATTTGTCCATGTCTCTGCAGGGCCTCCCTGCATTCAAAGGAGTCAATGGCTCCTCTGAGTCTTGTGTCATCTGCAAACCTGCTTAGTATCCTCTCCAGTCCTGTGTGCAAGTCATTTATGAAGGTGTTGAAGAGCACAGGGCCCAAGATGGAGCCTGTGGAATCCAACTTGTGACAGGTCACCAGTCTGATGTTATCCCATTCACTGTTACCCTCTGTGATCGACCTGTAAGGCAATTGCTCACCCACCACATGATGAGTTTATCCAGCTGGACATTTTTTCCAGAAGAATCCTGGGACAGACAGTATCGAAATCCTTACTAAAATCCTAAAGGATTACATCAGATGGCTTCCCTTGATCAGCTAGGTGGGTTACCTTGTCACAAAAGGAAATCAGGTTGCATAAGAAGGACTTCCCTCTCATGAAGCTGTGCTGGTTGTGACCAATGACTATGTTGCCTTTCAGGTGTTTTTCAATACCTCCGAGAATAACATTCTCCATAACTTTACCAGGCATTCAAGTGAGACTGACAGGCTTTGCTACTCTCACAAGTCAAGAACTTGTTCCTAATAACTAATCTAAACCTCTTTCCGTTTAAGTGTTCCATAGTCATTGGTTGGCTGTCCTCCTTTACTAAATGATGAAGATTACAATAAATATAAAATTAATTGCAATGAGGAAAGATGCATTATATAACTATATTATAATGGAGATATAACTATCTGAGAAAGAACAGTTTGTTCTTTTGGGTTTTTTACCTTGAAAGCTGAGCTTCTTATATTTTTAGACCTAGTCCTGCAACGAAACAAAGAGTAATATAAACAACCACCAAAGGTGGTGGGTTTTTTTAATTTGCTTTTTTAGAGCTCAAAGTCATTAAGAGGTCACAATTCCAGAAGCAAAAGATGAAAATATAATGAAAAATTGATGCAAAACTATCCCCAAATAACTGGTAAGATCAGGAATCCATTTCATTTTAATTTCACGTCTCTGTTGTTGATACAAGATTTTTGTGTATTTCTATTAAAAACATTCAAATAGTCTCCATTTTATTGGATTCTAACAAAACATGTTCTTATAAAATTAATTGTTCATTATAGGAGCACTGCCTTCTATAGGTATCACACTTTAGAAATCAATTACAAAAAATGGATTTTTGCAGTGAGTTTCAATTTGACAGATTACTTTTGAACATCCCCACACAAAACTCTCTACGGCACCCTGCATTATGCAAAATACATCTTAATTTTGTAGCTAGGATTGCATTTAAATCCTTGGAGATAAAGAAATTTGTTTACTGTCAAATATTCAGATTTATGCATTTATATGCATTTATATACATTCCCAAGTTTCCCCAACCCTTGAAACAATTCTGAATCTCAAGGCTTCAGTTTGTAAGTGTTGTAGCCTCGTAAGTCCAAAGCTATAAGTTCTGTGCAGCAGCCTGGGGACTCAGACACTGAACCTTGACTCAGGTTTTCTGTCTCTACACCTTCCATCTCCTCCTTCCCCAAAATACCAGAGACCTTCTTTCAGAATTTGGAATAAATATCCCTTAGTACTTTCTAGGTACTGTGTACTAAATGTGATGTCAGTTGCATGTGTTTTGAAATTACAATTCAGTTACCAATTCACAGAGTAATCAAAACTTATTTTTGTGAGAACTGAAGTTTAAATTCCAAAATTTGTCAAGTTTTTAATTTCTTAAGGGTTGCGTTTGGGAACAGAGTCATGCTGAGATTGTTTAAGACAGCTAACGTCCCTGTCTCTGTCATGCACTTATTCACTGTTACAGAATTTTATTTTGCAGACAAAACTTTAATTGTTTCCAAAAGATAAAAAACAAGATCTACAAGCAATTCATTAATCATGGCAGCTAATTAAAAAATACCAATTATAAATATTTACTTTGTACTGCATGCAGTTCATTGACATTTAATTATACCCTTAAATGGTTGACACTAATCACCTGGAATTCTCACTTCAACACACTAATGGCAGTATTTCTCCTTATAAGTCTAAGGATATTGAAGATTTGGGATAAGAATACGCATTTTTGAAACAAAAGAAAAGATACCCATCTGAGAATCACAATAGGCAACTTTGCCACCAAGATCAGGACCAAATATTCCATAGTAATTTGTATCTACCATTGATAGCAGGATAAACTCAGTGGGTTTTGTATCCAAATTTGTTCTTTAGACTGTTTTACACTTTTATTTGCAAAAGATCAGTATTCTCTCAGACATTAACCTGCCTTCAGATCACTCCTCAATAACACTCTCACCTTTGGCTGACTGATTCAAATAATTTTGAATCACTTATTAATTACATATTTAAGCAAAGAAATGTGTTTTTTTTCAGAGGGTAATGATTTTTCATTTTAAGTTTTGTGAAATCTATAGCTCTGAGAACTAATGGAAATTTATCAAGGCTTAAAAATACATTGGTGGTTTGCCAATGTAACCTTTTTTTTTAAATAAAGAAATTACATGGTTATATCTCTTTAGAACTGAAGTGGGTAAAAGAAAAAAGGAGAAAAAAATGGAAAATAGATACTATGTTTTCGTGATAATAGCAATTAAAGAGTTTAATGTTCTTATTTTTCTTACCACTCAATTTTTTTTACTGTATCTTTCTCTTATTTTCTAACGACCTGAAGGGGTAAAATTTCAGCCACTGAGGTTAAATAAATTTCTTTGTTTAAACAAAAGGTGGGTAACGTAATTTCCAGCTGTAAGTTGGAACTCATGACAGGTCCAAGAGCTTGCCCATGGTATCAGTTACCCACAATCGGACTTAATAAGAGGGAAAAAAAAAAAAAGAAAGGAAGGGAAAATGCCAAATCCCATGAATTTTATTTTAATTTTTCAAATGTGATATGATATGCTGATCAAGAAGAATGCTATTAGCGTAAGCTATTAAATGATTCTCTATTACTGCATTCTTCTTTGGGTACGTAAAATGTTCACATACATAGTAAGGGCTGTGATTTGCTAGGGTCATGAGTTTGTTTAGAGACCTCAACTCCACACAAGAATACCTTCTGGAGAGGAAGATGTCTGGCAACTGGCTGTGTCACATACAGGAACTGTTTATCAATGTTCCCCTCATGCATCGTGGAAAAAGAATTAATCTATTCTTCTTTTATCAGCCTTTACTGATCGTTGCAATATATGAAAAGTATTATCTAGCCTCTCTGTGTATGGGTAATAATAAAAATAGTGCAAAAATAGTAAGGGATGTGTATATATGTCTCTCATCAAGATTATAAGTTTATAAAGCTTATACATTAGATGTAAACAAAATAATTATTGTCTTCCTTTCTTAATCTTATTGTTAAGTTAAATAAGCAATTTGTTTATGTATTTCCATGTCACACCTAAGTAACTCATCTTCTTGTGGAGTCATCTTCCCTACTCTCAGTTTCAGTAACACATTTCATTTCTCTTGACAACAAAGAGAAATGATCAGGGAGACTTCTTTCTTTCTTGTCATCATATTTATTTTTGTTTGGGACAGGTCTCTCTTACTTGATGATGACAACTGGAGGTTTTTTTCTGTGCCATTTTTTTATTGGAATTTATGCAAACTATTTTTAAAAATGCAATTTACTGTAATATGATCAAAAAAAGTACTAAAATAAGTTAATGAATTCTGAACCTGAATTTTGCATAAACAACTCATACTGTATGAACTTTTTATTTATATTTGTATTCCTAATCATCAGTTAATATTACTAGAAAAGACTGCTTGGGTCATCTATTTCAATCTCTTTGCACATTGCAGATTTTTTTCACTGCTAATCTGTCTCCTGGAGATGTATGTGTGTGTGAACACATAAACTACTTTACTCTTTGGATAATGATGTTTAAACAGGAATCTAAGATACGGTTGCAGTCTATATATTGTCTTACTTACAGAAACATGAGTTTCCCTGCCTTCCTCCCCAGCTTCATAAACTAACGTCTTTTAATCAACCGGACTGTGTGAAGAAATTAGATAGAACTTTAAACTTATCTGACATCAACCTGGTTGTAAGACTGCCGAGTTACCCTGGGAAGAATCAGGCCCAGTTCTCAGTTTACAAATGTGAATGAGGCAGCTCTCCTCAGAGAAATGCTTGCCTCCCAAATTTTTAATAAGTACAGCCATTAATGCTTTCGGTAGACAACCAAGGTACCTCAAGAAGAGGTAAGATTTCTCACTAATGGGAATGTCCAAAATTCGTATTATAGATTATGTTATAGGCTTGACAGATCTTAAGGACATTTTTCTAGACACTAGGAATCTTTTAGAGAAATGATTGTTGGGTGGACATTCGACTGCATGGTACTGTCATTTCATCTCCCCAGCTTTCTACACATTTGAAATGCTAATGACTGCAAGTAATAAAACTACTTAAAAAATTTAATTTTCGTGTACTGTCTTGGAAGAGAACAGCAACATGTTCTATTACTCCTTTACTGAAATGCTGGTTTTGCACAGCTATAGGATAAAGCAGCTTCATTAAAAAATACTATTATTAAAAGAATATTCTTTTAATAATAGCAGTACTCACAGACTACTAGACTCCATGATTACACTACTCAAAGGTCAGAAGATTTAATTCTCTTGCTTTTCATTTTTCATTTCTTTTTCTGGGCCTTTGATAAGCTAGGAACTATTTAAAAAGGAACTATTTCATACATTATGCAAATAGAGGGTATCATAAAGGAGCAGACTTAAAATTGCACTGCAAACTGTCATATAGGAATTTTGTAACCAGAGATATTTTTATTCATAATTTAAATATTCTAGTCAAATTATTTTTTGAAGCATAACTTTTTTTCCACTTTTAAAACCAAATCGTGAAATATAGTGAAAATTACACTCGTGGTAATAGTATTATCCTCTGTCGGGATTGATACAGCAGTCAAGAGTGGTTGTTTAACTCCAAAATTACATCAGTATTTAACCCAACACCAGTCAGCTTTGAGATACTTTCACTGGCTTGTTGTTTGGTCTCAAGCTTGGAGCCAAAGATATCTGAAATAGAATCACAGAACCATAGAATGGCTGAAGGATGAAGAGGACTTCTGGAAGCCAGCTGAATCAACAGCCTGCTCAAGCAGGGGCAGTTAGAAGTGGTTGTCCAGGACCATGTCCAGATGGCTTTGGAGTACCTGCAAGGGTGAAGACTCTACACCTCTCTGGAAAACCTGTTCCAGTGCTCAGTAACCCTCACAGTACAAAAGTGATTCCTGAAGCTCAAAAAGATACTTCTGTGTTCCAGGTGGGGATCATTGCTTCTACTCCTGTCACTGGGCACCATGGTAAAAAGCCTGGCTCCCTCCTCTTCATACCTTCTCTTCAGGTGTTTGTACACATAGGTGAGATTCCATAGACCCTAAACTCTCTCAGCCTTTCCTTACATTGGAGATATTCCAGTCCCTTCTTTTTAGTGGCCACTTGCTGCATCCAAATAGGTCTATATCTCTCAGTCCAGGACTGGAGCCAATGCCACACCAACACAGTAGAGAAGAAGGATCACCTGGCCTGCTGGCAATGCTATTTCTAATGCAGAATTAAATTATTCCGTTGTTCCATGACAAACAAAAATAATTCAGATCATGAAGGACACCTTCAGAATGTTTTGTTTCATGTGTGAGGTTTGTTTTATTAAAAACATAGCACTTAATTAAACTTCAAAATGATGGTTTACTTTTTTCCCTTTTTTTTTCCACTTATTTTTATTTAGGATCAAATTATTTAAGCAAACAGTTTTGGAACGCTTCTGGTGAAGACCACTTTTTACGTAATAGGAAAAAGATCTCAAAACTATGACTTCAAGCAGGAAAATATCTTTTTCAGAAAACAAAGAAGTGTCAACATGAAAGAAATTTATTAATTTCCTTGTCCAGAAAAAAATATTATCTAACAGTTACAGATGTATTGTGCTTACTGTCTGTGAGAGACTGGATTCATATCTCACTAGATTGTTTAATTATTGTGTCGGATCAACCATCTAGTCCATGTGTGTGTCAGGGGAGGGGCCATGGTCAGGCCTGTGGTCTCATGGCAAGATCTGGAAGGCACATGGCCTGCAGCCAACGTGGCGGCCCGGAGCACACATGGCACTATGGGGAGCCA
The DNA here is from genome assembly GCA_013396755.1 of Sclerurus mexicanus. NCBI lineage: Eukaryota > Metazoa > Chordata > Aves > Passeriformes > Furnariidae > Sclerurus > Sclerurus mexicanus. Next base: position 202,679 of record VWZF01006637.1, read on the forward strand.
TGTGGCTGGGCTGTCAATCAAATAAAGCCCACCTGGTAGCCCACCCACACCATGCCCCCTGGAGCTTCTGACTGGCTCATGGCAACCCTCACTTAGTCACTTCGTCTAGGAAAGCACTGAGTGGTCAGTGAGCCAGATGTCCCACCTGGGGAGAGTGGCCACAGTAGCCAAATCATATTAATAGAGGTGCACAGGGCCTCCATGTGGGGCTGTCTTCTCTTCTGGAAGCTGCCACCATGTGACTCTTGGTGGCAACTGTTTTTCCCTCTTCTCTCTTTCTTTACTCCTTTCTTCTCTCTTCTCTTTTTCTTCCTCTTGTGGGTAACTTAAAACCAATGGATTGTATTCTACTCGAGTTGTAGTTGTTGTGTGTTGGGTACTTTAGTGTAACACTCCTTCCTCGGTTCTTTGTTCTTCCTGTAAAACTCTTTTGTCAAAATGTTTATTTTCTCAATAAATTAAGTCTCTCGAGAATAACTATGTATCTTTTTCTCTTTACGTGATTCAAGGTATCAAAGAACTTAAAGACTTTACAAGCATTTGTGTGGGCAAAACTCTTGGAGTCTTAAATATAAGTAAATTTCCCAGGAAAGTGTATACCTTAGATATGGAATTTTACACTACCACACCATTTTCCCTCTTTTCCTACCAGTTTCCTTGGCCTACATTGATGGTTTAGGCCACAATTATTCTCTTAGTTCTTCACTGAGTTTTCTCAGATCACAAGGTCATCTTCTTCCCATTCCCCCGTATGCATCTTTCCTATATAGTTGATCCTGTTTTTCCCTGTCTTTACTTTTTCTCCCTTGTCTTCTCTCTTATTTCTACTCTTATTTTGTAGCTTTTCTTAAACACAGACTCTTCTCTCTTCTCGTTCAGTTGAACAAGTAGAGCAGCAATATGATAAAGTCTCTCTAGTGTAGCATGGGATTAGAAAACCATCTTTTACGCACTAAAAGCATAACAGGCTTTGGGAGTCTCAGTTTGGTAAAGATTTAGGTGTGCTAAGAGCTGTGAGGAAATATGTTTAGCAAGGATCAAATCTTCTGAGAAATAGTGGAAAAAAAAGTCAGTCTTTACTCGTATTACACCCCAGCCCAGCTTTACTGAGTGTACACTTTAATTTTAGACTTCAACAGATTTTGTCCACATGAACTCTTGCAAAGTCTTTGATTTTTTGATACCTTGAGTTCATGTTCAGAGAAAAAATGACACATTTTTCTCTAAGAGATTTAACTTGGTGAGAAAATAGGCATTTTGGCAAAAAGGATTTTACAGAGATAACATGCAATTTCACAAAAGCATCACAACAAGCTACTAGGACTAGCAGGTACTCCTATAGAGTAGGGAACCTCTGTTGTACCCAGCAAACACAAACCCATACAACTTAAGTGAGATAAAGAAAACAGGTGTTTAAGTTACCCATAAGAGGAAGAAAAGAGTAAAGGAAGAGAGATTAAGAAAAAAAATACTAAAGAGAGAAAGAGGGGAAGGAAATATGTAGTTACTCCTTAGAAGTCACATGTTGACATCTTTGAGTAGGGCAGGTCAAGGCAAGAGCGAGACCTGGTGTGTGTCTGTTTATAGCCTTTGGCTACTGTGGCCACTCACTTTCGGTGGGGCTTTTGGTTCAGTGACCACTCACTATCTCCCTAGCTGAAGTGAGGGGTGCTGCAGCCAATCAGAGTCTCTGGGAAGTGTGGTGTGGGGGGGCTACCAGGCAGGCCTTTTCGGTGGTCCCCCATGTCTACTTTGTGCCATGTGGCTGCCAACCCAGGTGGCCATCTTGGCTGACCATGTAGACACCTGTGCTGGAGGCCTGGTCCCCTCCCTCAATGCACACACACACACACGCACACATATACACATACACATACAAGCAACCCCATAGGGTGGTTCTGGCCGATAATTACTGATCTGGTGTGTAGCAACTCAACATATGCAAACCAGATTTGGAGAAGTGCACAATGCTTTTGCTAGACTGTAGTACTTCATCACAGAATCACAGAATAGTCTGAGTTGGAAGGCACCCACAAGTACCATTGAGTCTGACTCTTAAATGAATATCTGATATGGGGATCAAACCTGTGACCTTGGCATTACTAGCACCATATTTTAACCAACTTGAAAAATTTAGCATCCAGTGAATCATTTATTTCCTGTATCATAACATTGGCAAATGCACTGAGGCACTGGTTCTTCTAAAAATTCTGGGTTGTGTTTGGAACATGGGCAAAACCCACTCTCTCAGCAGCAGCTGATCAAGTTTTATTGAAAAAATGGGACCACAAGCTCCTTGCATATGTTTAGTGTTCTGAGTTTTTGACACAATGATTTAAGTCTAACAAATTCACCATACAAATCTAAGCTATATACCAGGAAATGGTAAATATCTTTAACTCATGATTTCTTACTGTGTTATTTATAAGACTTTTAAAAATATTATTTAAATATTACTCTAATTATTAAACGTATTTTTAATCTCATATTCTTAATGCAATTGTACAGAGAATGAAACTCAATTTTGCAATTATTTCTTAACCTTCAAAACATTTTTTCCCATTAAAGCAAATAAAATAACTTTTGGAACATATTTAAAATATAAAATTTCTTCCTTTTTTTTTAATTCAAACTGAATTTGGAAAGAATTAAAATAATTAAAATAAAGCTTCTGTATGGTGTTCAATAGTCACCTCTGACGAGAAGTAAATTCACATACCTTTCAGTCTCTTGGTTAATGCACTGGTTGAAGATAGAAGAAATGCAAATCCAAGTCTCTGATCTTCCTGCATCAGAAGGATCTGATTTGAGAAATTCTTCACCTCAGGAAAAGTGACATCAGAGTTGCTCAATACTCAGGATGAATGCCTGGGTCATCTGTGAAATAAAGCATGCTAATCTCTTCCCTATAATTCAAACAAAATTTCTAAAGATCAATAACATCTTTGAAAGAATGGAATTTTGACTTAACTGCAAACACTCAGATGTATTTTTTTTTTCCTTTTTGATTACGGATATGCTATTCTGTTAAGAGGACACAGATCAATTCCTCTAAGAACACCATGGAAGAACATCCCTCTCTCACAGGCACAGTCATGCTCATTTCTGAGTGAACAAAAGGAGGATTTACTTGAGTTCTACAGAAAACAGAAAAAGAAAATGAAAAATTAAATAGCTGAATGGTGCCTGTCAATGGGTCCGAAAATTCTTTTATGCAGCTTAACACACTGTGTAGCTAAGCTTTTATTTGATTCATCTCATTGTCAAAGTTTTAGTGACAGTAATTGGATGAGTACAAATATGAGTGAAACAAAACTCTTTCCTTTCCAGTACCCTCAATCTCTTGGTAAAGTGAAAAAGGGGAAGATGCAAAACTGGAATTGTAATTCATTCTTTTTCTTCTTCAAGTGCTGAACTTCTGTTTAATAACTGTATTATATATTTGGCATCCTCCCCAGCCCATCCTCATCCCACCTTATTCCTAACAATGAGATATTATCAAACTGCAGAATACTGTGGATATTTTGGGGAAGTTCCTTCAAATGACCACTAGAAGAACAAATTAGACTAATGTGAAAGATCTAGATACACATAACAGATTCTGGGTCAGAGCATGGACTGGATAACAGTCCTGAAGTCACTTTCAGCTATAAGATTTGATAAAAAATAATGATAAGTAAGTTACTAACCCTTACTTATCCAATGGTATTATTATTTTTGGAGTATGAGAAAAACAATGTTTTCTCAGCCATAGATGAAAACCTGAACTCTTCCAAAACAGAAGCACAGAATTTCAACTTTTTAACATAGAAATTTAGATGTCTTACTGATATATTAATCAGTCCTTTCTCATTCTGGATAAAGATTGCCTCTTTATTTCTCTTCTGCTGGGTTGATGAGTAAGTGAACTTCTATTTACTTCAGGAACTTGTGAATTTGGTAACAACCTTGTCAATGCCTTTCACTGAGCATTCACAGATCCTAAAGCTGTCCTCAGTTCTTTGTTTGCCAGTACTCAATCTAAATGAAATCTATCTGCATTGTCAAAGGGAAATTATTTTTTTTTACCTTTACACATATACCAAAACACAGTTACAGATCTAGTATTATAAAGCAATAGTCAATTATGCTGCTTTGTTAACCTGTAAGTGTTCAGGCAGAACAGTGTTCTGCAGACTGGTGGAAGAGCTACTTTTCCAGCTGCATAATGTCACATTGCCTGATCTTCTCACTATGGATTATCGCTTCCCTAAGTTTCTCATGTCAAAATTGCAGTCAAAGAGAGAGAGGTTGACTGGTTTAAATGCAAGATTTCTCCTAAGATGAAACATTTAAGTTGTCTTGGCAGAAACAGAGCTGGCAGATCAGAGTGGTGGTAAATTCTGCCAGGGAGTCAAGATGGACAGAGGCAGTGATCAGCAGATGGACATGTCCATAAGGTAATGTAGAACTAGAAAAGCATGTGAGATCAAAGCATAATAATACATCGTCCCAATGCAAACAGTATATTTTTTTTCCTTTTGTGTTCACCCTTAGCTTTCCCTCTTTTCTCAAGATTGTACTTTTTCTTTGCTAAATCACTGTGTTCTGAACCTGCTAGCCATATTCAGTGATTTTGAAAGAAATGTTTTAACCATGGTTAATCTATTGTTCATGTTAGATTTATACACTCTCAGATCACCTGGGAGGCTTAGATGGATTCTTGTTTGCATGAGTGTTGAATTAACAAGCTAGTTAAGATAGGCTATACCGAATGAGCACTTCATTTATGTGCTACTATTTCATCTTGCTGAAAAATTAATGCCAGATTTAAACATTTCTAAACTACAATTTTTCTTCCAGGTTCTGATTCAGAGCATGAGGTCATGTCTCTGAATTCGTTAACACTGATGGGGAGATGGAAGAAGAGAACATTATCCAGATCTTGCATAAATAACAGAAAATTATATCTACAGAAATCCTTTCACTATCTGGAATGAACTAACTTGTCAGATCTTAAATTCAAAACCAAGGAGCTCTTCTCCTCCATCTCATTTTTTTTTACCTCAGTCCTGTCTCAACAGTCCTTGCTCAGCTCACCTTGAAGTTTTGCTGAGGCTTTCATGAGTTGCTTCATTTTGGTAGCTCAGCAAAAATGCTAACAAAACTGTAGACCAACTGTAGCTTATCAGCGCTTTGCCAGGCTGATAAATAGAATTGGCTCAGCAAGACATCCTCAAATCCATGTAACACAAGGGAGGGAAAGATGCAGACAAGAGCAGGGGAATGGCCAGTGAAATTGTCACTTTTGCTGGCAGAAAGTTACTCAGGCATCTCTGCTGCTTAGGGAAATGTGCCAGAAGACTTTATAAAGGTGACACTGCTCCTTATCACCTGGGAGATCATCCAAGTCTCATTAAAGTAATTAAGTTTTCATACTTATTTTAATGATGTCTGGTTCAGGTGCTTTATAAACTGACTGATAAATCACTGCTAGGAAGTTAATAATGTGCAAATCAACTCTGATTTTTGTATATTATTCAAGGATCATAAGTAGACAGAAATCAAATACACACCATAAACTTATAAAGCACTTTGCATGTACCTACTCCTCTACAAAGCACAAACGTTAGCAATCTCCAGGAGTAAAAGGTCGGGCAAGGGAGGCAAGAGACCTGCATGGCTGAGTAGGGACCTGCTGGTCAAACTAAAGGAGAAGAGGCAAATGCATAGACAGTTGAAACTAGGTCAGGTGACCTAGGAAAAGTATAGACATGAAGTGCAGTTGTGTAGGGATGGGATGGGGAAAGCCAGGTGAAGCTGGAACTGAACCTGGCAAGGGGCAAAAAGAATAACAAGAAAAGGATCTACAGTCACCTGAATCAGAAGAGGAAGGTCAAAGAAAGTGTACCACCCTGATGAACAATGCTGGAAAACTGGTAACAAGAGATGAGAAGACTGGGATACTCAACAGCTCTTTTTGCCTCTGTCTTAAATGGCAAATTCTCTTCCCACACCTCTGTGCCTGGGAAGACACATAGAACAGCTCCTACTAGAAGCTGTACTAAGGCACATGGGGGGTAGGCAAGTGATTTGAAACAGCAAGCATAGTTTCATCAGAGGCAAGTCCTGCCTGACCAACTTACTGTCCTTCTGTGAAGGAGTGATTGCATCAGTAGACAAAGGAAAGGTTTCAGGTGTCATTTATCTAGACTTCTGTAAAGCCTTTGACATGGTTCCCCACAACATTCTTCCCTCAAAATTGCAGAGAGATGCATTTGATGAGTGACCTGTTAGACAGATAAAAAAGTGATTAGATAGTTGCATCCAGAGGGTAGTGGTCAATACCTCAGAGTCCCAATGGACATCAGTGACAAGTGGTGTCCCTCAAAGGTCCATATTCAGACCAGTGTTATTTATTATCCTCATTAATGACATAGACAAAGGAATCAAGTGCACTCTCAGCAAGCTTGAAGGAGATGCCAAGCCGAGTGGTGTGGTTGACAATCAAGGGTTTTGGTATCCATCTTTTCTGGATGGGACTCTGAGTAACCTGGTCTAGTGCAAGGTGTCCCTGCCCATGGCAGTGGGGTTGGAATTTTAAGGGTCTTTAAGGTTCTTTCCAAGCATTATATAATTCTATGATTCTAGTAACTCAACTTATTGTATATTCTGCTGTTGACTAGACTTTTCAGCTCATGCAAAACTGAGCACAATAAATATCATCCTGGGTATGTGGAAGCCATCTAAGATAAGCAACAGCAAACTGTAGAGATTGATAAGATATTTAGGACTGAAGTGACAGGAGAAAAATACTTTTTCTTCTGCCCCTAAAATCTTCCCTAGTAAAATGTGCTTGGCACTTATCCTGATTATACTATAATGTAATTTGTATTCATCAAAATTTGACATTTATTATTGAATCTGGCAGCTATTGCAATTCAAAACCCATGTACGCTAACAATTTAAATGTGATATTTTATGTGTTTAATGTATGAAAATTCTATTATTTGGTAATTTGACATGTTTTTGCAATAATAGTCACTCTAGGATTTATTTTAGTGATATTGACTGTTATGTGTTTTAGAACTGCTGATAAATTAATCTTATAAATAATTTAAGTAGTAATTGTAAATAAAATTCTCCACGCCTATTAATGTGGAGATTGAAACTAGTAACTCAGTCTGTGCCTTTATTCAGTTGCCTATCAAATTTTGTTCCCATTTGTTTGTGCAACTATCTCTTCTGTTCCTTCTCTGTTCCTTCTGTGTATTTCTACACACACTTGTTCAGAGAGTAGGACCAGTAGTTTTGGATGGCTCTCTGTGTGCATTTAGTGTATGAAGTAAAATAGAATTTTCAGTACCTGAAACTCTCTGGCACTGTTGAAGTGATCTTTAAAGAATACTACTGAATGCCCTTCCTGCCCAAGGTGCAGCCACACGAGTGCCAAGTACAGAGGGATGATCATTGCCCTGGTCCTCCTGGCCACACTATCCTCAATACAGGCCAGGATGTCATTGACTTTCCTGTCCACCTGGGCACACTCCCGGCTCATGTTTAGATGTGGTCAGCCAATACCCCCAGATTTGTTTCTGCCAGGAAGCTTTCTAGCCACTCTTTTGCAACATGTAGTGCTGCATGTGGTTATTGCGACCCAAGTGCAGGACCTCACATTTGACCTTGGTGAACCTCATACTGTTGGCCTCAACCAATCAATCCAGCCTGTCCAGATCCCTCTGCAGAGCCTTCCTGTCCTCCAGCACTTCAATACTCCCACCCAACTTGTTGTTGTCTGCATATTGAAAGTATTCTCATAGACCATAAATTAAAGATGACTTTTCAGTTGGCAATTTCATTACATCAGCTTCCTTAAAGGTATAATGGAATTGTTCTGAAATGCAACAGTACTAAGAGCTCAGGAAATATGATGCAATTAGCATCTGTGTTCATATTTGTGTGTCATGAATGCGAGAAAGGTAACAAGTGGTATTTTGTACATCTGTACTAGAAATTACTGAAATTTTGGCTTAGAAGTCAGAATAACACTTGTGAAAATAACACTGTAACTCACTGCCCAAATGCAGATGTAAAAATTAACAGAATATTTTAAATAAATGTTCAAGTATGTTTTGTATCTTAAATATAACAAAATATAACAAAATTGGAAAATGGACCCGCAGATTAAGAGCAAGCAAGCTGAAAATGTTTCCTTTTGTGGCAGTAATAATGGTGATATAGCCACACCAATAAGTATGTTGTAATCCTATTGTGTTTGATGTAGCCAAGTAGATTTACAGAGCAATATTTAAAATTAGCACATGCACCTAAGTATGATTATATTTTGGTACTATTATATCTTGTGCGGACAAAATGCATAAGCATTGTCATGAAATAGCATTCCTAGTTTCACTCAAAATTATTTGACTACAATTATCTTCTGTATAAAGGATACTACCTAGGCAGAAATATCTGGTAGTGAGTAATTGTTGCAAAGCACATAACATTGTTTACTCAGATAGGAGTACGTAGATACTCTCACTTGAACTGCATGCTGGCTGAAGAAATATAAACAGAGGCTAATGAGCAAGGCAAAATGTGAATTTACTGAAAGGTTTTTACTGGAATAAATGAAGTCTCTGTGATGTCTTTTCTTATTTCAAATCTTTAGTAATCTGAGAGAAAAAAAAGAGTATATTCATGGAATTCAGTGATAATCAGTCCAATATGATATGGAAAGGAATATTAAACACAGCTGAAACAGAGATAAAATAAAGGGATGTAATATTAGAAACTTGGAAGTAAGCAGTCATATGAATTCAGACATAAATATAAGGCAAGATAACATATATACAGTCAGATTGAAATAAGATCACTCCTGAAGTAGGTTTCATCATGCTGGATGCTACTAGAAGGTATTGAGGCAACATAAAATGTGAAACTAGTCACAAGAGGAAGCATTCAAACACAGGGATATGCTTTCCAAAAAGGAAAGAACAATAGAAGAAAAACATACTGATGTTGAACCTGTGCTCATGTTATCACGTCAGAAACTGTCAGTTCAGTGTGATTCTGCAAATGCAGAATTAAACAATGAAAAATGTCTTAATTTTTTTTCAAGAACAGCACAGAGCTCTGCTCATCTGCACAGTTACTTTTCCACTGCTGCTCTGATCTATTTAGGTTATGAGCTCTTTAGGGCAGGGACTGTGTTTTTGCAGAAACTTCAAGTGCAGCAAGGTTTCCAAGATACTATCTTATCATCACCATAGGTGTTAATAATTACACTTCAATGTGATTTCTTCCTCATAGATTATCACAGTATTACCTAATGATAGCCTTGACACACAAAGGCCTATAAAGTGAACCTGTAGTTGATTTAGCATACTTAATATTTTTAAAATGCAAATTGCATGTACCTCTAAATATTCATTTTTTGATGTTTGTACTTGCCATGTAGCAAAAGCCTTTTTGCTTTTGAATAGATTGGTAAACAGTTTTTCCATTGCCAAACAATTTCTGAGTATTCAAAAATTGTTCCTGTTTGACATTAGGTTTAAATCAAATCCTTTTGCAATTTAAATTACAGTGGATAAAATAGAGAAACTGCATGATACTGGAGGACAGCCATCATGAGGACAATTATCTGGGTTACGGAAAAAAGAGTTTCAAGTTCCTTCCCTACTAAATTTAAAGTTGGAGATATTTATTCTGCACATATATCTCTTTACCTGACTGTTCTGAAATGAAAATCATTCTTGCTAGAGATCTTCACAATTCCTCAAATAGGAGACTAGCTCTCTCTAAAGGGTAGTGAAAAGGGTACCCTGTTAGGCTAAAGCTGAATTAGGTTAGGACTTCACAAGATTTTTTACTCATATTTGACTCCCACACATCCATTCTGGTTTCATTCATTGCTTGGCTTCCCCCCAGCGCTCTCCTGAACTCTTATAGACACATAGAGATATGATGGATAACCTGAGACATCTAAACTGCTCCTTGATGTTTAATTTTAGACCACTGACATCCTCTCTTACAGTTCAAAATAGCAGCCTATTCACTGTGCTAAAATGTGGACTGTGATATTCCTCATAACTCTCTTAGAAATATCTGAACTTTTTTACTGAAGCTTCTGGGAAAACTGGTAAATTGTTACCCAAATAAACATTCAAATAATTAATTAGTGTAAAGAAAGAATGAAAAAAAACATTCATTCACTCACAGTTACAGTCAATAGAGCAAAGGATATAAATTTACGATTTTTTTTTTCATAGCTTCCTTCTTTCTTCTCTGTCCTTATTTACTGAAACATCTGAAATAGGAAAAAATCACCCACCATAATTTAATAAGTGACATTTAAATATATGAGGTATTGCAATTGTCTGACAAACACTCAGGGTTTTCAGCTGTTTTGTTTCCCACTGCAAGGCTAGAAGATCAAAGAGATGCTCTGAAGAAAAGCTTTGACAGAAAAGCATACAATTATATTAGATGACATTTCAAAATGCTAAATGTATTTTTCTCAATAACCCAACCTTCCATTTCTTCTGTTTCCTCAAAAAAGTAGAGGTCACAATCCAGACCACAGCAAAAAGTGTATCAGCCTGCAGCATTAGGCCTATAGGAATGACATATAGCCTGCTCAGTGTTTCTGGGTATAGCTACGGACACACTGAAATAGTTTATGCTGTCTCCAGATTCAAACTCTTTCTTTGTGTGCATCTCAGGGGGAGTCCTTTTTTTGCTAGATGAAATCTTAGTATTTATTCTTTGTAATTGGATATTTGAGGAAGGATCTGAGTGATTTATCATGAGCTCCCTATGAATGATCCACAGCAATGCACAATGCCATGGTAGAGGGCAGGACACAGTGACTGCCAAGCAGCATGTCTGCAGCATCCAAATCTGCTGGGGAGAAACAGACAGTAAATGCATATGTCACTGGGATAAACATATTCTGAAAATAAAATTAAATCAAGCATATTACAAAACAGCATGAATAGCTGGCTATAACACTGGAATAGGACTAAAGACCTTTCTTCACTAAGTGACATCTAACAAGTACTCTTTCTTTTATTTTCTCTTTCCTTTTTTTTTTTTTTAATTAGTTTTTTTTTTCTATTCTTTCAAGAATTACCATAGGACTTATGAACATAAGTAATAATAGGTTGCAAAAAAAAAGAAGAATATCACTTCAATTGGAATAAACAAAAGACATCTTGAAAATAAAGGAAGCTATCTTTGTCATGTTCTGCATCATAATTCAAGGAATACATTTTGGCATCATACCTCAAGAAGACTTTTGATCAACTGGATAAGTTAATGTGAGCCCTGAGATTTGAAGAAGATATTAAAGACTGAGAGTCTGGAATTACTTCTTTGGAAAAGACTAATCAAGGATAAGATAATAATCTTCAGTCATGTCGAGTGCTGCTATGAAAAGAAAGTGTTTCATGTTCTGATCCTGAACATAAGGACAGCTAAGTAAGAAGTGTGAATGAGAAACACTATAAAATAAAAATAAAAGAAATAATTCTAGAGCATTTCTAGGAAAGTTAACTTTGAAATGTGTCAGGAAGAAGAATAGGAGGCAATATTACATATCCCAGACAGATTGAATTACAGTTCTTGCTCAGGATTTTATCATCCCTCATACAGATATTAGTTATTCTGTCGCTTTCCAGGAATGGGTTTATAGCATGCCCAACCCCAATCTGTGTTCTGGGTTATAGATCCCAGGATAACCAATGTCATCAGACCTAGCCTAAGACCTCCATCTGAAAATATCTTATCAAAACGTCTTTGAACCAGCTTCATCAAATCAATGCATTATAATTTTTTTTTTCCATTCAGTTGTTCAAAGCATATTCCCGTCAGCTTCTCTCTCTGATTCATCCTACATGACCTATCTTACCCCACAGAACCCCACAGACAATTATTCAAACAGGCCACTTTCCCTCTTTTCAGTCTTGACTAAGCAGTTTGTCTCCAAGGCTGAATCATAAAGCAGAACTGAACAGGTTCCCATTGATAGGATCCTTATGACAGAAAAAAAAAGAGACTTCTTAAATTTGGATGAGCCTAAGATTTTTAAAGCTTTCATGGGGAATATGACAGTGTGAAAGGAATCCACAGTCACGAGTATCAAAAGTAGAAACAACCCTGAAAAAATAGCCTTGATGAAACAATTTCCAGGACAAAACATTTTTTATTGATGAATTATCAAATCTCCTGAGATGACTTACACAGCTATACATCTGGCAATGTTCCCTTTGGGGATACTTCTGACTGGATTATTATTTTAGTTTTCTGCTTCAGTCTAACAGTGCTTTCATGCTCCTTTAGCATAAATAATATACAAGCAGGTGGTCAGCAACTTGAGAGGCAGATAGAATCAGATATAGTATTCAAAAAATAAAATTCAGAGATTTTCAAAGTTCATGATAGATGCTGAAGAAGTTAATTCTATTTTAATAGTTTTTGAGATTGTTTTTGCCAGTTCCTTCCTAAATAAAGTAGAAATAAATTTAAATCTTAGAGACCTGCATAGATCACAAGGTGTTAATTGTTTAATTTTTTCAAGGAAAAGAAATAGTAATCCAAGAAATATTTGAGACTGAAAATATTTGTCCATTCTGCCGGTGGAAAAAGGCAGAGACAAAGGAATTTTGAGATCAGAACCAACCATAAATTAATCATCAGACAGGAGGGGTATGATGGAGAGCTTGAGGAGATGATGACTAAAAGGAAAGGAAAGGCATTACTTAAAACCCAGCCATCAGATTAAGAAGAGGAAGAAAGTGCTTTTATTTTCTTTGAGTGAGTGTAGCATTTCTCCTGAGAGTGCTATAACTTCCTGAGGACATTGCAGAAACCGCATATCACAAATTGATCATCTGGGAAGAAAATTTGTAATACGGAACCTCCATTCTGTGTTGTCATAACAACAAATAGGATTTATCAATTTGAATATAAGATGCAATTTTATAAGACTGTTAACCATATGGAATTTCTACAAAAAACCATCTTCTTTAAACCCTTGAATGTTTCTTATCCTTAAATTACACCACAGTTTAAATTAAGCAGAAAAACTTTCTGCTGCTTCTTTTATACCACATGAGGATGTAATAGACTTTCAGAAAACTTCTCAGTCTTGATTTCAAGCTGTCAGGAGATGCAAAAACCTGTCACTAGCATTGATAGATTTTCTTCCCTAATTGAAGAAAATGCACAACTTATTTCCAATGTGAATACCTAGTTTAAATTTCCAGCTACTGGTTCTTGTTACAATGTCTTGCACTAGATAAAAGAGCTCTGTAGTACCTAATGTATTTTTTTTTCTGTGGAGATACTTACACACTGTAATCGAATAAGCTTTCAATTGTCTTTTTGATATGCTCTGTATTTCACTTTAAGGTACTTTCTCCAATGCTTTCATCATTTTTGCTAATCTTTTTTTCCCCACGAACTTTCTCTAACTTTTATCTTTCTTTTAAAATATCTAAAGACCAGAATTATAGGAAATATCCTGATAACACTCCCCACAATGGTAAAATCAACTATATGCTCTAATTAAATTTTCACTTCCTTCTCCAAGAAGCTACAGCATTACTACAGCATTGTTCTGAAAGCTGGTTATCTTCCACTAGGACTCTGAGACCTTTTGATTCTCTTCTTTTAAGAAAAAGAAAAAAATCTTATTCTGAAAACTACAATATTAAATTCATAGCTTTCTATCTGGCCGCTTTAGAATTAGTTAATTTGAATATAACTTGGTTATCAATCTATCCAGATTACTTTATGGCACCTACATTCTCACTATTATTTACCATTGCAATAAATTTTGTGCTTTCCACATGTTTTATTGGTGGTGATTATGTACTTAGTTCCTTATTATGTGTCACTGGACAGTGTCTTGTTCCCTGTGAAACTCCATTCTCCTGTATAGTAATGACTAATCACTGATGACTCATTTTTAAATCAGTTAACTAGTTCTTGATCCTTTCAGTATACTTTATGATACCTGTGATTGGTTGAAATTGGCCAAATGCCAAGAGCCAAAGGGCCCAGGACAGAGGCCCCAAAGGCACCTCCTGGCCACAAGGGATAAAAAGGAGAAAGGGGGGTGGGGGAACCCACAAAACTGAACTTCAGTAGAATTAAAACAGTTTATATATATTTACACATATATACATGTATATACAGAAGAGAAAAGAGAAAGAAAACAAGTTTTCACTTCCCTCTCACCAAAACAATTGATGGTCCTGTGTCTCAGGACACCTCCTCCTGACCCGGCTGGCTGATCAGCAGACCCACACCTACGGCCCACTCCCACACCAAGGGTGACTGCAGGGAGCTCCTCTACTCTCCAACAATGCCGGAAGAAGGACTGACCCCTGACTTCCGACTCCTCCTTTTTATATCTTTGCTTACATAAAGAAATGAGATGGAATACTTCCTTAGTTATGATGCACTTACCAGGAAAAGTCTAAACCAAAACCACTACAATACCATATTATGTCTGCTAAGTATATTTATTAAACAGTGAAAATTAATTATCTGTAAATCTTCTTAAAAGTGCTTTCAACTTCAGATTGCTCTAGCCTGCCTTCGGCGACGACTGGTCTTTTCATTAGTGAGACATCAGAAATCATGCTTATATAGAGTCTTTCTGTGCTAGAAGGTAATCTATCAGGAGAACTCCGTAATAACTTGTTTTCAGCCAAACAAAGTTGACACTAACAACATAGAGTACAACTGACATTCTGGCTTTCCTGCTTTTCCCTTTATGAGATGAAAACTACTAAGAAAATACCTAAAAATTTTCTCAACATATCAAAAATCTGGAATTGTCTCTGCATTCTGACGCAATATTTTTATCTGTTCCAACAAATTATTAGTAGCAGTTTTCTAAACCAACTTACAATTCTCATCAGTCTTGCAATTACATCTCCTCTATTTTGTATTGAGGAAGTCAGTATACAGTGATCAATGTACCAGAGAGCTCCTCTGTCTCTCAACACCAAAGGTCTGACCCCATCTCCAAATTCTTTTGGATTCACTGTACTTTTTCAAATGGTAGTGTGTAGCATAAGAAAGCATAAGAAATGCATCACGCTTCAAATTTGTGAGTGAAAGAAATGCTAACAAAAAAAAAGGGAACTGAACAGAAAATGTAAAATATGTATTCTTATATCTAAATGTAAAAGAAATAATTTCAAAAATCTTTTAGGGATCAACTAATTGAAATCATTGCCATCCATAATTTTTGAGATCTCCATTGTATTTATTTGTACTGGTTCGTTTGGACACTGAAGAGTCAGTTTCTTTTATAGTAGTTGTCCTTATCATATTTGTTTTATATCTTTTCTAATCTATTTCTATCCTTTATTTTGTTTAACTCTTGCTATAACTTAACCTGCTTGAAAAATGCTTCCATTTCCCAAGGTACCAGAATTATTTCACATGTGGATACACATTCAGTTTGCACAGTGTTGTAGTAATACTGGCTCTGTTGTTGGTTGACCTTTTCCTAGTTTCTCTCCTCCTCCATCTTGCTTTTAGAAGGGTTTTTTTCTTTCATGGTCATGGTAGCTAGAGGTTTCTCTCTTCTTTACTCATATAATGAAGAAAACACTCACCTATTGCCATGTATCAGAAGGTTTTAGAAGTTTTGTATTGGTCTGTCTCTTTCATACCCATCAAAGTTAGCAGGTTTTCCTATAGGACTATGTCACTGCCTTAGCAAAGATCTTTCATCTGAAGTCTTTTCCCATAAGGTAGGTAAAAAAAAAAAAAAATCTGAGTAGACTTCATGGGGGTCCTGGGTCATTAAACTGTGTCAGGATACAGTCCCTCTTAACTTTTGCTAAACTCTGAAGTAGATAATTATGCATAATTATCTATAGGATGAATAAATTGTCACTGCCATTTTTATGTAGAATCATAGAATAAATATTCTGAGTTGGAAGGGATCAACCTCCTAAGTGAATCTGCTGAGCCCATGTTCTAAGGGAATGGCCCATACAAGGGATTGAATCTGTGACCTTGACATTATTAGCATCAACTTTTAACCAACTAAATTAATCTCATGGTCTGTTTAGTGTACTTCCATGTTTGCTTAAAATTACATTCATTTGCTGATTTTCATACCAACAAGATAGACATTTTCTAATCTTCGTTTACTTTTCCTATTTTTAAAATAAGTAGACACTAGAAAAGAAAGTGCATTTTATGTATTTTAAGACTGTTCTCTGCCAACAAAAGTGCAGATTGATGCATCACAAATCCTATGTTTATGAACTCCCTGCTCCCTACATGTCTTTCAGACAAATAAAGCAATGGGATTAAGTTAATGGAGGAAAATAGTAAGATAGCAAATTCATGAGACTTCCAGCTATTACAGCTCTGAGCAAACGTCATTGCAACTCTCAGAGTCACAAGGAAGGATTTGTTCTGTATTTCTTGCACTTGTTACAATCTTTGTCAACAGGATGATGAATTTAATTCAAGAGACTATTGTATTTCTTGAATTACAGTGGTGTGCCTTGTCCTCTACTCTTTCCAGTTTTCCATCATTTCTTTATAACTGGAAAATATTCTTCTTTAGTTTAACAGTTGTTGTATCTTCACCTCCTTGAAAAGTGCTTCCATATAACAACATCTCTGTCTTTCAGAAGTTGATTAGGTGGAGATCTCTTCCACATAATTTGAGTATAATTAAAAATTTTGAAAGAAACTTATATTTAATTCTCCTCTGTTGTCTGAGACAAATCTTTGTCTTTTGTCTGCCAGAGAGCAAGCATGCAAGAAACAAGGTGAGAGCGTGGCCAGGACAGTTGACCCAGACTGCATAAAGGGATATTCTGTATCACAGAATGTGTTAGTATATAAACAGAGGCGTTAGCTGGGAATCACCAATCACTACTCAGGAAGGGGATGGGCATGGATCAGCAAGTGATGAGCAATTGGATTGTGCTGCACTTGTTTCTCTTGGGTTTTTTCTTCCCTTTGTCTCTCCTTTTCATCATCATAATTATTGTTTTGTTGTTATTATTAAATTTTGTTTCAATTATTAAACTGTTCTAATCTCAAGGCAAGAATTTTATTTCCAGTTCTCCTCCACACGGTGAAGGGAAGCAGGAGACTGGTATGAGACAGTGGTACTTAGTTGCTGGCTGGGTTTAAACCGTGACAGCAGATAGATAAAAAGGAAGAAAAAGAAGGAGGTCACTTCTTGTCAGCCAGTGCTTGACAATCCTGTCCATGAAGAAATTTTCCCTAATATCCAATCTAAACTTCCCCTAGCACAATTTGAGGCCATTTCCTCTTGTCCTGTCCCCTGTTGTTTGAAAGAAGAGACCTATCCCCACTTCATTACAATCTCCTATCTGGTAGCTGTAGAGAGGGATATTGTCCCTCATGAGGTTCCTTTTATCCAGACTAAACAACCCTGGTTCCTGCAACTGCTTCTCAAAGGACTAGTACTTCTTGGTCACCTGGGCGCACTGCTAGCTAATGCTCAGCCAGTTGTTGACCAGCACCCCCAGGCCCTTTTCCACTGGGCAGCTTTCTAGCCACTCTTCCCTAAGCAGTAGCCCTGCATGGAGCTGTTGTGACCAAGTGCACTTCACCTTGGTGAATCTCAGACAGCTAGAAATAGTGACAAAGGCATTTGATGCTAATGTGGAGAAGGAGATAGCCAACAAAGTCAAGGGTGTCCAGGCATTTAAGACCAGAAAGCAGGGAAAGAGTAGGGAAAAAAATACAGAGATAATTAATCATTCTCTTGATAGAAAGCCATTTTTGTTTTGATTCTGTTATTAAAACAGAATGGTGAGGTTTTTAGTTAGAACAGGAAAGCATAACAGGCAGTTGTTGTACAACGTCTAGCATTTCTGTAGTCATATAGATTACAAAGAATAAGAAAACAATGAATTTTCTTTGAACAGGTAGAAGATTCCACCCTCAGTAACGGAACTGTGTTATTTCTGAGGATTCATTGAATTCACTGAATATTCCCATTTCAAAAAGAGTATGAGTTTCAATAAGTCTCTATTATAATGTATCTAGAAACTGCCTTTTGTTTTGGCTCTGGAAAATATTAAGACACCTCTTAATTCAAAAAGCCTTGATTTTCAGCAAAGTTGTTTTCTTTATAGCAACATTTCACCTGAAGTAAAATATATTAACCTTTCTAGCCCTCTCCTCTTTTTCTTCATAAGCTTCAGGAAAATGTTGCCGTGAAATATTTAAAGCAGTTCAGTTTACTGTGGGCTGATTTCAGCTCACCTCTAAGGAAGAGATATTCTCCTAGTAGTTCAGAAATATTATGAGCACTAAATAGTAACAGAAGTTCAGAAAAAATAAATTGGGGTTAGTACCCTGTTGATGTCACATTCTTTCCTGTGAAGGTGTTTAGAGTTGGAAAACTAATGGAGAGAGACTGTAGAACTAAAGTGTTTCAAAGTAAGGTGAAAAAGTTTAAATTAATCTTTCCTTTGAGCAAGCTTGCCACCTCAACTCAGGCGATCCTCTCTGTATGTTTAATGCCATCATTACAATTATTCTTCCCTCTTGACTGAAAAATGAACTGTGGTTTCCTGGTCCAGAATAACTGCTGATGATTTGTACTCACTAGCTTAATCCCACTGCATACAATGTAAGTGCAGTAGCTCTTATGAAAGATTTTTGTTTTGGTTTGGTTTTTTCCCCTTCTTTTCTGTTTTAGAAAAACTCTTAGTAAAGAAGAAATGTTATCAAGAGATGTTCTACTTCCTAAGATTAGGTAAGAATCAGTCAGTTCCTTTTGCTATAACGTACTTGTAACAATTTTTTACACAATATGAACAAAATTTCACATTTTTACCTTGCAAATATATTAGCTGAGCAGATCTGTATGATAAAGATTTGGTGGGAATGAGGACATACACATCTCAATGTCTCATAATTCATCTGTATTTCCATTTCATCCTGAAGCCTTGAAATATTTCACATATGCAGTAAACCCATATCTGATCATTTATGATCTTCTGCTAAAAGCAAATATGCTATCACTTCTGAGATATTTTAAATGTTAATTGTGGAGTTTGAAAAATGTTTGTGGATCATTTTCCCGTTAAAAAAAACCCTCTGTTTTTTGGGTTTTTTAGTGTCAGAAAATGATGTGATTGGTTATTTGCAATGAGATTAACAGCTTCAAATTCAAATTTCTATTTCATTCCTTGCTTATAAAACTTGCAATTTTGTTTTTTTGTTTGTTTGCATGTTTTTTTTTGGTGGAATTTGCCATTAAAAAAAAAAGTTAACATGGCAAATTTACGCTTTCCCAAAAAGAAAAAAAAAAGAGCAAAAAGTATTTATTAACCATTCCAAGAATATTACCCTCAGTGCAAACTCTGGAACATAGAGGGCACTGTTACATTAATGAAAATAACATTTTACAAACTGAACCATTTAGAATTGCTTTTAATGTTAGGAACTAAAACACCAATATGCTATAGGATAGTGATAGTTATGATGTAACTGTTCCTGTCTGCAAAAAGGCAGTTCATATAAAATATAAATGGAATCACATATGCCAGTCTTTCCTAAGCAGTAGCCCTGCATGGAGTTGTTGTGTATTCATCTAAAGTGAGTAAAAAAAGTAAAAATCTCTATACAGAGATTACTTTTATTCATTCTTATTTATTTGATTACATTTTGCATTTTTTACTAGTAAATTCTGTGGCTTTAAAATAGCTTTGTAGTATTCTAACTTGCAGAGATGTAACCTTAATCCTCCTAATGCATTTTAGAAAGGATATTTAGCACATAACTGGTAGATCACAAAGTATAATCAGTATTTTATGGATAGAGAGAAACGCAGTAATTTTATTTCTGTTGTGTTTCTTCATGAGGAAGCTGTCTACTCAGCACTGCCATAGCTCTTTGTTCCTGGCCTTTTATCCCTCTCCTACTGCCCACAAGCAATAGAAATAATGGAAGAAGAGAAGATTTATGCTGACTGTTTTCCTGGATCGCCATGCTTTATTCTGCTCTGGAAGACCGTCCAATTAAGAACTACACTTGTAGGTCAGAAGATAGAAATCAGACACCATTTGTGAGATTGTGACAAAGGCAGAGAATGGCAGATTTTCTAGTTGAGGAAGTTAAGATCATTTAAGAGACAAGTCTGAAGACCATACTCAAAGCCCTTTGGAGTTGGCTGCCAAACCTTTTGGGGTGACACATCCTCCTGGGGAAGGCCTAGTCCAGGTCTCAGTAGACATTGTACTCTGCCACTGACTAGAAAGTGTTTAGAACGACTCTAGTAATTCAGGTCCACATGTCATTTATTATTCAGTTTCATTGGAAAAGAGTCCACAGACAGGCTGAAGTTCATTGATTCAAGAGGAAAGATGCTAATTCTCCCACATCTGCTCAAAGATTGAGAAGGGTAATACCCTCTTCAGCATCATCTTTTATTTTGTGGCCCAGCCTTTTTTTGAGTGTGTTTCTTTATCTGAAAGTGATGAAACTGTAAAATAAAGTTCCCTCATTTATGGAAGGAGCACAGTGACTTTAATATCAATTTTCATCAATCTTCCAGAGCATATAAAGTTATAGGAAATCACATTTTCTTAGCAGATCACACTAAGTGTAGAACTAAGAAAATGGCCTGGGATCTATTTTGATTAGAGCTTTTAAAGTACCACCATATAAAATATCTGGTATCAGTGACTCTTTCTTAAAAAGCCAGTAACTGTGAGATTGGACCTCTTTGTTTGCAATTATTCTGCTGTTTGCAGATATCCTGAGGTTGAAGAGACTTATTCAACTTGCACTGTTTTTTATACTAAGTGCTTAAATGGGTGTATATGTATGCTAGTTCAGTTAATGGTAGTTGCTTTTCTTCAAAGCACAATTGATTAGTAATTCAGCCATGGGCAAAAATTTAAGAGGATATACTAAAATTATTGTTTAAATATTTGTCATCTGGCTAAGGACACCGCTACATTTGGAACATCATGCCATCAAACTTTATCAAATATGACCTGGCAAAAAAAAAAACAACAAAAAAACACAAACAAACAAACAAACAAAAATAATTCTTCTCCTGAGACGTTTAGTTTCCCTTATACTATTATAAACTTCTAGTGCCATAAGCCTCAGTGTTCTCTTAAAACCAACTACAAATGTTGATCCCTGCTATCAAACACAAACGTCTACTCTTCTCTTTCCAGTGGAGAACATATTTTTCTTTAATTACCTTTTAAAGAGTAATTTCTGTGCTGCACATGAATATTATGATGGAGAACACTTTTACAGTTTTATGTGAGCATGTATATATAATGGAAATAGTGGGAAAAAAAAAGGTTTTAAACTGAAATTTTAGAAGTTTGAATATAATTGACTTTTGACTGTCATTGAAAAAACGGTGACTATGGTTCCACTGTGAATAGAAACTTTGCTGTTGCTTAAAGATGGACTAGAATTAGGCATTAATCAAATGAATCTTAGTTTAGAAAGATATCCAGAAATTAATAAATAGTAACATTCATATTTATCACACACATTTTCAATGCAATGAAAATTTGCCATAATTACATAGCCCATATTGGAAACTAGCTATTATAAATCAAATAATATTAGATGATATTTAATCTGAAATTCCATAACCTTACATTTTCTAAAGTAAAGCAAAAAAAAAAAAAATCTGAGAACACGTGTAAAAAAACCTCATGTAAATTATTGTGCTACATAATGTCATTCTTGTAATATCAACTTCTGAAGAAAGGTTATTGATAGAAAATTATTTTGGGTGTTCTGACCAGGCAGTTTTCTGGACATTTGTGATAATACACATAAGTTACCACCCTCAAAATTCAAGTTCAAAGGAATTTCCTAAATTTAATGTTATTTAATGAACCATATTAGATTTTGTAATATGGGGAGTATGACTGTGATTTTGCAATGTTTAGAGTTATTTTGTATTTCTGTAGTTTTGTACAACAAATATAAAATATAAATATAAATATATAAATATATATATAAAATATAACTCCATGAAACTAAGTATGGATATGTTTGATAAATATATTCATAGAAGAGTTTTTAATGTTTAATTCATAGAGGTTTTAATTCCAATATTGCTAAAAGATATAGGATTTTTTCAGCATTTCTTTGTTCGAGGTATCAAATAACATTCCTTTTTTTCTCTGTCACTTCTCAAAAAAAAAAAAAGATATTCAATTTCAGGTCAAAAAGAAATTTTGAAAAAAATTGCATAACCTAGACTAATGTTTTATAACTCAGAATTCTACTCAAGAAATATTGGGAGGTCTGCTAGAAGTAGTGAGAAGGACTAATACTATTTTATATCCTGGATGAGTGTGAAATATTGGGCTCAAAATTTGACCCAGCAAATTTTTTTCCATGTCACAATGACATGTTTTCAAACTTATTGATATACTTGAACTCTACACTGTGCAATACTCTTTTCAAACATGAAAAACTGCAAGACATCCTACATTAGCCATGTCACAAGTGTAAGAATGAATATTTTCTTTATAGACCATCTGCACAAGACAAGAAAAGAATATCTATCAAGCAATAGTTTAAATCTAATTCTACTTTAAAAAAAAATAAACCTGGAAGTAGTTGAAGGAGCCAGGTGTATTTGACAAAGAGATTTACATACCTTAGAACTATTTAACTGTGTTATAGACTAGGGCTTTGGAAGAATTATACATATGAACTGGCAAGTCTTTGAAAAAGAAGGCATTTTTTATGACATAAATGAAGCCACAGAAACTTCTGGGCATAAACTCAGCATATTTGCAATGTACAACCTGCAATTTAAAGTTTTTTTCTGGAAAAACAGCCCTCAAAGTTGGCAATAAACATGCCTATTGATGGAGACAAAGACCCACAGACTTTTTTGAGTTTCTTTTTCACTTAGCACTATGTATTCAACTAGACAAGGAAAAAAATATTTTAAATGCTTATGAATTAAGTGGTCCTAAATGCTTTTATTTTCCTGAGTTTGATTCATATTAACGCAGCATCCATTTTCCTTTAAGGTAGCCTGTCATAGCCGATACATCTTCTGGGACAGTCCCTACAACTCCTGTGTTCTGTTCTGCCCCTGGCAAGCCATAATAATGTCACATTCGAAGACCTCAACTCTAGCACTGTGATTATAACTGGTTTTCTTTTTCAGTTCAGTTCACAGCTCTCTTAACCCAATCAGTTCCAAAAGACTTATTCATGCTGCAGTTTTATCTTCTGTTTCCTTTCACATTGATAAGTCCCTTCCCTGTTAGCAGACTTCAACCAGAAAAACAGTGGGCTTTGAGGAATTGTAATCATAAAAAAGCATGATGAAAAACCAGATCTGCAATGTTCAGACTATGGAAAGAAACCTTCTTATGCTAAGAACTAGATCTTTGAAGTAGGAGTTCATGAATGAGAAACAAAAGATGCTCAACTATCATGATCATGTAATCTTCTACACACCTGATTAGGTTGTTTTATAGTGACTTTTTTGGGACAAAGTTTTTGCTTTGTGGAATACGGAGAAGTACCAAAGGAAATTAAGAATTATGACAAACTGCACACAGACACAGTTATTAAAGAACAATATACTTACAGGTATGTTTTTATTGAATGAGCGTTACAGTTTGCTGATTGTTAAGAAAAATAAATTTCATTATATGTCTTTATCGAAGGAGGGCTTCTTCTTTTTGCTTAGAACTGCAGATTGTTCTGACAATCCTCTGTTTCTTTGGCAAACTGTAGGTATAATAAGGAAATTTTCAATTCACATTTTCTGAAAACTGAAGGTGAAAAAGACATCAAGAATATACTTTTACTACATTATTCATTTTAAGAGAAAGCGAGACTAGAAAGTGATTTCCTACCTTTCAGTTCACACAACTACCCATATAAATTCTTGAAGACTGAAATACTACCTACTTTATCTTTTCTTCCCATAATGCAATTCATTTCCCAAGCAAAAGCAATAGATATTGCCTGTGTATCTAGTTATTTACTCTGAAATTTTTCTGAGCGTTAGTTAATGCTTCTGTAAACATACTCATTTTTGCCATTTAGAAGACATACAAACTTCCCACACATATTCTACTAGATTTGAACAATACTATAGGGTGCTTTTGAAAACTATTTCAATCACACAAGCTTGTT
Organism: Sclerurus mexicanus; assembly: GCA_013396755.1. Lineage (NCBI taxonomy): Eukaryota > Metazoa > Chordata > Aves > Passeriformes > Furnariidae > Sclerurus > Sclerurus mexicanus. Next base: position 226,844 of record VWZF01006637.1, read on the forward strand.
TGGGTTTTTTTTTTCTCTGTCATTTGTATAATTTGTAAAGCAGATTTTGGAAATTCTTTTTTTGTTGGTGTTTGGGGGGGGGGGTTTGTTTGTTTTGTGGTTTTTTTCCCCATATAGGCACAATCGAAGAACTAGATGAGTGAATATCAACTGCAAAACTCTCATAAAATCATTTTTCCCCTATATATTATCTTGTGACACTTACAGAGTCATATTTGCAGGAGTATAACATCTGTAAGACTGAACGTGTGTCTCAGTTTAAAAAAAAACCCAAGATGTCAGTCAAGGAAAGTGAGGAATCTTCCTGTACTAGGAAGAGGGCTTTTGGTGCAGTTCTATATACAAACATCAGGGGATGCTGTCGCACCTTGGAGGGGCAGGGGCTGCAGTGCCTAGTTACGGCCAGCAGGGGCGCTGTGGGGCGAGGCATAGGGAGGTGTCTATTCCAGAGCTCACGTAGGAATGGTGGCCACAGAGACAGGCTGGAACCTTTCCCTGTGAGCGGTGCAAGTACCCTCCCACTGTCTTTTCTCTGAAAATGTTGAAGGAGGGTTAGAAACTCCTCTACAGATGGGACTGGTCCCTCAATGAGTCCATGTTGGAGTTGGCTTAACAGAAGAAGTTTTCACTGTATTGTAACATGAAGTCTTTACCCCTTTTTCCCAAGTTACCCCCCTTTCTCCTGGACTTGTTGTCTCCCTAATTAGTATGCAAGCCTTGGCTAGGCCAGGTGAGGTCCCCTGATTGGCCCTTTGTTAACCCCTTCCCCATTGGCTGTTAAACCTTTAAATACCCTGACCTGTACTCAATAAACTCTCTCTCTCTGCACCCTCCCCTGTGGTCTCCGGTGTGTCTCTGTCCCGCGGGACATGTCCGGGGCCATGTGGGTGAATAGAGGGGGGCGAGGGGGAGCGCCCCCCTCAAGTCCATAGTGAATCCAGGCAGTGGTGGTTGTCTTCTCAGGAGAGCTGCACAGGACGTGCTGGGACTCCCTCCCAGTGCTGCCACCAGCCCAGCAAGGTAGCAACTGGGCACCCAAGCAGATAGAAAACAAATGTGTAGGGCACTGGCAAAAACTGAGCCTGGGGAAACCTCTCTCTGACCACTTCACTAGTCGGAGAAAAAAGTGAAGTTCAAAAAAACAAACAAACAAAAAAATCTTCCCCCAACCCCTCCCCAGCCATCATGTTGGAATGCAAAACCATTAGGTATCCCTTTGTTTAGGCTTTAGACAGTTAGGTGGCTCTGGCAGGTGGTGAGAGAACTGAGCTCCAACAAGCCACCTTGTTCTGGCGCTCAAGCCCCAAACCACTGTGTTGACAAGGGTCAAAAAAACAAAAACAAAAAACCTCAAACAAACAAACAAACAACAAACTAAACAAAAACCCAAACAAATTCCATGAAAAATTTTGAAACTCTAACAAGGTGTACAGACATTTTGTTTTGTAAAGGGACAATCCTAGCAACATGGAATCGTTTGAGTTGAAAGGGACCTTAAAGATCATCAGGTTCCAAGCCTTCTGTCATGGGCAGGGACACCTTTCACTACCCTAGATTGCTCAAAGCCCCACCCAAATTGGCCTTAAACCCCACCTCTCTCACCTTGTCTTCATAGGAAGGTGTTCCAGCCCTCTGATCACTCTTGTGGCCCTTCTCTGGACTCACTCCAACATTCTTATGTTGGGGGTACCAGAGATGAACACAGTAATCCAGGTGAGATCTCATGAGAGTGGAACAAAGGGGGAGAATCATCTACCTCAACTTGCAAGTCATTCTTCTTTCAATGGAGTCCAGGATACAGTTGTCTTTCCAGACTGCAAGCACATGCTCTGGAGTTATTTTTCAGCTTCTCATCAACCAACATCCCCAAGTCCTTTTCCTCAGTGCTGATCTCAATCCATTCTCCACTCAGTTTATATTTGTGGTTTGGTTTGCTCCAATTCAAAGGCTGGACCTTACACTTGGCCTTGTTGAACTTCATGAAATTGCCTACCTTTCAAGCCTGTCAAAGTCCCTCTGGCTGGCATCTCTTCCCTCCAACTTGTCATCTGTACCACACTGCTTGATGTCATCAGCAAATTTGTGTGATGGTGCACTAATACCAATGTCCAAGTTGCCAACAAATATATTAAATGGCACCAGTCCCAATATCAACACCTGAAGAATGTCACTAGTCACAGGTCTCCATTTGGACATTGAGCTGCTGACTAACACTGTAATCCCAGCATAGAAGCCACTAGATTTGTGAGGCAAAATTTGCCCTCAGTGAAGCCATGTTGGCTGTCATCAATGACCTTATGTCCCATGTGTCTTAGCATGACTTGCATGATAAAACACATATTTACCAGTATTCAAAAGTATAGAATGATTACTAAATGAAACAAAATTTCGAAACTCTCCCTTTGAAATGTTCAAAAACATGAGAACAGTATAAAGCACAGTACTGGAGACAGAGGCAGCCCATATTTGACTAAAATTTCCATTTCTAGAATATATTTTACTGAATTTCTTAAAGAGGTTAAATAATTAAAAATTAAATAATGAATTAAATAAATCACAAGGAGTTTTTTGCATAAAGAATGGAAAAATGCCTTGTTTGATTACTTGTATTTCTAGTTTTATTGAGCCCTAAATTTTTCTAATAGTTTTTATTCTATGTTTGTTTCATCCTCACAGCTTCATGTTGATTAGACTGCTCTCTCTTAGGTGAGCTAGCACAGCCTGGAGCAGATAGAATTCTTTCCACACAGCTGCCTTGAAGAGCTGCGCAGTAACAGATGTGTGACAAAACTGTGGTCCCTAATCTGAATGCCTGAATATCACATCACTGAGAGAAAGATGCCAGACACATCCTCTAATATGTACAATCTCACAAGTGGGCAATAGGGAAGACTGTCCGCTATTTTAATGGATAACATCTTCACCAAAATATGGGAGTCAGGTCAGCTCAAGATAAACATGAAGGGAGACAAGAATATCTGGAAAATGCTATAGAGTTTCAGATTGAGTATCACAGTTTTAAGAAGAGATGAAAACATGAACATTTTTAAGTTATTGCTATTCCATCCATTGGTTTTGAAAGACACAAGTTTTCATTTTCAGCATCTTCTTTGGGTTTTGGGAGATGTATTTTCTTTAGAAATACTCCACTTTCTTTTCTAATCATCTTTATCCTTTGATAGTTTTCCTTTGTCCTTTTCTTCTTTTATAATTTTAAGAAAGTAGTGATGAAAGACTAGAAATAGGTAAAAGGAAGTAGAAGAAGAAATTAGTTTTTCTTCTCTTGGCATACCTTACCCTACATTTAAAATGAAGTACTGATATATATTGATTTCTAATTTTGTTTTTTTAGTATTTGGACCATCTCTGATTGTAACTTGTGTTAAATTTCTTCAGATACAAAGATAATCATCCAACATTGTTGCCACTTTTCTCTGTGACCTCAGCTCAAAACACACTATAGAACACAGAATACCGAATTCTCCATCAAGAACCTGTAGGTTTTCTTTTTCATTTCTCCCCTTTTCCATCCTTTCTTAAGCAACATCCTTTCCATGCTGAAAATCCCTCAAACTGTCTTATTCACTCTTATGTGTCTACTTTTTTCTGACCTCCACCTTCTTTTTACTGGCAAATTGAGTTCTTATATTTTATTACCTCATAGTCTTTAGAAGGGGTGAGTTCTAGAAAGGATGAGTTTTGCCATTGATTTCTTTTATTATTTTATTTTATTTCCTGTTTCTTTTAGAGCAGTAGTTCTCTTCCTTCCACAACTGCCTGAGTAACTATATAGTCCCAGGTAACTCTATTCCCTGTACTCACATGGCACACACACCAGCCTCAGTAACCATGGAACTGAATTCTATTGTCCCACACAAATCAGCTGGAATGTTGTGATGTAACACGTATATTGTTTCGCGGTTTTGGCTTCAGTTGTGTTCAACATATTGCTTACTATCAGGGCTAAACTGGTCACTGTATCATACAGTTTGTGCCTGGATCATTTTAAACTGTAGAATAATGAGGAGTACATAATAAATCACAAATGCATGTCTGATCTGAATTTTCAGATACAGGAAAACATGATAGAAATGTCGAAGATTTGCAAAACTCAAGTGTTATGTCTAGTCATTGGCTGGCTATTCATAGGCACTGTCATGGGAATTTTGGTTGGGGACTTGGGGATTAGGATTTGCGCATGTTTTGGTGTCAGGTTGGTTTTATGGGACATTGTGTGAATGTGTATGTGAATCTAAGTGTTTCATAATAAACTTACAAAAGCCCCAAAAAATGAAATCTAAAAAAAAAGCATTTTGAAACCCATAATCTGTTTGTGGGTTGTTTGTTTTTTTTTAATCTACAGAAGCTTTTGATCCTACTGAGAGCTTTGTTAAAGTTAATATAAGAATTTTTTTTTTACTTCATTGAATATCATTGAATGCTTGCTCCATTGCAAACTTTCTTTCAAATATATTACACCTTCAGATATTAGAAGTGCAATTAAAACAGTGTTTCGTAATGACTTTTTAAGTTACACACGTTTCAGAAGTCTGATGGTTCAAGCTTATTTACAGTTTTAGCCCATTCCCAGGTTTTTTTCCTTTTTCTTTCTTTTATGTTGGGTTAGACAGTGACAACTCTGATTATTTGGGTGTACACACTCATATCTCCAAAACCAAAAAAGATAAATTAATGGTTTGCTTTATGGGCATTTTATTTCCAGCCTAATGAAGAAGGTTGCAATTTTCAATTCTGAAAAGTCAACCAAATTTTCACAAATGTGAGAAAACAGTGCTTGCGAAAATGTTAGTCCAAATGACTAATGGGACAAATTAGATCATGACAGACTTTCTCTAAAACATTTAAACTAATCACACTCTTCAAACCACTCACAAATACAGATCTGAGACAAGAGGACTAAGTATTAAACAGCATATTCATTCCTCCTGAGAAAATAGCTCTTCACCCATTCTGGCATAGTATTTTAGAAGTTGGATGTATTTTGGAATCATCGCCTTTGCATCCAATTCAACACAGAGAAGCAAGAAAACACCCCTCAATTTTAACCATGACAAAGACAAGCAGCACTGCAGAAGGCTGGTTATAACCACATTGATTGCGTGAATGTTGCTGTGATCTGTGCTCTATGAGACTGAAACAGATAATAAGAAAACTGATTTTGCTTCCTAAACTTTTAGGACACTAGAATGGAGTTAGAGGGCTAGAGAGGATTTACATGTGAAAGAGGGAAATATAACAATGTCTGTGAGGTCTTAAGTATCAGATGCACCAGCCAGAGAGATAATTTTAAAAATCAAATAGCAAATTAACTTTTACATCCCATTGGTTTTGTGAATTCTCCTAACCTTTAGGAAAGTTTACTTTGCCTACTATGTATATGTATTGCAAGTTTATTTTCCTCCAAAATCTTGTTGCTTCTACCTATATTATCCCCACAAATAATGTTTATCCAAAAGGCCAGATGAAAGTATGTTTTATGCTTGGATTGTTGCAGCAGGAGGCTGTTGCACTCCTGGATGTACTCATCTATTCTCTGCCCCAACCCTATTCTATCATGCTTAGGTCAGGGGGAAATAATTCCATGTATATTATGTGGTCTCAACTGACCTTTTGTTTCCAGGCTCTATATCTTTGGTTTTCAACTCCTGCAACATTTTCAGGACATAGACAGGTGGAACTTCTACTTGTATAGGAGTGAAAACCTGTCAGTTGCACAAACTAAGGGGCTTTTATTTCCCACAGCCTCATAAAGTTGCAATCTTGTACCATTCTTTTAATGGCTTTGAAGGCTGTATATAGAGCCTCTGAGCAAACAAACAGGAAATAAAAGAGATTCAACACCAAAACAGTTCTGAGTTACAATTTTCTCCAGCTGCAACCTTTTCTTCCTAAATATTAGCAAAATAATCTAGCACTAGGTACTATGTTTTTGAGAGGCACAATTCTCTGAATCTTTTACAAGTTAAATGTGGTTGTTTTAAAGACTTTAATATGACAACTGTTTAAATAAAATATGCATTTCAGTCATGTACAACAACAAGGAATTTTTTGGGAAGGAAAAGAACCTTGATTTTTGTTATAGGTTTTTAATTTCTCTTTAATAACTGCAGGTGAAATGATTGTGGTTACCAATACTGCATTAAAATTATTAAGAAAGTTTTATCTAATGCATATGATGCTTTTATCTGCTTTAATTTTTTTGCTTTACTTGCAGTACCTTTTGATGTAATAAAGCAATTTTCTTCACTTTGATGAATAAAATTTTTGTATCTTGTACATCTCTATTATATGAACAGGAACCGTCCATTAAATTTAAGTGTCAGATGTCAGTTTCTAATTATGATAATACTATACTGCAGTTGAGTTGTTAATTGTAATCAGAATAATAGACTACCCTAGAAAAATGGTGAAATAAATGAGTAAATTTTAAGCAACTTCTTTTTCCTTCCTTGTTATGCTGATGGCAGAAATTTACTGGAGGCACAGTTTAGCCATATAAACACGCTGTGAATTTTCTGTCATTATTACAGTGCTGTTCTCTCAAATAACACAGACCTAAAAGTTCTGTGTCCTTTAGTACATTGCAAAGATTAAGAAATCGTAGAATTTTGTTAGAATGAGAAGATCTAATTCAAATTCAGTAAACTCTTCCCAGGCTGGGACAGTTCTCTACCACCAAGTCTTTATTATAGATGAGAATCCATCATTGAGAAAGCAATACTCACAAGCCTTAAGAGTGTCATAAACGTTTTTACTGTGAACAAAGAGAGGGATATTAGAAGGTGACAAGTAGTGTAAAGCAAATTGTCTTTTCTGAGTGGTTTCTGTATGCAAATATTTTGTACCATAACTTGATTTTCTTTTTGCTAGCAATAAAATATAAATCCTTAGAAATACCATGATGTACATTAGGGTTTTTATTTCATCTTAGGTTAGCTTATTTCACTGCAAGTGAATTTTTTTCAGGCAATTTCCTCCTCATTCATGTCACAGTGTGACTCACAGTTTCTTCATATTTCTCTTAATAAGTAGAATAGGTAATAAAAGAAAACTAATTTATTTATTTCTTTTCTCCATGAAGGAGTTCTCAGGACATAGAGTGCTGCAGAAATCAAGTGAAGAGCTTTAGTTCCAAGCAGTGAAGGCTGGAACAGCTTGATAGATGAGATTAATTTAACATCTCCTTTTTGGATGTCCTTCAGATGTTTTCTTAATACCAAAGAGAACAGAGAGACAGAATAATTTATAAAAATGATATGTAAACAGTAGTGATGAGGTTTACAATTAAATTAAATCTTGATTACTGAGTCCATATTATCATGTGTTTCTGTCCAGAAACTTCTTGGAGTTTTGTGTCACTCCTGTTGCTCTTCCTTCCACAATCTCTCACAATTGACATCACTGGAGCCCATCTACCTTAGATTCATAGAATCATTTGTGTTGGAAAATACCTGTAAGATCATCACTCCAACAGTTAATCTACAGCTCAGGATGACAATACTACTCCTGATATTGATGCTGACAAGTATGCGAGTGAAGTAAAGATTTAAAGCATCATAAAATTAGTGGCATCTTTAAATCATGGCCATGCTGTGTCTTGGAAAAAACTGTTATTCAGATATAATAAAAATTGTATTCTTATTAGAATAGTGTCCTGGTTCCAGCCAGGGCAGCGTTAATTTTTTGCGGTAGCAGGAAGAGGGTGTGGCCAGGACCCTGATGTNATAGGACGATATATTAATATCTTAAGGCTAAAACTTTCAGCTTTATCAAACTGGTCTGCTGCCAAGGCCTATATATGTTTTAAGATATCCTCAGCTTATAGTCTATAACATATTTGACCTGTAGAAAATCGTAAGTGCCCATTCAACAGTAAACATTTGTAAAAATAAAGTAGTACTCCCAAAGAGACATCTCCCATTGAATGCCCATTATCTGCATTGAGAAAATCAGCTGGACAGTAAGAATCTAGAAGAAAACAGAAAAAAAAAAAACAACATAATTCTAAAATGCAGAATATGTAACACATCTCTAAGGTTACTCTTTTATGGACCATCATGGTCCTCAACAAATGATTGGCAGTGCCATTTTCAGATTTTTGTGGCAAGCTTCTTCATATCTTTTTTTTGCAGATATAATCAATAGAACTACTAAAAGTCCATTAAAAAAAGTGTCTGGTACAGGCGGTACTAGCCATATGATACACCAAATTTAAAAGGTCTCATTGNTGAGGAGAAAGGGACTCTCTCTCTTCTGGGGATAAAGGGTTCCCTCCAGTCAAGAAATAGGGTGGAGGGAGCCATCTGGTACTGTCTGTTACCAGAGAGGTTTGTCTGTGTGAATAATTTATTTTCTTATACCTTTTGTTACAAATATTGTTGCTGTTACTTTTCTTATATCATTGAAGTTTTCAGAAATTTTCTCTTATCTCAACCTGTGATCTTTNGAATATGTAACACATCTCTAAGGTTACTCTTTTATGGACCATCATGGTCCTCAACAAATGATTGGCAGTGCCATTTTCAGATTTTTGTGGCAAGCTTCTTCATATCTTTTTTTTGCAGATATAATCAATAGAACTACTAAAAGTCCATTAAAAAAAGTGTCTGGTACAGGCGGTACTAGCCATATGATACACCAAATTTAAAAGGTCTCATTGGTCTGTCTCTATACTCAAATTCAGAACTGTCTCCAGTGGTTGCTTGCAAACTCCTACCAGAGCTTCAGGGTAGGGCACCAGATCAGTCACACACTGCAAATTCTGTGGGCTAATGAAACTCCTTTCATATTGAAGGCAATAATTTGCTATTAGGCTAATGAAAGGATAGCTAAACTATTACAAAAAAATCACTTAATTTACAATGTCAATAACTAAATAGCATAATTATTTCAGGAAAAATGTATCTTCAATAAAACATTTAATGTGGATATGCACAAACTTTTTTGTATCTAGTAGTTTTTTCAGTGGTATGCTCATTCTTCCAGTACTTCAGGGGGCCCTAAGGTTGATGGTGTCAGACTTCCTAGAAGCAGGTAGTTTAGCTTTAAGGTGAATTATCAACATCCCTAAACTGTCACCATATCCATGATACTGTTGTTATGTTCTTTTCATTCACTCTAAGTGCTAATTTTATGTTTTCCATATCACATTTTTTTTTCTATATATGGTGTAGTTTACATGCATGTTGGATAATCATTCCTTTTTGCTTTTCTTAAAACCAGTTTTTAATAATTTTCCAAAATTATAAAATATATAAAAAGGAGTAGCTCTTCCTCTCACTTGGCTGAACTCAAGTAGAACATTGTTACTTCTTGCTAGGAAACTTTTCTTAGTTTCATTTTTAAGTGCAAACTATAAGTGAAGTTTGGTAATGTAATAAGAGAAATAAATGAGAAGGAATTACAACACAAAGTATCTGAGAAGGAATTACAAAACATGATCTCAACTAAGCTGGAGATAGAAATTGTGAATTTCAAGTCAATTTCTTCATAAGTTCCATTAAACAATAAACTACATAGAAGTCTATATAAAATTCCAGATTGAGTCTCCCTAGTTCAATACCAATTTGAATTGTCATTATCTCAGAAGAGAGCAGTAAATAGTTTTTTCTCTTCATCAAAAATAGAAATAAAAATTATTATTCCCTTATGTATTTGCCTTATTTCTTAGAAGTACATGTGTCTACATAGGCAATAAAACTGGTTATACAATACATTCAATTAAAAAACTGTGCAGTGACAAATAAAGCAAAAAACTAAAATAGAACAACAGGCCAAGCCCATAACTTACAATAGAACAATGCACCTAAAACCAGATCATGCTTTTGACTAACTTTCTAGTAACAGTGTACCCCTTTAAAGCAGTTTTATTGTTTGCAGGGACTCCCTTCTTATCCGCTGACACAGACTCACAATGCTCAGTTTAGGAACAACTGCACTGATATTGGTACAGTTTTTGAGGTTCTGGTGATTTCTCAAAAACAGCAATCATCAATCCAAAAATTAAAAAGGAAAAAGAAAAACTTTGTGGGTGCTAGCATACATTCATTCTGTTTCTAGCACTGCCTTACCACCCTAACTTGAATAATTAACTTTTGTCTCCCTGTAATCCTATAGTCTTTGGATGATGAAGTGGCTGCAGTGGCATGGTAAAAAAGGAAAAAAACAGGGAAAGCCAGAGCCAGACACTTTGGTAGATTCATTGTCCGTTTCATTTTCTCACATGCTTATATATTGCACATCTTCCTAAGCTTGCTGAAAAAGAAGTGAGTAGTGAGGTGACAAAATTTTCTAGTAACATTAAATTATTCAGGGCAATAAAAGCAAAATCTGGCAGTGAAAAGTTGCACAAGTTTAAAAAACTGGAAAAGCAGTAAAAGATGAAATTCAGCGATGATAAATGTAGAATAATGAGCAGATAGAATGACATCTATGTATATAAACAATGAGAAACCCTAAATAACATATTAACATTCAAGAAAGAGATTCTGGACTTCTTGTAGAGAATTCTACAAAAATACCAGACCCATCCAAGAAAGTCCTCAAAAAACCCTGATTCTAAAACTTTGAATCATTAGGAGAGGAATAAAAAAGCAAATAAGAACATATTTAGCGAAAAGGGAAAACACTGCAGTTCTGTTTCTCCTTCTAGTCTCAGGTAGAACACAGAAAAAATAGAATAGGGTAAAAAGAATAATGAATCTTATAGAGTGGTATTTTTGTGCAAGTAAATTCTATATCGCTACAAAAAAGAGGCAACTCAAATTAATTAGTCAATAAATCATGAGTGGATTGGAAGATGTCCATAAGCGCATCAAAAGATCTTCCTAGGAACCAGATATTGAAGAAAACAAAAGGCAGCATTTTTTGCACAAATCATGAAATTTGTTGCTATGGGATGTCATAGATGACAAAAATACAAATAGGTTGATGAAATAGACAAATCTGTGGAAGAAGATTGCATGCAAGCAATCTATTTATACAGAGAGTAATGTACTCTAAATAAGTTTATTCTAACTATTGATTTTCACCAGCTGGAGTCTGCATGGCCCTTTTTGAGTAAGGTTTTCATTTGCCTTACTCATGGAAAGTTTAGAACTCTTTTCCTTGTATTTGGCTGATGAGATGAAAAATTCACAACTACAGTTTCAGAGATATTAGAAGAACATTTTCAGTACTGGTTAGAGTTGGAAATTAAAGCCCAAAACAGGGCTTGCTTTTTTTTTCTTGCTTTTTTCCTTTTTCTTTTTCTTTTCCTTTTTCTTTTTCTTTCTTTGTATTCACAGGACATTAAGCAAATGCCTATTTGGGCAGAGAAGTAGAGAAAGATTAGTGCATATGGTTATTGAGGAATATATTTAGTGCAGGTGTACAAGCTGCAGTGCCAGCTGAAGGTTGAGCCCTAGGTGGTTAGAGCCCCAGAAAAGAGGTTATGAATTGCTAGCCCTTTGTCCAGTGGCCCAACCAGGTGACCAGACACTCAGAGACACAGCAGGAGCCAACAACCACCTGACTTTCCCACACTTTGACTGTAAAGATATATAATTCCAGGGTTTCCTTTGTTCTTGGTTCCTCCTCAGATTACCCAGCTTGAACTGTTATTTTGCTATTTAGTTATTGCATCATTATTAAATTATTTTAAGGATCTGGACATCTGAGACTCTGCTGTGTGAAACCTAAGGTCAAGCCAGGAAGGAGGCATGGTCAGAGTGTGGGTTGTCTAGCTGCGGAAGTGCTTTGACCCCAGCTTAGATGGTGTGGGGTGTGAGTGCCAGAGTGGCTCCTGGATGGTTGGACAGTGAAGTTTCCTTAATATCGTAACTTGTAATGTGGAAATTTTAAAATAAATTTTGAAATTGAGTTTATATGTCCTTATGTATCTACTGTACAAACTTGTTCCAGCATAGGCAGGAATTAGTTCTCTGTGATGTGTCATCAGCATTAATTAGAGCTGATAAAACATAGTTATAAAATGCATCACTATATATATAAGTAATATTTTGTGTACAGATTTTTTTTCCACAATGCAGAATTAATTGCGCACGATGATTAAGAATATCTGAATTTTTTTTTGTTTCAAAATCTTGTTTTGCTGATCTAACACTGAGCAATCTAAATGTCTAGATGACAGCACTGAACAACGTATTTCTGAATAAATATACTACTGAAAGTAAATATATTCTTTTTTTAAAAATGTAGTGACTTTTACTTGCAAGGAAAATCATGATTTTATACGTGAATTTCAAATTAAGACTTCATTTATGACGGGGATACTGTCCAGCATTCAAAGCCAGAGAAAACCCCATTTGTTACTGATGAGAGAAAGACTCAAAAAAAAGAGTCAATAATCTGGAGGTAGCAGCAAAGGCTATGCAGTAGAGAAACATTTTTTTCCACTAAAGAATACTGATAGAAGAAAGACAAAGTGCAGAGAAGAACTGTGAAAGACTGGGAAGTTTAGTCTTTAGAAGTGAAGCACAGAGACAGTCCTGACTGTAAACGATTGCAACTGAAAACAAGATGATGTTTGTGGGGTTTTTTTTCTGTCTGTCTGCCATCCTGAAGTGTATTTCAACTCACTAGAGAAGTGTTTTTGTAGCATAAGGTGAAATGTATGTGGTACACGCCCTGATAGGTGCATATGGTCATGCGAAAGTACTGGCAGCTGGAATAATATTGGAGGAGTGTGCAGCATGCAGTTTCATTCACATTGCCTTTGAGAGCAGTCCTGTAGTGAACTGTGCTAGAATGAGCTCTTTTGTAGAATACTAATAAGTGAAGCAGCAGCTGTGCAGATAAAAAAGTTTGAATAGTTTAAAAGAACTGTGTCAGCACAGAAATGAGGCAGATCCAATACTACAGCCAAGCTGATGGACTCGGTACATTTATTTCTAGCAAGAAAGTCTTATGCTTTTTGATCTGTAAATCCCAGATAACAATTGTCCATGAGGTAATGCCATTGGAAGAGTTAAAAAGCACCATGATAGAGATGGTTGAACTGATCATTGTTTCTAACCTGATGCACCTTCAACGTTGCATTCATATACCCACATTTTTTCGGCCCTCCTTGTCCACCTATTACAAAAAGAAGACTAGTATAGAATGTATCTGTTCTTGAGTGAGGAAATACGGCTGCTCTCAGCTGTTACAGAGGGCAAGGTATGGTAATTAGTTGTTAAAGCTTACTGCAATATATAAAATACAAACACATAAACTTTCTGGTTTACAACCTTTATTTCTCATGAAAATCTTTTGCAATATAAAAGTAGCAAAGATGATTCCATATTTTTTTAGCTGTGAGCCTCAGGCAGCACATGAAAACTGATCTTAAATAATTTGACCTAATTTTCTGGCACAAATCCCTAGTGTCAAATTGGCTGACAAAGTAGGAATAGTGATTTGTACAGGAATTTTATGTAAATTACAACTTATGTGTTGAATAAACTCTGTCTGTTCTTGCAAAAGATAAATACTTTAAACTATTATTCACTACTCACTTGTCCTACCTTTCAGTTAAGGGAAATTCACAGTCATAGTATTTCTAGAAAATATAGAATGAATGTACATCTATTTGGTTGTTGTAAAGAGAGATACTTGCTTTCAGAAGAAACAGCATTTTTGTCTAAATATGTATAATAAGCCTTGTAAACAGATGCTTTCTTAATTCCTCCATGGTGTTATCTAATCTTATTTATACTTTACTATATCCACAGATTCCTTTTGCTGTTAATCACCATGGTATTTCAGTGCTTCCATCTATCTTATTTTCTGTAAAATAAGTGCTTGCCTTTACCACATATCATTTGATAGCACAGCTGCACTGGAAGAGAGATGAGCATTTTGAAGAGATGACAGAAAAAGCCATGGTAAAATAAAAAAAGGATTCATTTTACACAGCTTAGACTATAAGCGATTAGTGACATAAAGGATTTGTATACATGTACATTTTTAACAGTACATGAAAGAATCAAAGTCTAACCTGTACTGTGTAGTGCAAAACATGTCCATCATAGAACTTTGATAACACCTTCTGCAGGCCATCTTTCTCTCTGATACTTTTTGCACAGCAACATAAATAGATCATTAAAGAGGCTTGTTTTCTTCTTTCATTTGCTCTTGATTATGACTTAAGTGGCCAATATTCTTATTGTCATTTGTACAGAAAGGATTGTCTTTTCCTTTAGATTTCCAAGGGTTCATATCCTGGTGCAGCCACTGGATGTGCATGAAAGAACTTTTAGTTGCTTTTTAAATTGTCCTTTTGTGTCTTATCGTCCTCAGCTTCATTTTACTCAGTTGCCCTTTGACATTGAGGTAAGCAGAGCTGCTATTCAAAGGCTTTCCAACTAAGAGGAGTCTCTGTTGCTGTCTATAGAGTTGGCAACCATGTAATGGAGGTTTTCATATAAGCTGAAACCTTTGTAAAAATGGATTTGGAGAAGTTAAACATGATTTCCTTAAAGCCTGTACAAATTCCAGGCTTTCCAGATCTAGTGCGAACTCTATCCTTATGTGGATCGGCATCTAGGAACCAAGACAGATGGAGATGGGAAAACACAGGCTTAACGTTCTCCGAGTCCTTGTCAATTATGTTTGACATAACTGAACACTGGAAAATTAGTTTCCCTTTATTAGATCAATGGATTTCCATAAAGACTTTGGATCTCAGACATTCTTGATTTTTTTACTATTTGGGAAAAAATGCTGAGTCAGAAAAAAGTACTGATTACAGCATTTTAATTTGAATCTTCTGGCACTTGAATGTGACATTTAGGATGAGCAGCTGGATGTAAATCAAAGTAATCAAAGGGAATCCCTCAATTTTCTAACTCCAGATCTTCACCAGTCTGCTGTTCTAAAGAAATTCCTGTGGTCCTTGGCATCAAAAGGAGTGATGGTACTAATGTTATTAGCATTATAATGTACTTCTAAGCCTTCTTCAGAATGCATGCACTTACAGGTAGATTAAATATGCATGAGTTGGTAGGAGTAAACAAAAAAAATTATCTACTTCTGAGGTGCTTTAATGAGGGTCTTTAAGCCATCTATTATCATCCAGAAAGAGGTCATAAAGTTTGACAGTCTAAACAATTTCTTATTTAGTTCTAGCCTCTTTCTTTTCTGCTTTATAGCTAATGAATATGATGGGTGATCTGCAGGTCTGTACGGACCTTCTAAACTGTGACACTTCTCAGAACCATTGGATATAAACTGGGTTCCTGATTTTGTGTCAGCTTTGGTTGAATGAGTGAGAGAAATTCAAGACAATGCAAAAATTACACACAAGCAGTAGAATCGGAAGTACACCATAAAACACCACAGATAAGGCCCTTGTTATCCATCAGCTGGGGAAGTCTTAGTAGCAGAAAGAGATTCTGCATCATTCGGTAAAGTTGGGAGAGATGAATCCCAGGCATGCCAAGAATGAAGTCAGTGTACACTTCTTCATCTGTAATTAGTGTAAAAAAATCGGTAAATGTGCATTCAGAAGTTCTACATTCATGCTAATTATCTATTGGTTTCTCTGGCATAGACTTATTTTATTTTCTCAGAGATGCCAGAAATCTTTGCTAAAGTTTAAGGCTGTCTGCTGAGAATTAGTCAAAGCACGCACTGAATAAGAATACCTACTAATAATTCAAACATAATTTGAAAATTAAAGCCTGTTGTCGGTCAAGGCTGGAGAATAAAATTTAAAAAAATAACAACAAATACAAAGTATAAATTAATCTGAATCAACAATCTCAGAACCTAGAGAATTCAAGCTCCTAGAGATCTCTTTTTTTTTAGTATTCTGAAAACATCCTGTTTGTGTTCTGTTACTTTGAGGAATCAACTCAGAGAGTTGATTAAGAGAACAATAAATAGACAATGTGTATGCAAGTGAGTTGGGAGCATTAAAACCATAGTACAGTGGACTTTCCCAGTTTCCCATATTTATTAGATCAAAGGGAAAGATCACCTTACTGAGTTTTAAGCACATCCCACCTGAGAGTGGCCAGGGGGAGGTGGGTAGGGAGGTGATAGTGCAGAGGTGTTCCTGCCCCAATGAGTCCAGGCCCCACCCAACCACTGTCAGACTCTTCCCCTGCATGGGAAAGGGGGTGAGGGGGAAGGAGTTCCTCTGTTCTGAGACAGGAGCAGCAGTCTGGGGCAGGTGCTCATGGTCAGTCCTTTCTGGCTGATGGGGGAGCAGAGGAGGAGCTCACAGCCCTCTAGCAGCGTGTGCCAGGGCTCACAGGTTCTCTGCTCTTCAGAGGCACAGTTCCCACAGTTCCTGCTCTGTGTGGCCATGTGCAGCCCATGACAATTCGAACTTAGTTTTTATAGACAGATGAATTACTTGCATGCACATGCTTGTAGCTCAGGCTACAAGCTGGGTGTTAAACAAGATAAGGAAAGAGGCAAATCCTGCAAGCTGGGCTAGCATTTCTCTTGCCTTACACAGATGACTCATCCGTGATAACTCCCAGGAACATTCACACCTGGCCTGAAGGTATTCATCTCTTGCTGATGAGCCATAAGGGGCCATAATGGACTCAGCTGCACTGACATAAGAGACAGCTAAAACATCTTAGAAGGTGTCTAAGGCTCCTGAAGTGTCCTGTGACTCACAGTATTACATCATCCAGTGTAAACCTCCCCGCTCCAGGGGAGGTACCGGAGACTTTTCCACCTGAGCCTGAGCATGTATAACCCTGAGTTTTGGAGCTTCTCTCACCTACCTGGGACTTCCACCACCACCTTGATGGATCTGGACTGTGGTCACCACTTCGACAGGACTACAACCATGACTTCAACCGATGAACACTGAAATTGCAACAACCAAGTCTCATTGCTGGATCTAGTGGGTGTCTTGTCACTTGGGGGATCTGCAGCCCTGCTCTGACTGTCTGTGCCAGCACAGGAGCCACTTTCAAGTAGCTTTAAAGTAAACATCATATCCTTACCTTTTTTTTCCCCCATGACTCCTCAGCAGGGTCAATATTTTTAGGTATTTATGCTTCCTTGCCTGTTTTCAAGGTCAAATACCTTTCTGGTGGAAGAAAAATCATAAATTGCTTTTCATTTCAGTTTACTGTCATAACTTTACAAAAAAGTCAAAGTTAGTCATGTTCATATTTGAAGACTGTGAACATAACATCAGATTCAAGAAATTAACATAATCCAGTGATGATAGTTAACTTTTACATTGTAGAACTTCCATTTAAGTATTTGGCAATAAGTTCATATAGCTATGTAGACATAAAAATATAACTTTATTTGTTAAAGAAACTATCAGTAATCCATTCATTCTCCAGAATCAAAAACCATTGGAGTCTTGTAAAATTGAAATAAACAAAGCTTTATATGTGGATTTGCTTTTCCCTATATATCTTGTACAAGATATACACATGGTGTATGTGCTATTTCTCATTAAGAAGCATAGAAACATTGCCATATTGCAAAGTAAGTGACCTCATATTATAGACTTCCTTCTCAGGCTTTAATATTTCATTAGATCAATGCCAGTGGACTAAAATCCTCTCCAGAGAGGTTTTTTTCCACTGAGAGCAAAAGTGGAGTAGGAATTGGACCTTATAAATGTTATGAAAACTGAAGATAACATTTTCCAGAAGTTCATTCAATACAGCTGGTAGCAAAAAAAAAAAAAAAA
>VWZF01006637.1:244557-281054 GCA_013396755.1 Sclerurus mexicanus
AAAGAAAACAATAGGTAAACAAAGGAAGGAAGAGTAGAATAAGCTTTCATAAACTCCTCAGAATATCTTATAAAGAGCCTCCAAACTTTCTCAGTGTGTATTCAGCTTTAAAAAGAACTGAAAGAAAAGGTGGAGGTTGCATTACAATTGCTCTGATCATCAACTTTTATAAACATTTCATTTTTATTTTCCTAGCAGAAGAAGAAAATGAATAGAGCAAAGATTTATGTCATTGAATGTCATAGCTGATTACCTCTAGAAATGAGAAGAATGCAATTTTTATGACTTTATTTAAAACAGAGCTATTTTTCATAAGCAAATATAGCCAGGCCAGACAACTTTAATTTTTAAGAATGTATGGAACACTCTGGTGTAAATTTTTAAATGATTATATGTTTTTTTTTTGATTCAGTGTTTTCCTAAATATAACATTGAGCACAATTCTAGTATGCATAATATTTCTGTTGTAATTTACAATGATACCAAGACAATAATTTTTCTTAGTAAGATGTAGGCCCTATGAACCATTTGAAAATGCCCTTCACCAATAATTTATTTCCAGAAATTACTTATGTGTACCAGAAACTGATTTCTTTTTCCATCTAGTGGAATGAAGTTGCATGGAGAATTAGAGGTGTGAAAAATGCGTAAAAGTTAATGAAATTCAAGGATCATTGCAGTTAAACTGACATATAATAGTTGTTTGTTTGGCATTTATTTTGATCTTTGTTTTTGTAGGACAGATACAAATACTCAGATTTGTGTTATACAAACTCCCTGTGCATGGTCAATATAGGTAATGGTTCCAAAAACCTATCAATTCCCTGCTAGAAGTCTACCTGATGAATTTTTTCCTCTTGAATCCATTCTTGAAAACAGACACAGACACAGACACAGACACACACACACACACACATACACACACACACACACTCTTTGTAAGAGCCAAGGAGTATGTGAGAAGGCAAGCCCATATGGAAAGATGTGTTTGTAATAGAGCAAAGTATATCCATGTAGATGGTGCCAGTCATTGAAAGTTCTGCTCTGACAGCTTTGTGCATAGTGCTGTATTCAGTCATGCATCCTGAAATAGTAACACCCAAGAACAGCAGCATATAATATTTATTGTTGATTTATTTATTAAAATACATTTATATTATCATTAAAATATTGACATGAAAGAGTGAGAAGAGCAGAGAGGTGTGGTTATTTGTTTTTATTTGTTTAATAGAAGTTCTGATATAACATAAAAGAACTAATGTTGATTCCCCTGTCACACACAGATACCTCCATTTTCTCGTTTCTTTTCTTTGAAACCTTATTCAGAGACTCTTTGCTTCCTGTAGTCATTATATTTCCCAGCAGGAAGCAAGGAAATTCCAGTATCACCTACCACTGAGTGAAAAAAGACAAAGCAGAAAACAGAGATAATGTTATCACAAGGTTTAATATGATAGAGATCTACATTGCAAATCTGCAAAACTGTACAGCAAGCGAGTGTCAAAAGTCTCCTAACTTAAAGACGCAATGAAGCTCTGAGGCAAAGCACACTCGAGTTTATCTTAATTATTCTAGCTAGTTTTTCAGCAGTGTCTGGGAGTCGGAATTACTTTGAGCATGTTTGCTTCAAGCAGTGAAAACAGGAGCTTAATCTCACTGCCAGGCTCCACTCCAGTAGCTATCTTGTAGAAAGTCATGTCAGAGTCTGCAGACCTGGAAACTACAAGGAGATGGCAGATTGGGGTACCATAATTTTCTCAATGGAGTTGGTTCACCAGGTTGAAAGATTCATCAATCCCCAAAGACAGATACCTGATATGGCCAAAGTTTTGAAGATCCACCTTGCCACTTTCCTTTAAAATGGGCACACCTGAAAAACCTGAGAGTTTTCAGAAGCATCAGGTTTATATATGACCAAAACCTGATAAAACTACCTATCGGAAGAAAAAGATTAAAATAAGAGTACTTATAAATGAACTTCCCTCTTGTCCATGTATCCTGACAGAATGGCCTCCTTTGAATTTTAATCTCAACCATCAGTTTTAAGCAGTTTTTTAGGCTGCCATCAGCTTCACAGTCTCAGTTGAAGTACCTAAGAAATCTTTTTTCTGCCACCCCTGAGACCTCACTGTGTGCACAAGAGCATCAGTCCTTCTTGTCTAGTTATGATTCCAACTTACAAACTTTTCTCTCTTTTTGTATCTGTGCCGTCCACGTTAGGAAAGTTTCTCCTTTGTGAATGTCTGGGGGTTTTTTTGCCTCTAAAGAATTCTCCCATCAAAACTTTCTAAAAGGCTGTCAGCAACTGCCACCAGCTAAACAGTGGTTTACCTGTTTACCTGATTGTCCTGATTACCTGTTGTCCAGCACTACCTTCTGCATGTAGCAACATTTGCATGTTCAGCAGGCCAAGGGAGGTGATTCTCCCCCTCTACTCCACTCATGAGACCACACTTAGAGCACTGCATCCAGTTCTGGGGTTCCCAGTACAGGAAGGACATCAGCTAGTTGGAGTGAGTCCAGAGTAGGGCCACTGAGTCGATCATAGGGATGGAGCACCTTTCCTATGAGCAAAGGCTTAGAGAATTTGTTTTGTTCAGCCTCTAAATGACAAGGCTTCAGGCTAATCTAGTTGCAGCCTTCCAGTACCTGAAGGGAATCTACAAGAAAGATGAAGAGAAACCATCTGGGTCTGCAGTGACTGGACAAGGGGGTATGTCTTCAAACTGAAAGACAGGAGGCTTAGAATAGATGTTAGGAAGAAATTCTTTACTTTGAGGGTGATGAGGCATAGGAACAGGCACAGGTCGCCCAGAAAAGCTTTGAACTCCACATCCCTGGAAATGTTCAAGGCCAGGCTGGATGAGGCTTTGAGCAACCTGATCCAGTGGAAAGTGTCCCTGCCTATGGCAGGGAATTGGAACTAGATGATCTTTAAGATGATCTTTTCAACCCAGGCCATTGAATGATTATATGATTTAGCAAAACAGTGAGTAAGCAGACATTCCTTGCAGACTGCCTTTCCTGACCTCAGCATCAGATTGTTCCTTCAGATTACTTCCTTTTGTCTACTACAGTGTAGCTGAAACACATAATTTAAAATATGTAAATATGTAACTGAAAGTTTTCTTGGGTAAATGCTGGGTTTTCCCCACACCTCCTACTAATAATAAGGATCCTGAAATAGTGATATTTTTTTTTCCAAAAGTACTTGCATGACATGGACATTCAGCTAATCAAAATAGCCACTCCACAGAAAAATAGAATGTCGTTCAATATTAAAGAGCATACATTTGATATGAGATGACTTTTTGTCCATCACAGAAGCCCTTATTTCATGAATTCCAGCAGACAGACATAACTTAAATATTCCTATTTCTCATTCATACACCAGCTATTTATAACATGTAATTCATTCAGGCAGAAAGATAGACATTGGGCTAGAATAATGGTTGTTTATTTTTAGATATCATCCTGTATTCTTGCTAGAGCTTGAGAGCTGCATTTGCCTTAATTGAATGTGATTTTTCTGGTTACTAATATTCTGAGCCGGTTGGTAGCTTCAGCATTTTCTGTCATGCCATGCTATTGACATATTATAAGAACAGAACTGATACAGTTGATAGGAATTGAGGCGATGATGAGCAAAAATGTTCAAAATTAGCTACTAACACCAAAAAAAACCACCCACATGTGCCAGGTGCAAGTTTAATATCCTAAAACATTTTATGTCTTGAGAAAAAGGACAGTTGAGAAAAGTGCTTCTTGAGGAATCTTCTTTTCACTAACTCTTATATTCTCAGATTATAATGAGCACTAGGTTCCTATCAACCCAAACACAACTACTAAAGAATATAAAGTCCATATTGCAAGTTTATAATGTGGAAACAACCTAGATACGAAAACTCAGGGGAAAAAAAAAAAAAGAACAAAACCAAAAACCAAATCACCAACAAACAGTCTATTAATTCTCTAACTGTAAAAGCTGAAGTTTTATTGGGTATTAGTAATTTCTGAAATTCTTTAACAGGTGTGGAACTACTATGATGTTTCAGTGGTAAAACTTTTTGCATACTTATATAACATCCTGTAATATTAACCAACCAGAAAGAATAGAAATCAATACAGCTTTGAAATATTGTCATGCAATACCAAAAGTAAGCACGAAAAAAGCCAGTCTATGCAGTGTACCTCTAAAACCTTTTGAGGACTGAGCTAGTACTGCAAAGAGTAACAGATTTTACTCTGTAGGCGTGGTGGTAGGTCATAGGTGATATACTCCCTTAATATTTCTCTTAAAGTCTTAAGAGTGGGTTCTGATCACAGATACTCTGGTGAACATCTTGCACAACTCCACAGGGGATATTTGGAGTTATTCTAATTTATATTGGTGTCACTTGGTGTCCCATCGATGAAAATTTGGTCCTATAATCCTACTCTACTCTACTCCCCAAGTTGTTTAAGCTTGCAGCTTTATGGCTAACAAAAAATTTTATGCTGATAAGTAATATTTTCCCCAATTCTGATGTTTTCAGCAAATCTTTGTCTTTGTAAGGACTTACAGGAAGGCTTTGTTTACCTTAGGAAAAAAAAACAAACACTGTAGAAAACTCAAGCACGATGCAGAAATAGACATTGTGTTGCAGGATTTTTTTCTGATATAAGAGCATAGTTTAACTAGTTAATTTCAGTAGACTGAGGTCCTGTTCATAGTCTCTTTGTTTTAATCAAGTGCAACCAAATAAAGCCACCTTATGCTGAAACAGGAAAATCTTGGAGAGCATTCTCAATAATAAAGTAAGAGTGGGTAAAGAAGACAAGAATAAAAAAAATATGCAGAGTCTACTTTGAAGTATGAGTGAGCTGTTGGATTTTAAGGTTTTATTTCTTCAGATATTTCTTAATTTCTAGATTTTTTGGTGAAGGTTACACCCCTCTGCATATTATGGACAAGGTTATATTAGCCACGTTTGGAATTACACTTGTAGGTTGATAACTCAGGTACATTCTGCTTGCTTCTATAGAAGATTAAGGTTAAAACTCTCTGTGACTGAGCAATAAGTGCCTACAATGAAAGAAGTCTTGGAGGAAATGGGCATAGGAAGTACATTCATGAAGCTGAGTCCAAGCTAGAACAACAAAAGGAGTGATCAGAAGTATTGCAGGGAAAGTTGCATTTAGCTCAACACAAATGGAACCATGGGGTGACCTTTGTTCTATATAAATGGCTCTATCATTTGACTGGGTCAACTAGCTGTTAATAGTTGAGTGGGTGTTTCAGTTGTGTAAATTAGTTTTCCCAGTCTTAATCAGAAGCCTGTGAATGTCTTTTTGGACTAGCCAGAAGAGCATGGGGAAAAAAGAATGTTTGTGGCTTAGCCCAATCCAGGGTAAAAAACAACCAACCAATGGAATGGACATTGAAGAGAGCAATCAGCTTGAGCTGGCTTCAGTCCATTTCTTCTTGGTGGCGGGGGACTCCCAATGTCATGACAGTGATCATACAAAACCCTTAACAGGAATCACACTTATATTCTGTATATTGTACTTGCTATAGTCTGCTCACTGTTCTTGCATTGTGATTTCCATACCCTGATGCATATCATAAATCAAAATCCTGTGTAATGTCAAATATATATAAGTGAACTTGGTATTAAACATTAAACTCTCTTCATGTGGAATATCAAAAAAGACCCTTGTCAAATGATACTGGACTCTGACAATCTGCTGGCAGAAAAGGAGAATTTTTTAATCATTAAAAAGTTCTTTCTTGTATTCAGTCTTTTGAACAGTGGATTATCTTCTTCTCTACTCACCTAATGTCTCCCCACAACACTTTTGAAATACTGGGTGAACAAGCAATGTTATCTGTTACATAAAAAGTTAATTTGAAGCAACTGTTCAGACTGGGAAACTAAAGCAAAGGATAAGGGCTTTTTCGCTAATATCAACCCTTCAATTCTGATCTTTGTAAAACAGATAAAAATACTTACAGCTCTGACAAAACCCAAATATTTTTTTTCCATGGAAGTATAATACTTCTTGATACTTTCAGAGTGTTTTCTTATCCTCATATCTGTATGCTTTTTAAACATTCAAAACAACTAACTAACATTGCAGGGATTAAGTTCTGACCTCATATGAAGGAAACAACTCTGTTAATTCTTGCAGATTTTCTGCAAGTTATGCAATGTTTCATGTTTATAGTTATATATAAAGATATATTGTTTGTTATGCTTAAAAGTCTTTTCAATGATTTTTAAGTCAGCTAATTCAGCATTTTTTTTTCAAATTTTGGCATTAAGTTTTCCATTCTGTTTCCAAAAATGGCCAAAAAATGGCTGCCTAATAAAGACGAAAAGTAGAACAGATATTTTCCCTCTGGTAGCCTCTAAGTTTTCCAACTCTATGCATTTCACTGGTTTTCCTCAGACTGCTAAATTTTCTCTACTTCCTCAGCCCATTTTCCTTCCTGTCATGTGTTGAGTAGGAGCTGTTTCTCTAGTTTAGATTCTAACTTGTACTATCTTTCAGACTTATAAGATCTTCCTCTGAATTGCTGGAGTGTCTCCCTATGTGGTTTCAAAGTACTCCAGACATGTCTTTTGCTGTCCATTAAATTGTGGTATATGCATCAAAATCTGCCTTCAGTGATGAGTTGGGTAGCGTTCTAAGTAGCTTGTCAAAGGGTTCTGTTTTATAAAGCACTGATGGCACAATCTGACAACTCACAGTGCAAATGTTGGCTTTCCAATATTTAAAATAGCATGGAGGAACAAATAATATTAGCCTCACTCAAAACCTGCTATTTTCGAAAATATGTGATCTGTTTCCATAAAATCAAAGGGGAGCTGCTCAAGGCTTGTGACAGAGAAGACTATCAGATGTCCTGGTCTGCTTTTCTATTTAGCTTTTATATGCCACAAACTACTACTAAATGAATGTTCCTTCTTCTCTACTCTCTATCCTCTTAGTGAACCAACTCATGTTCTCCATGCTTTAGCTTTCTTAATATCCAGCTTTCTGTGGATTAAATAATCAAAGCTGCATTTGTTCCTGGCAGGTCAGGTTGATTATCAAAAACCAAAAACAAACAAAAAAAATTGACTCTCTTTCCCAAATGTCACACTCTTCATGAAATTTGTTAAAGAAATGAGTTTCAAAAACTGCCCTGTAATAAACCACTGCGTGTAGCTGTGATGTTATATGCTCTGTACAAAGGAGAGGGAAAAAAATGGTGTTTGGAGTTTTCATTTACATACATTAATCAGTTTTTCTCTATTCCTTTTCAGTAAGTGCTTGATTTATATTTAAGCAGTTGGTAGCCTGCTACAGTGAGATGCAATATTTCTGACACAATAGTGTGCATAATGTATTATTTGACAGTATGTTTACTATAATCTATGGGGAAAAGCTATTTATTTGTATAGTCACTTATAAGAAAGTCTACCATTTCTGAAATAAAAGCTAATGATAAATAATGTCACTTATACACATGCTCCAAAATGAAAAATAAATTGCTGTACTTCTAAGAAGGTCAAGGTACATCAACTATACTACAACTTAGCATAAAATTACTTATTTGGAACCTAAACTATGCCTGCCAATTTCCAATTAAAAGTTAAACTTCTACCTTCTTCCATTTAGCAAAATGTTAAACTAACAGAAAAAAGAAGATATGTATAGAAATGTTCATTCCAGTGTCACAGTTTTGATGGACCATGGGGGCTGTAAGACAAAGTCCTTTTAGGAAGCCAAATTATTTTCATTATTATTATGTTTTATCATCTTTTATCACTGTTTCAAGACATCACACTGCTTAATGTAAGAAATACTAAGCAAAGTTATATGAATCTCAGGAAATGGAAAATTAGCACAGCTTTCCTCTCTGAAATATTATTACATTTTCTTATTTAAAATAATGCATTTTTGCCTAAATTTTGACATGCCTGCTGTGGGGATTTATGATGCTGGGTGAGATTTTTCTCTTTAAAAACAAGCATAAATTATGAATTGAACAACATCTGAGACAGATGTTTAAATTTGTCCTTAGAGTCAATGAAGAAATATGGGTTGCTTCAGCAAAAAACTCTTTTAATCTTATTTCCCTCCACAACTACCTCAAAAGAGGTTGCAGTAAGTAAGGCAGGTGTTGGTCTCTTTTCCCAAATAACAAGTAATAGGACAAGAGAAAATGAACCTTGGTAGCACCAGTGGAGATTTAGATTGGATATTAGGAAAAATTTCTTTATGGAAAGGGTTTTAAGACATTGGAACAGGCTGACCAGGTAGTTGTTTGAGTCATCATCCCTGGAGGTATTAAGGCATTGTCCTAGTTACAGGGGCTGGGATCAGTATTTATCACTATGAGGGTATAACCAAAACTGTGTATTCTACACCCTCTATGTCATTTCTGATGAACTCTTAATAATGTATCCTTTGCAGCAGCTGCCCAGGGCACACCTGACACCTCAGCCTACAGGCTGAGTGTTAAAGAACTCTATGAGGCAGGAGAGTGTTTCTTTTTCTTCATACCAATGGCTCAGCTGTGATAACTCCCCCTTAGGGAGGCACTACGACCTCCACACCCAGCCTGAGAGGTCATCTCTGCTAATGGGCCATAATGGACTGGCATAATAAATGACAAAGCAGTTCAGTGTCCTGGTCACTAGTATTTCTAACGGTACTGCATATAAGATAGCCTAAGTATCTCTCATTGTGTTAATATTTCAAAACAAAATGGAAAAGTACACATTTAGCAAGACAGAAGGCAGAGGCAATTCATCCCTTTGTCTAAAACCCTCAGACTGGTGGTGAAGGTACTTTTCTGAGAGGAACAAAGGGCTCAGATGGTTCACACAGCTTGTCCAGTTCTTATCCAAGTAAAAAACTGCTAAAGTGAAGGCAGGACTCTTCTGCCAAGGCGTCTTTAACATTTTTTGTTTAAGTCAAATGGGATTATTGATATTCCTTTCTTAATTCAGCTTACATCTTTCAAGATTCATATTCATTTATTTCCCTAGGGCAAAGTGAGACCCAGGTCACGTCACTCCTTACTGGGAGTAATGAGTGAAGTGCAGAAGGGTTGTCCTTCTTACTCCTCCTCACTGACACAGGGATTTGGGATGACTCCAAGAACCAGTCTCAGCATTTAATCCCTGATTATAGCATTAGCCTGGCCTCAGATATGAACAACAGAGCACCCAAATTTGGCTGAAAGAAAGAAGCCCAGAACACGTCAATTTAACTATAAGGAAGTTCAGAAGTAAGCTTCCTGTTATTTTTAGGCTTGAATCCTCTGTTTTGTACGAACTCTTCAGATGTTAATAAGGAGCAAGTTAATAAGAGTTAATAAGTCAATGTTTATGTCGTTATTTCTACTTTCTTTTGTATTTACAAAGGAGTCCTCAAATATATCGGTGTCTTTAATTTCCTTTTATTTCCATTAGCAGGTGTTTCTTTCATATTTTACTTTTACTTTTTGGCTCTTATCCAAGCATATATTTGTCCCCTTTCAGATGCCTGACATTTCTTCTAGCAAGCTTAGTTTTGTAGCAACTTTTTTTTATTCAGTAGTACGATAGACAGGAGGGTTCTCTTATGCATGGAAATGCTTCTTTTTAAAATCAAACCAGCAAAACGATACTATGACTAAAAGTATCTCATGTAGCAATAGACTGAAATTTTATCACAGAACAGCATATCTAATACACAAATATATTTGAAGAAAGAAGGTGGGATGTAATTGGATTATGAAGGAACTTTGGAGGTGTGACAGCCCCCATTCAACATGCCTCATGTAGCAGTTATGTCAAAATTTGTAATCCAGTCTCAAGCTGGTTAGTTCTTCAATAAGATACCTTCAAGAAAAATGTAAGATTGCATGGGAACCAGTGCTGTTGATTTATCTAGATATTTTCTACTCTGAGCTAATATCAAATTTACAGAGTAGCAGGGCACATGCAACGGGTTAGTGAAAAATTTCTTTCACAAATGATGGACTAATGTTTATTCAATATTGAAAAATTAAAGTTCTACTAGTAAAATTTTAAGCTGTATAGTAAATTGTGTTTATTTGAGCACTGACAAAATTCTAGTGTATAGAAAAATAGCAAGAGCACAAGTAATAGAACAGTAATTATTTAGTGTAAAAAATAGTTTGCTTCAATGAGTTGTATAACAAACTCAGTCCAAAAAGGTTTTCAATTTACAATATAATTGGTCAGATTGTATAATATATCAATGCTTTCTTAATATATCTAGGACTAATAGGAGTCTTTATAGTTTTGTTTTCTTATAAAGCTATAAGTTTATCTTATAAAACTGTTAAATACATGTAGTGGTTTTGGTTTAGACTTTTCCTAGTAACTGGGTCATAACTAAGGAAGTATTCCATCTCATTTCTTTACGTAAGCAAAGATATAAAGAGGGGGAATCAGAAGTCAGAGGGCAGTCCCCCTTCCGGCAGTGTTGGAGGGCAGAGCTCCCCGCGGTCACCCTCGGTGTGAGAGTGGGCCGTAGGTGTGGGTCTGCTGATCGGCCAGCCGGGTCAGAAGGAGGTGTCCTGAGATACAGGACCGGCAGTTGCCTGGGTGAGAGGGAAGTGAAAACTTGTTTTCTTTCTCTTTTCTCCTCTGTATATGCATGTATATATGTGTAAATATATATAAACTCTTTTAGTTCTACTGAAGTTCAGTTTTGTGGGTCGTCCATTCCCCCCCCCTCCCCCTTTCCCCTGTGGCCAGGAGGGGCCTTTGGGGCCTTTGTCCTGGGCCCTTTGGCTCTTGGCATTTGGCCAATTTTCAAACGGTCACAATACATTACAAAACCACTCTGATATAAAATATTTCTAAGGAGACCTGCTTTTCAAAATGTCTTAATGGATTGTTGTGAGGACTAGTGGAGGACAACTTTTTTGGCACCTTATTTAAGAATTTTTATCCCTCGCGTACTCTGAACTTTCTTTGCAATTGCATATTCACTAAAAACTGTATTTTATCAATACCTTGTGCTGGAAACTGTTTTCAAAGAAAGCAGAATATGCTGTCGCTGTCAAGGCATGATGTTAAAAGGTGGCATAATGCCATTTTCATCATAGGACATGAGTCTATCCCATCACAATGGTGAGCTATATAGTTTTGTATAAATTCTCTGCTTTGTCAGAAATAAAGACTGCAGGGGATGAATCTAATGTACAGACAAGCATCTTATTACCTAACATTAGTTATTCAAGCTCCTTGTACTCAGTGAAGAGAGGCAATTCATGCTCGCCTAAGAAAACTGGTCAAGATGAAAGGAGTAATGAGCTCTCTGGAGGATGCCTGCCAATCTGCACTTATAAAAGAGAACTGATAGTCCAAGATGTTTAGCCCTGAACAGTTAACTGCTGCAAATACCGTCTGAAGAGGTGATTCGTTCCTGCCTCAAAAGTAGTAAAATATTTTTTCTATCTTTTTAAACCCTTTTTAGTTTCCTTTTATAACACTCTTTCAAGAACCTTTTTCATCAGCTGTTCAAAGTTGACTCTTCCTTGCTGATGCACATTGCAGTTACAGCCCGGAAGGTCAACCATATTCTGGACTGCATAAAAAGAATTTTTGCCAGGAAGTGGAGGAAGATCATTCTTTCCCTCTACTCTGAATAAGACCCCATCTGGATCACTGCATCCAACTCTGGGGCCATCAGTACAAGAAAGACATGGACCTGTTAGAGCAGGTCTAGAGGAGGGCCACAAAAACAGAGAGCTGAAAGACCCTTACCATGAGGAGAGGCTAAGAGAGCTGTGAGGAAGAATAACAGGACTTATTATGGCCTTTCATTAGTTAAAGAAAGACTTTTTATAAAGATCTGAAGTGACGGGACTAGAGGTAGTGATTTTAAACTGAAAGAGGGTTAGTTTAGATTTATCAAAAGGAAGGACTTTTTTTACAATGAGAGTGGTGATTCATACAGTGGGACAGGTGGCCCTAAGATATTGTGAATGCGCTGTCACTGGTAGTGTTCAAACTCATGGAGGATGAGCTTTTAAGAACTGGATCTATTGAGAGGTGACCCTGCTCACAGCAGAGATGTGTTTACTAGATAATATTTGAACGACCCTTGACACTCAAAAATTTCTGTGATTCTATTATTCTATAAGTGTGAGCCAGCATCCCTGAAGGTATTTACAAGACATGTAGATGTGGCACTTAGGTATATGGTTCAGTGGTGAACTTGGCAGTGCTGAGTTAATAGTTGGAATTGATGATCTTAGAGATCTTTTCCAGCCTAAGTGATTTATGATTCTATATTTCTATGACTATTCTCTCTATCTTAACCTCAGTTTCCTTTCCAGGAAACTCTCATTTCAGAAGATATTCATTTGCGCACAGTCTAAGGAAGCAATGAAAGAGTAACTCCAAGATATATTTTTTTTCATTCTCAATTTTTTTCCTTTCCTTGCATTGCTGTGTTCAATCAGAAAGGCTGTTACTCTCTCTCCCCTTTTTTGAGTGTGTTCAATTTTGTCAGCATCAGTGTTTCCCTGCAGCATAGCAACCATCTGATCATAGCTGTGTTAACAAAGGTAGATGCATTAAATTAAATAGGCTGTTACATATAGGAAAAAAATCTGTAACTTTCCAATTCAAATGCTGAGTCTTCTTCACTGACAGAAATGTATCTCACTAACCTATATCCATAAATTACAAAGCACCTTTCATATAAATTGCTGGTATGTTTCCCTTAATGATAAATTGTCCTTTGCCCAATATGCAAAAATCTGCCCAGCAGAGGTTCTGACTCAGAAGGAATCCTTTTAAGGCTGCCCTTGAACATGCAGCAAATTCTCCAATTAGATTTGAGGCCCTAAGTCAGAATACTAATACATCTGTGAATCTCTATCTTAATGTTACCTAAAACGGTACTATGTAGTTCATGTCTACTTAGTATTTAATTAAATCTTGCCTCCATTTTTAATGAAAAAAATTAGTTAAATTAGGCAAAGTACTCTGTGTTTCTTTAAACTATTTTTTGAGAGAAAATATTAATATTTCAGGTACTTGGTTTGGTTTTTTGTGTTTTTTTTTTTTTTTAAACTATGCTTCACATAGCACAGCAGAGAACATCTTACTTTTGACCTATCATTTCAATTATAAGTAATCTATTTCTCAGTGTGTTCTCACAAACACCTACAGCAGTCGTCATAGTCATCAATATATTCAATATAAGAATGTTAGAGGTGCAAATGCACATTGCTTCTTGTTTCTTTGTTTTAAGATGAGTTTTATTGAAACTTGTCAACACACCTTACACAAGGTATATTGATGTCTATTATCTATAAAATATTATTAAACATATGTCAGCAGTGAATGCTTATATTTTATTAACTGAATTTCTGCTCCGTAACTGTTAGTGAATTAAATAGGAGAACAAGAAACAAAGACAATCTTTAAAAAAAAAAAAACAATCAGCAACAAAATAAATCACTGTAAATGTGTGACAAAATCTAATTCTCATTCAACCATGAAATGTCCACCTAAAAAATGTTATTTCTATATATAAACTATATTATAGTTCCAAGAGAAAACTGAACTAACCTAATTCTGTAAGTTACAGTACATAGGCATTCCTCCATTTCCCATGCATTGATTCATTCATTTCATTACCTGCAGTTTCCTGGTTTTGAAGATATATTTACCATACTATTTATTTTTGAATTTATATTTTACAAGTTTTTTGACCAGGTCTATATATTTGCCTTGAAACCTTTTTTCCCCACTTTTGTTATCCTGTTTCTGTGTTGTTTGCTGCTATGGCCTCTATACCAAGTTGTGATTTACCTGCCTTTGATGATGAACTGGTACATTTTCTTTTGAAAGGAAAGCATTAAGAAAACAAACTCAAAGATTGCTAGATGAGTGCATTTGAGTGTCACCAGTGATGGTGACTTACGGTGAGCATCAGTAAGTTATTAATTGCAAGCTGTTTTCAGATCACTTATGTGTTGTTCAATTTTCTACATCATCAGTGCTTGCCCTGCATATATCTTTGTGGCTTTATTACTGTGAGTACACAACAAAAAGCCCTGCTTTCCTGAATGCAGTAAAATTAATTATTTCAAAATTTTTCCTTGCAAATTGATGTAGTTTACTCTCTTGACTCCAATGATAAATGTAGGGATGTCTACTGCCTTAGCCAGCAATATGTTTGGATCATAGATTTGGTACCTAGAATCTGTAAAAGTCCCACCTCATGAATTACAATTCTTGGCACATCTATCCCCATGACTGCAACTTCGAACGTACTGAAACAAAGCTATGGTTACCACTGAGTGTCCTTGCAAGTGAAAGTGTTCTGCTCATAAGATGTTAGCAGCCAAGCTGCACTTATTCTCATGCTAAACTTCAAAGCTCCTTGTATTAACTGAAATGTTTTTATCCACTAGAGGGATAATTTTGTATTCTGTGTGTGTTCTTGGACATATTCTCCTGAACATATTAATCCTGGGTTGCCCTAATTGTTTCAAGAAGTCTCTTCTGAACATAAAAAATCTGCAGAAGTCACTGAAGTCTTCATTATTATTACTTTTTTCCTTCCAAATCAATGCCAATGCCAAACCAAACCAACCAAACAAACAAATAAATCCCACTCTTTGCTGTACATACAAATTGAGCTTTATGTGCAAGAGCATTTTGTGGTGTATGCTGTGTAGGGAGACAGTTAATGTCAATATTAAATGCTACCTGTATATTTAACATTATAAACCACTAGACATTTCAGTCAAACATTTGTACTATTTCTCTTATCCTTTGACATGTTTTCCCTTGTTTTCTAAAGAAATTGAAAGGTTTTTGCATTCACTGCCTTTCTTGACAGAGATGCCACAAGGTATCTATACATCTCAAAGGCTAACACAAAATCAATCTGTGTGATTATGCAATTTAACTGCATTTGCAGTGCTAATTTATCTTCTAGCATCTGTAAATTACTTTATTATAAAAAATTCAAAAGCTTAGCTGAAAGCCAAATTAGACCTGGTAGCAACACAAAAACATTATCAACAAGGGAAATCTCTAAAAGCAACAGCAGACAACAAAACATCAAGTGATGTGTAGAAAGACATAAAATGTGATATAAATTCATTAAGTGCTGACTATTGTTGTTTTATTTCAGATCTGAGTAAAAGTATATTGCTGGAAAGGTTTGCCAAGTTGCCCTACAGGGAACCACTTCACCATTTTCTATTAACCCTTACTATTTGGATACTTTATACTTACATTTTTATTTAACAATAAACTACCATTTCCCAATTAAAATGGGAGGGATAGGGATCATTTGACCTTTGATAAATGAAGACAAAATTTGTCCTCCCATTAGATAAAGTTGTTATGCATGATGAAAAAACAACCTATGAATTCAAGGTTAAACATTTATGTAAAAGAGCAGCATGGGAAAAAAAAGAAACTTAGAAGGAAGCTAATGACCTTTAAACATCAAAGGCAAACTTCCTATCCATTAGGAGGTCAGTGTGCTAATGTAGAACAAAACTGCACTGACATGATTTCTGCTGTCCATCTGATACTGAAGGAAACCCTGAAAAAAAAAGTTTTATTGTAAAAGGGGTAAAGATTTTAAAAATGGCTCTCTTTTGCCTTTATCTGATTTTTACTTTTTGCAGTTGTAGAAGAATTTGACATAAGTCTTGACATTCTTATTTAGCAGGAAGTCTGGTAAAGATAAGTCTATTTAATATTCAAATATGAAACAGGTAATAAATGTAAGGACTTTACATAATAAAGACACACAGTAGTAACCTGGTGCTCCCACATATTCTTTTTACCATGTTCTCTATCCCAAACACCCTAAACAAGATATCTGACAATAGAGTTCCAGATTGCAAAGCTCCCTCTGCAGACCATATGTTAAGCATTGTGGAGGCAAGTCTAAGACTAACACTACCTAGTCAGTCTGACACTGCTGGAAGATTTTGACTGAAAATCAATGTCTGTTATACTTCTTACAAGATTAGTTTATAGAAATTATTTCTGGGTGACTTCAAAGTGAATTTTTGTCTTTAATAATCACATATGATGTTCAGTTAGCAAAAGAAAAATAAAAAAGAAATAATAACCTAGAATATAAAGTGTTTCTTCTGGAAGAAGAAAATCAGCCATTTATAAACCTACTGCAATCTTAAAGTAATATGACTTAAAGTAATATCATGATGCTCTGCCTTTTAAGACTCTTAATTAAACATATATGCTGATGAATATAAAAATACTGTGTTTAGATTATACTTACGAAAGCCAAAGTGTCCTTGATGATCATAGAATAATAGAAAGTTTGAGTTTGTAGAGACCTTTTAAAGGTCACCTAGTTCAACCTTCCAGCAATAAACAGGGACTTCAGCTAGATCAAGTTGCTGAGAGCCCACCCAACCTGACCTTGAACATTTCCAGGGACAATACACCTGCCACCTTTCTGGGCAACCTGTACTAGTGTTTTACCACTCTCTTTTATATATCAGATCTAAATTGACTGTCCTTCAGTTTGAAGCCTTTACCCTTTGTCCTGTCACTATATGCCTTTGTGAAAAGTCCGTCTCCATCTCTTGTTTGTCCCTTTTAGGGACAAAGTAAGGTTGCTGTAAGGTGTCCCTGGAGCCTTCTCTTATCCAAGCTGAACAACCCTCACTCTCTCAAGTCTGTCTACACAGGGGACGTGCTCCATCCCTCTGATCATCTTGGTGGCCCTTTTCTGGACCTTCTCCAATAGGTCCATGTCCTTCTTGTACTGGGGACCAGAGAGTCGCATGCAGTACTCCAGGTGGGGTCTCATGAGAATGGAGTAGAGGGGGAGAATCACCTCCCTTGACCTGTTGGCCATGTTGCTTTTGATGCAGACGATACCTTTTCATTATTAACTAAAAATGCATACTGAAATGTGACTGACTTGCCTCCATATCTTCAAAAAGCCTGCACTGCTTAACAAAGTACAACCTAGGACCTAACACCACCTTATCAACTAGACCATGGCACTAAGTGCCACATCCAGTCTCTATCACCTCCCTGGGCAGTCTGTTCCAATGCCAAATCACCCTTTCTGTGATGAATTTCTTTCTAATATCCAACTTAAACCTCCCGTGGCACAGCAAGACTGTGTCTTCCTGTCCTGCTGCTGGTTGCCTGGGAGAAGAGACCAACCTCCACCTGGATAAAACTCCCTTCAGCTAATTGTGGAGAGCAACTAGCTCTCCCCTGAGCCATCTTTTCTCCAGGCTAAACAACTCCAGCTCCCTCAGCTCCTCCTCACAGGACTTATGCTCCAGTCCCTTCATCAGTCTTGTTGCCCTTCTCTGGACACACTCCAGCAACTCAACATTCTTCCTAAACTGAGGGACTCAGAATTGGACAAAGTACTTGAGGTGTGTCTTCACCAGTGCTGAGTACAGGGAAGAATCACTTCCCTAGTCTTGCTGGCCACACACTACTCCTGATAGATACCACTGGCCTTTTTGGCCAGCTGGGCACACTCTTGGCTAATGTTCAGCCTGCTGTCAATCACTACCTCCATGTTCCTTTCTGCCTGGCTGCTGTCCAATTAAATATAATTCTACTGGTTGTCTCAACCCATGGGATGGGATGTGAGATTCTGGATTTGAATCTCACTGAGCCAACTCCCCGTGAGTGTGTGTGGGGAGTGGGGGGAATGGCTGGGCCTAGGCCTGCAGACACAGGATAAGGCCTGCCGAGAGCACACGGCAGAACTGGCAAGCATATGGCCTGCAGCTAACATGGCCATGGGAGCCACAGTACTGGGCTGCCAGTCAATAAGGTCCGTGTGGTAGCCCACCCACACCACATCCCTTGGAGCCTCTGAATGGCTGTGGCACCCCTCACTTTGACTAGAGGGACAGTGAGTTGTCAGTGAACCAAAGGTCCCACATAGAGGGAGTGGCCACAGTAATCAAAGTCTATAAACAGACGCAGACGAGGTCTCCATGTTGCCTCTCAACCTGCTCTCCTGACCCATCTACATGTGACCTTTTAAGTGCAACTCTTTCTCTCTTTCTCTCACTTTATTCTTTCTTCTCTTAATCCCTCTTCCTTTTTTCTTTTCTTCCTCTTGTGGGTAAGCTATTTTCTGTACCTCACTTAAGTTTCATGGAGTTTGTATTTGCTGAGTGTAACAAAAGTTCATTACTATAGTAATGCTTGTTAGTCCTGGTGATCTGTTGTAATGCTTTTGTGAAGTCGCATGTTATCTTTGTAAAACCCTTTTTGCCAAAACACCTATATTCTCAGCAAATTAAACGACATCTCTTAGAGAAAAATGTGTAGTTATTCTCCAGCCATAAATGCAAGATATCAAAGAACCAATGGCTTTACAAATGTTTGTGTGGGTGAAATCTCTTGAAGCCTGAAATTAAAATGTACAGCCAGTAAAGCTTGGAGCTTTGGGACTGGGTGGGTTGTAACAGAGATGGATACAGACCAATACAGCAAATACCGTATTGAGGGAAAAGCAGATGTAGGAAACTAGTTATTACGGAAGTCCAGGAAAAGAAATAAAACTGAAAAAAAATGAAACACTTTGTTGTCACTGGGGATGCACAAAGGCAATGGGAAAAGAAACCAAAAATCCAACAAGATAAGGAAAGTACAGGAAACAGAACAGTGAGGAGAATAATGGAGTCGTTTTTAAAAAAGGTTTTGTTTGTTTGCTTGGGGTTTTCTTGATTTGGTTTTGGGGTTTTTGTAGCTATATTTTTTCCCAAGAACCATTACATCTACATAGAAGGGTATGATGGAATATTTTTTATTTAGGGGATTTAAAAGTGAACTGTAAGTATAAACCACAGTACAAAAACTGTGGGCTAGACATCTTAAATAACCAGAGTAGGAAGAGAATTTAGAGTGTCTGTGCTTTTAAAACAGACTTTTTTTTCAGCAAATCTTGATGTATGACCTATATAAATCCTCAATTTCTCTTTTTATGTACTGTCCTGTGTACTTTTCTCTGGAAGTGTTATACACTCACCTTGGCAGATATAAGTCCCCATGACATTTCCCTCTTCAACAAAGAAAACATTCAGCAGGGCAAGAATCTTTTTACTTCCCTAGGAGCAGAGATCTTTTCACACATCTTTTGCTGCTCTACAGTCTCCAGCAGGAGAAGTAAAGGATTATAAACCCCTTGAAACGCAGGTTGTTAAAAGATTTTTCCTTTCTTCAGATGCAGTTCTTTATTATGTGGATTTTAGTCCAGTACCTTGTCCTGTCAATCCTGCCTTGCTTTTCCTCTTCATCTTCTTTCCTCAGA
Organism: Sclerurus mexicanus; assembly: GCA_013396755.1. Taxonomy (NCBI): domain Eukaryota; kingdom Metazoa; phylum Chordata; class Aves; order Passeriformes; family Furnariidae; genus Sclerurus; species Sclerurus mexicanus. The sequence continues at coordinate 263,860 of VWZF01006637.1, forward strand.
ATAAGTTTTTCTTACTTCACATTCCAGTTATTGGGGCTTGGTTTTTGTTTTTTGTTTTGTTTTTTTTTTTTTTTTTTTTTTTTTTTTTTTTTTTTTTTTGGTGTGTTTGTTATTATTTGTGTGTTGTGTTATTGTTCAGTTTTCAGTTTGGTTTGGTTTTGTTGTCTGCACCATGCTTATCCTTCATAGTACAAATGTGAAAAAAAGAAAAGAAAAAAATTAATGTGGAACAAATGGTATGTAAAAAATACTCGCAGTTAGATCAGTTATGGAAAGTAAATCTGGAACCAGAGGATATAAGCATAACTACTTAGACTAATGGCCCACTTTTAGCATTAGAATTGTCATAAATCTCTACCGTGCCCAGACAACAGGAGGCAGCAGGACCCTGATGTGTTAGCACAAATTCCAGTGACCTTTTCTGAAATTCCTTTTATTGTTCTCCTTTTATACTGGGACCTATATCTTCTTGAGATAGGTGCAATTTATTTTAGCTGCACCAATATAAAAGTCTGTAACAATTATATTTATACTATTTAAGGACAAAAACTATGATGACTACTCTCTAGCTCTGAGAATCATGGCACAGCTCATTGGCTAAATCTCTGAAAATACAGTGCCTTCAGACTGTCTTTTGGGATTGGCTTGGTCAGTGTTGTTCGCTGAACTGTGCCCAGGAACTGGGCACACATCTGTGTTATCAAGGTAATAGTAGCAATGACTCTGTGGCACTGCCTATTACCATACCTGTGCTTATTAATTTACTAGAACAGGCATTGCCAATAAAGCATTTAAGTGCTACTGTAATGCAAATAGTAAAATGAAACTGGAAGATTTCCCACTGTTACGTTAATCTTTTGGGGTGTATATGAACATACTTCTTTTAAAGTCCAATCAATGACAAAAGTTAAAAAAAACAATGAAGTATAGTCACTCTCCTATTCTGGAGAATGACAACCCTGATAGACTGAAATCTTACACTGCTTTAATTTGTCACAGATTAAAAGGCTTGCAACTGGAAACACTGACTTGAACACTATCTGTGAGACAGATATAGGTCCCTGTAAGAATGTTACAGCAATAAAAATCGGAAGCTGGGATAGACTGTATATGAAAAATGCACACTTAAATATTCTAGCTTTAAGGCTGAAGTTGGAGTATATCTGTGCTGTACAAAAGAATGTAAACATGAAAGCATGTTTTTGAAAGGAACTGCAGTGTCTCACAGGCCTGTCTTTAACTCAGAGTTGGTTGTTTCCACAGTCCAAAATAGGTCAGTGAAGCAGCCCTTGGCACATCACTGGATCTGAGCAATTTCTGAACACCAGCGTGAGACCTCAAGGGTAATTTTTCATGTATTGTTTGCACAGACTACTTGCTATTCTACTTTGCCACATTGACACTGTGGTGGTCTCTTTCCTCTTACTGAAATTCTTGCTTGTTTGTTTCTTATATAGGTGCAAAGGGGAATGAACAAAAGGGTTGTTTGTAGCTATCTCAACATTTTAACAGAGGACTAAATAAATGTGGTATGCCATTTAAAAAAAATATGCTGAACCATTTGAACCCATTTCTTGATACCATCAATGATGGCAGAAGAATTTTATGTATACAAAACACAGATTTAAAAAACTGCACTGCCACTGATTGTCTTCCTGATAAATTACTCAGAAATTTGCCCTATTTGACTTTTTTTTCATTAGGAAAGTTTACTGAAAAATCTCTTACATATATTCATTCATAAATTTGTATTAGGAAAGAGGTCAAAAAGAATTATGAAGACAGTTTTAAGGTTGTTTATAAAACATGTATTTTCGACAAAAGATTAATTGTGAAAGAGAGATCATGGGCCTATAAAATTTTCTTCTCCTGATAAATGCTACAGTCAAAGACTGTCAAAATACCTGAAACCTCTTCTGTGCAAAACCACTACAAAATATTAGGATTTTCTTTCCTCTAAACACAAGTATAAACTTGGGATCCAGACAAAAACATAAACCTGAATCAAAATAATGAAATTCATCCCAGTGATAATTAAATATGTTTGTGACTCCACTAATATTTGATATTTTGTTTGTGGGTATTTAAGCTATATAGGATTTGATTTGTTTTGATTTAACTAACTGCTAAAGTCTCCTTGTCTCTCACCCATCTAGTTCGAAAATAACAAAAGCATTGAAGATCGACCTAGTCAGACTGAAGGAAACCTTTGCTATAAAAGTTCTTTAGGTTTTTCTTTGTCATCATCTGTGTGACAGGTTATTAAGGAGGAAATTTCAGATTATTAAGGAGGAAAATTCCTCTATTTTCCATTATATTTCACTATTCCACTCAGATAAAAAAAAAACAAAACCATGTTTTAAAAATAAAAAATGAAACCATTGTTTCTGTACTGTTGGTATTTGACTTAATTTTTTGGTTTTTAGTTCAGATTTTACTCAGGAACTTGCTTCTGTAAACTCACCAGGTGACTTAGGAATTCAGTCCTGTCCTCCTGAGTTTGATCCTTTTCATTCTGTAGGATAGCTGCAAATTTCTGCTGAATGAACAGATGCAAAAACCTTGAGCAGTATCTTAATATGTAGAAAAGTTCGGGAAATAGGGAGAGGCAATTTGTTTATTTTCAGCTATGGGTCCAAAAACATCCCTGGACATGAAGACAATTTAAATGTGTTCTGGGTTAAGACCAAGATTCTCTCTGAAGACTCTAGCACCAAAGACAAAAGACAAAAACCATTTAGAGGCTACCTACAACCACTATGTCTGACAAACATTTTTCATAAAGAAGAGCTTTCTAAAACTTAAAAGGGGGATAAAAACCATATGAGAAAACGAGGAATGGTGTTAAGAAAGATTGATTTTGTCTTCATTATCTGAGTTTCATTTTCAAAATATGTATTTATGATTTATACTGCTTCAGCTTACCCTGCTTCAGGAATAAGAGAAAACTGTGAGGTTCAACTAACAGTGTGGGATTGCTGTCCTGCTGCCTGTTTCAGACAATGTCAATGCAATTCAGGGAAGGATTTCTCTCATAATGGCATTTGCTCCCACTGCTGCCTTCTAACATAGCCCTCAGAGGATGTCACTTTAAATTGGAAAAGAGAACAACACTGCATAAAAATCTGTGTTGTGCTATGAGGTAGAGAGGGTTTCACAGCAGCTAGGAATTTCTTTCCCTGTGTTGTGGCTCTATGGAATATTGCTTCAGACTATTAATGTTCTTGTGTTAGAGTCAGAATTGGAAATAGACTCTGTATCTCCTCATTTGGATTTAGAAAATGATACATCTGAAGGAGCCATGAAACTCTGGCATGACCTGCAGAGCCTGAGGCATTCTAAAATGTTTACCATTTGCCTTGATTAAGGATGATGTCTTATACTTTGTAGACTGGTTAAAGTCTTCAGAAAAAAAATATTGCACAGTGATGAATAAAGAATATTCAGAATAATTGAAAGTTCATCAGGGAATTATCAGGACAGAAAATCTTTGATTCCAAAAAACAAATTGATGCCACTAAATTAGAATTTGAATTCTAAGATTTTTTAGATTTCTACTAAAGTTCAAATCTTTGTAAGGAAGGAAGATAGATGGATAATCTAAAAAAATAACAGAAATTTTGCTAAAAATGAAATTACATTGCCTCTTCACAGGTCATGCCCACCAATTTCAATTAAATAATTTACTGTTTCAATTGTTATTATAATCATCATATTTGTAAAGATAAAGCAGAAATTTTAATTTTAGACAGACCATGAAGATTATCTGTTCCATATGAAGAACTCTGAGCCCAAATTCAGGATCAATTTTAAGGGATTTATGCAATAATAAATCTTTTCATTGCAGGGTTTTTCAATCAAAACAAATTTATTTTTGTCTTTTTATTCTTACTTCTTTTTTTGTTTGCTGAAATAACAGACTGAAGGACCAACCCCAGACACTCACACCATTGAATTCCTCTCAAGGGATTTAATTTCAATCCAGAATACCATCAGGATAACCCAAGCACCACTGTGTGTACTTGTCAGGAAAAATACATGTACAGAGAATTTCTGTTGCAGTTTAGCCATTGCATGTCTAAAACATGTTTTGTAGCTACTGATGGAACTAAATTTTTTGTCTGGTCAGGGAAATACACTTACTTGCATGTTATGATCCACTTATTAAAATTATTAGAGAGATGCCTCTGCCCAAATTAAGGTACAGATGGAACCATATGCTGAAGTCAATAGTAGGGGTTTTTATTTAGCCGTAAATGTGAGGTAGAGGGAAAGAAATAGGAAAAAGAGAAGGGAGTGGGGAAGAGAGAGTGTTGACAGAGAGACATATTAAGTAGAAAAATACCACCACTCAGTTGGTCCTCTTCTTCTGATCTTCTTGGTGGTGATGGTTGCAGTCTGGATCCATTGAGGTAAGCCCATCAAAACACTCAGTCCATGTGGCTTTTATTATGCTCAGGTTAGGTGGAAGCACTCCTTCTCTAGGGCAGGGAGTTTTACACTCAGAGTAATAATGGATCACAAGACATTTGGTGAGATTTTGACACCTTCTAAGATGTTACAGGTGCCTGTTACATCAGCACACTTGGGCCAATTGCTGCCCATTAGCAGAGATGAATCTCTTCAGGCTATGTGTGAATATCCCAGTACTTCCCCAGAGGGAAGGGGAGTTATCCCAAATGAGTAATTTGTGTAAGGACAAAGAAGCATCACCCCACCTCACAGGATTTGACTCTTTCCATTTCAACACCCAGTTTGTAACCTGATTGTTTCAGCCATTAGCATTTCAGTCTCACACTTGTAGATACATTTTTGTCTTGGGATAACTGGACAGTAGTACCACCTTTATCTTATCTCATGTTCCTCATAGTCTAAATTTGAGTGAGGGGTGGGCTTCAGTGAGTAGTTTGCCATGTAAAGAGTGGACAAAAGTATTTCAGTGATTTTAACAGTTAAACCACTAACCATTTCAATCTCTTACACTGCACTGTCTTCATTATGGCTGTTGCTGGGACTGCAAGACATGCACTATTTCTTTCCCATAAACAGCAATTTTAGTATTATAAAATAATGCAACAGGTTTTCTTTCAAAGGTAGTTGCCATTACTGCAAAACCTCATGACCCAGTTTTTACTCCACATAATTCCAAACAGTAAAGGAAATATTCAACAGTGCCAGAGAGGGAGGATCATCTTTTATGTGTATTTCTGTGTTTACTCAGGCTTATTTGTTCTGTTCTGTATCAATTCTGTATTGGATTTCTGATGTAAAATGATTTGTAGATCCTTAAACTGTATTTGTGCAAATACTACTATCCCAACCTGATCCTTGGAGATAATACTGAAATGATACAATAGCTCTTATATCACTGGGAGAGAGCAAATCTCAAGATCCCAAGGCAGAACTGATTATAAATATTTTATAAGATGTCTAATGGACAGATCATATTTGCAGTGAACAAGAGGCCTTTTTTTCTATTTTCTTCTTTATTTTCCTCTTTTTTCCTTTTATTTTTTTTTCCTATAGCCCAGTATAGGTAATGAAGAATCAGCATGAGAATATTTGGATTTGAAAATTTCTCTCACCAGACTGATTGTACATAGATCAAGATTTTCTAGGATAAGTCTGTCCATATTGTCTTAACTAAAGTTGCTTATTGTACTTTTCAAAATCTTATGTCTTTATAAAGCATCTAGCTTAGTTCTAGGGTTTTAAGAACAGTAAGGGAAAACAAAGAAAAAGAATTATTTGAAACTAACAAATATTTTTCATCTCTCATTTCCTCAGTGAAAAATACTATTGTTCTTGCTAAACAAAATTAAGGTTTCCTAAAGGAAGAGAATATAGCATGAGAAACGGTACCTTGTCTACATGGTTTATAGGGTCCTTCAGTTCATTAACAAGTGTTTATGAGTTCAGAAATTATATATTAATTCTTATTTCTCAGTTTTCTCATTTATGATCTAAAAATGTGTGGACATAATAGTGCTATTGCCATATGAGTAGTGTATTATTTTTTGCTGGATAAAGATATTTCAGCAGTTTTAGCAGTTCCACTTCTAGTTTTAGATTTATGTGACACAAATATGAGAATACTAAAATTATACCAAGTAACAGCAACTATTTTTAATAGCATTCATTCTGTATAAGAAGGGGAAGACAAGGTTGGTATTGGTGTATGGTTTAACAGATGCATTAAATATTATTGTTTGTCCAGCATATGGTGCTGTAGCAGATGAATAACACTGGAAACTACTCAAAGGATTTTGCTTTGAGCATTGTTGCGTTTGCACTGCATTGAACAATTTGTAATTCTATGCCCTGCAGACTGGGCTGTAGTTCATAGAGATATTGGGTTTCTGTCAGAAAGAAATTTGCATACTTACAGTTTATTTGTTGGCAAATCTTATTTGAAAAACTCAGTTCATATCTTTGGGGCTATTCCTCTTTTCTGACTTAATATAAAGTCCTTGAGAATTCATAGTTTTTTGAGGATGTTACTTTGGTATTTTTAATTTTTCTTGCATTTTATTACCTCCATTCTAAAATGGAGTGTTCAAAAATACAGTCTAAATAAAAGAAAAAAACCTACTAATTTTAGCACAACCTTGCTTTTCCTTTTTAACATGCAGATAACATTACCTCTCCTAGAGCAAAGATAATCGATACAGGAAAAGATAAAATATTCTATGCTCAGTGAAGCATGTGACTACGCCATAGATGTTATTTCATATTATCCAGCAGGAGATATATTCTTAGAATTACAAAATAGAATCAAAAAACTTTTATTGTGAAAGGAAATGAATTAAAAAAATCTTTGTAAACACTGTGATTAATGAAAGAAAGCTCTAGAACTTAACTTTTCGTAACTGTTTCACTTTTCTTACTTTGTTGAACAAAAGGTGCTATTTTCAGTGCTCTGGAGAAAGTCAGCTACTGAAAGAGAAGGCGACATTGAAATTATTCTGCGACATTTTTTGTTAAACTTCATTAAAGTGGATGAAATGGGATCAATTTCAGAAGAGTGATGGGGCAGTAATGAAGAGAGGCCCAGTGCTACTGAGAGCAGCACACAGCTGATGTTTTTATTCTAAGACCTGTTCCAGGGGAACATCCTTACTCCATAGATGCTGTTCTCTGTGTAATTATCACCTTCACTTCTAAGGACAAGCTGCACATCATTTAATCACTCCATCGGCAAGGTCCTTGCCTGTGACATCCAAAAGCAGGCAAGAAGGTGTGACTGAAAGAGAAGAGGACACAGGAGAATTTTTTATTGTATGCCAGAGAATCAAAGCTTTTGCCTTTCCTCTAAGATAGCATATGATAAACAAACATAATGGAGAAGGCAGCAAGTGTTACTCAACCTTTTTCAAACAAGGTATTTTAAAAATACTGATTGCATTCAGCATTGAGGCTTTTCAGTTTCTCAGATAAGATTACAAAAGTTTATATTCTATTAAGCCATTAGATAATGCAGTCTGTTCAATTGTTGTTTATGGTCAGCAAGACAGAGTAGAATACTGTGGCTAATGGCCTGAATCAGGTGATAAAAAACCAGGCTGACTCTGTGTGCATGCTTCTGATCTTAGTCATAATTCCCCCACCAGTCTTTTCTTTGTCTTCTTAATTGCATTCTGTTTGAGATCAGAAAATTTTATAATACTGTTTCCTGGGTGTCTTGAACTTTAGGCCTTTCTGGAAGCTATTTCTGGCCTATATGAGTATACTTACTGTTTCTACAGTATAACCAAGTTGAATAGTTAAACTACAATATGGGGAACTGTATTTCTCTAACATGATCCAGCAGCTGGGAATAGAAATATCAATATCAGCCTTGTAATAACCTATGTTATTCTCTCAGACTCATAAACACCTCCTGAAACACTTCCTACATAAACATTATTCAAATATTTCCTCTGTGGTAGCATTCATGAAAACTGTAGCAATATTCTTCAGAATGGGATCACCAAAATTCTTGATTCTAAAAGTAGCACATTTTGATTTTAATATAGCTTAATGTAATATCTGTCCTTAATCTTCTAGTCTTGCCTTGCACTCTCCAGAACAGATTTGACACAGAGTTTCCCTGGATCAGTTCTACCATCCTGCATGCAATGACTTATGCCACAAGGCAGGTAGATGCTTACTATCAATCTTGTTGCAGAAAACCTCACTGCTGAGCCAATGATCCTATCTCCAAAGACCACCCAACTCCCATAATTTCAACGTAAACTAACATTTTGTGCTCACTTCTGAACTCACTCCTGTTCAGAAGAACGGAAATAACTTCCATATCCACATACCCTATTTTAATGTATAACATGATTCATAACTGTGTTTTATCCTGGACTTTCCAGTACAAGGGACTCACTGAAGCAAGATGTAATAAAGCAACTTTTATAATGTGAAGGTGGCCAAACACTGACACAGACTGACTGGAGAGGTTTCCAGCTTAACCAGAGGTTTGGACTAGATAATCTTCAGAGGTGACTTCCAAACTCAGCTACTCTGTGAATCTGTGATATGGAACTTCTTCCATGTTGCAGAACGTAAAACTAACCTCCATACAGTCTGAAGGAAATCTATACAACTTTGCATGAACTACAATTCATTTCATTTGAGCCACTGTCATGAAGAATTCTTCCTCCAAGTAAAGTGTAGCTGTTTAATCAGTTCAGGGCAAATCTACCCACAGAAAGCATTCCCGACTTTTATCAGTCTTTCCACCCAGTAAGGTAAAAGACCATAATGTAAATTGCCTGAGAGAATTATAAAGTGTAGAATAAATTCAATGAAAATTATGTAGTTTCTTTAAAACTATTCTGTGTATGAATAAGCAATTTAAAATCCAGAAGTATGGTACTTTCTATGCTTTTCTTCTGAAAAACTTCCAGTAGTATAAATCTACTCACTAATCTTTTCCAATTCACTTCTGAAATCAACAGATTTTGTAATCTGTGTTGGTGTTTTATTTTTTTGGAATCTATATATAAGGTAAATTCTTCTTGAAAACTTAATTTCTTATATAATCATCACTGCTAATAAAATTAAAAAAAGACAGTATGTCGTGTTCCTATTCTCATCCTATTAAAATTAAAACAAAACAAAATAACCCCAAACAAACAAAAAACCCCAAAACTTTATCATATTAAATTCTGTTTCACAAATTTTCTAAGTTTTTGGCAAAAATCAAACCAAACAAATTCAAAATATTTCACAGGAAGGATTCAGAGCTACAAGCAGGAAATCAGACCTAGTGGCCTGTCTTGGTTTAGAGTATAATGGGTTTCCAAAAGCTCATTAAAATGTGTATTTATTACAAGTAAAATGAATATGAAGTGTGTTTTTTGGGTTTTGGTTTCTTTTTTTTCGTAATGTACCACATATTAAGAAAAAGCTTTTCAAAAGTGACAGGATCATTTGCAGAAATAACTGAGCATCTGCTCTCTGAAATTAGATTTTTAAATTGTGCAAAATTGATCCAACAAACTTCACAAAAGCTTTTCCAGGCCAGGGGCCAGAATGTTACCCTTCATATGTGGTGATTTTGAGAACCAATTTACTTTGACTTGGAAGAGTTATTCAACTTCTATGAATGAGTTATTGGAAAAACTATTTCCAGAGTCTTAGAAGCATTATACGCATGCATTCTAAAGAGTAATAAGGCAATGATTAGTTTATTAGTGCAATGAAAATGAGGAGAGAAGGGAAGAAACAAATGTTATGCCCTTTTCCAATAATCTGTTCACCACAGAGAAGGAAGTTCACTCTGCTCAATGGGGAGTATTAGAAAGGATAAATATGTTGTGACATTTTCCTGTTCTGTTGCTTTCTGTATCTTCTGTTTTAAACATGTAGCTGCTGTTCTCCTAATGTGACAAAATCCCATTGCTCTCAGCCTGGTAATTAAAGTACAGTAATATTTCAGGTGATAAAAACATGAAGAGACATGTTAATATTTCAGAGATTATTTTTCCCCTCATTTTATTCAAAGGTGGAAATAAGAATACCTAGTAAGCTTGCAAAGATACAATGATTATGGGGCAGCATGACTACGGTAGACACATTCAAATTAAAGGTCACCATCAAAAGATCAGTCATCTTGAATTCTATCAAACAGAGCAGAAAATATGTGTCAGAGTTCCTAGAAAGTCTATTGGGGCTAAGTCGCATTCAGACAGCTGACTAAGATGGTTGTTTATTTAAGGTACATGATGCATATGCATTAGGGAAGTGGTATAGATGATATTTTTCATGTGATTTTCCTACCGATTATCATAGCAGTAAATAAATAAAATCTGGTTTGTTTCATGGAGGGTTTTTTTTTAGGGGGGGATTAGTTTTTTTTTACTACATGCATATGTTTCAAATGCACTTCCTTCATTTAAGCTTGACTGAAATATCTTCATTCATGAGTTATTGGACCATCCCTCTCCGTCCTTTGCAGAGCTGTTGGTACAGTATCCACCCAGCACTCAGATTATGATTTTAAATCCTGACTCTGAAGGAGTTTTTTGTTTGTTTTTTTGTTTTTGGATCTTCATCTTCAGGAAAAAATTGCTGTGAATTAGACCAATTTAATTTTTTATAGGACTATGTGACCAGAGGGGAAGATCAGGTCCTTTTGTCTAATATTAACAGCAGGCTCTTTGTACCAGAAAAAGTAATAGAATATTTTAATCACATACCAGAAATCTTTCAGAACTCCGTAGCAAATCCAAACCCCATAAAAACAAACCAGTACTGGGCTAGGTAGCAATAGTACACAGTTGGAAGAGAGCAGGCTACACTAAGGCTACAGAAAATGTTCAGTTTTACAGAGTGACAACTGAGATTATTCACGTAACTGTCCAGACTGGAGAAAATGGCTGAAACACTGCCCTCAGTTCCACCTATAGGATGAAGGCCAGGAAAGAATCAGTCACACTTAAATGAAAACTATAGTCATGAAAGTGAAATATTACATGGGAGATCATATGCCCATGATGAAATTTTGCTTTTGATAGGTCAATTATCAGGACATAAAATTGATTGACAAAAATGTTTTCAATGCTAATTAAAATCTCTTACAGCCAGAATCAAAACCCAAACACTGAAAACAATCAACAGACCAGCAGAGGAGATGCAGAATATAACTTGATGACACAATGGGAAACTTGATGAGAACTTTTCACCAGTGAATGAATATTGAAGGCAAAATTGTTCACACCATAAAGTTCTTTTCAACTTATTTGCCCAAACTACACCAAGTGGTGATTTAGTGAATAAGCATCCAGATTTTTTTTTTAAATAAATTAATAATTACTATATTTATTTAGCACTACTCTGGATGTTATTGATGTTATTGATATTACAGATACATAAAATGATAGAATTTCTGTCTCAAAGACCTTTAGAACTTCAGTTGACACTTTTAATCTCCTCTAAAACTCAATGGATAAGTAGAAAAAGAGGATTAGGTGTTATGGATTGTTAACAAACTGCATAAAAGGTATTATGCTGTAAAGGTCAGCTGGCAGTGTTTACAGAAGCCCTCTAACAAATTTCAAATTTCAAATCAAGGCAATTCTTTCAAATTCAAAGTTGTGGAGCATCTACCAAAGTACAAATTTTTGTGTTGCATTCCTTGCATCAGCAATGTTTTTGCTAATGTTATACACACAGTGCCCAGACACTCATGACTATTTGGAGGTTCACAGAACCATAGAATCTTTTAGGTTGAAAAATACCCTTAGATTTATTGAGTCCAACTGTAAAACTAATACTTCCAAGGTTGTTGTACAGGTGCCTTTAAAATGATAGAAAAAATATTTTCTTCAAGTATGTAGGGGAAAAACAGATGATTAGAAATTATATTCATTCTCACACTGTGTTTGGACAAGTGTCAGAGATAAAAGTATGTCAATGGCACAACAACTGAAATTCTTTGTGAGAGAAACATAAGAAAATTTGTTAAAATTGCTGCCAAAAGTGATTCTCTAGACTCTCTCTTTTGATTTTCTGTCCTCTTTAGGTCTTGCTGATAAGGAATGTTGACTCCCACCTTGTACTAAATGTTCTCTCTTAGTCCATGTGCCCTGGGAAATGACCTAGATTACCTATACTGTTTCCTCATTATCTGGGGAAATATAAATAAAGATCCATTTCTTACAAAAAGTTTTTGGATGTTAGTCAGACTGTATGAATAAATATGCTGCTCATTGCTCTTGGATCAGGAAATGCTGATAAGAAGGAAACACTTGTACCAGGAGCACAAATATTTATTTTCTTCTACTTTTTCTTCTCCATTTCTTTCTCTGAAAACACTGGAGAGATTTTAACTGTTTTCAGGAACCTTTTGCTCTGGCGATTAGATTTGGCTCTTTACCTTTTTTTTTTTTTTTTGTTTGAGATATACTATGGAGTACCAGTTATTGCAAACACAAAGAGAAGAGAGGAGTCATAAGCCTTCAAATATGGAATAAGAACAAATTTGTAGGTGAAGTCTATTCATAAACTAACACCAGGAAGACACAACACTCCTGTTGTGTTTTTGGATGTTAAATGGTGCTGTTAGCTCTCTGCAGACCAAGTGACTGGAAAAATGTGTATGTACAAGGAAGTATGTGTGTGTGTGTGTGTGTGTGTGTGTGCGCAATAATGGACTTCAAATTTCAAGGCTAGTAGAAATAGTTACTGATTATAATTAGCAAAGTTACAACTAGAAGCTTTATATATGTGATTTTTTACAAGAAACTTCTTTCTCTGATGTACCACCATGTCCTTTCCCTCTGATTATCCCTCTCTTTAGGCACAAGTTGTCTAGACTTGTGAGGAGGGAAGGGGGACATTATTAGTTTTTATTCAGGCATCCAGTGAGGCAGCACAGAAGAGGAAGTAATTATTTTTTAGCTGAATGCACTGGTAGCACTGCACCTAAATGCCCAAAATTAGCTTTATTTTTCAGTCTTTCCACAGGAGTCAAACGCAGGATCCGTAGCATACATATTAACAGTACCAATTATCCATGTGACTGCTGCTCTTCTTGAGCCCTGTATATTTCAGGAGATACATTTTCTATCTTTATGCTTTGTGCTTAGAGTGTGAAATTCAATAAAATAAACCAGAGAAGTATCACTGATATCATGGGGTTTTTTACTACTTCCCTTTGGGTCCATTGGGCTAATTAATTCCTGTGATATAGCCATGTATATTCTGCAAGTGATTCCTGGAAACATGTGGGCAGAAGAAGGTTTCAGGGTTTTTGTTGTTCTTCATTTATAGTTTTCCCAGCTATTTCCCTTAATTCTCTTCATAAGAAGCAATAATTCCTGCTCAAACATCTTTGTGCTCTGATTTCTTTTTCCCACAGCTGCTGGTTATCTGAGTTGCATTGACAATAACTTTGGAGCCTGGAGCTGGTGGTTTTTCTTCTCTCAACCGGAAGTGCAAGCACATTATATTTCACCACTTTTTTACCTGTCCACAGAGACAAAACGTAATGGAGTTTGTTTATGGTTTGTTTGGGGTTTTTTTGTTTGTTTGTTTGTTTTTAATATTAAGGTTTTAATTAACAAAAAGCATGCCCAAGGACACTTTTGGTTGGAGGGGGTTAGTTGTCTCCTTGGAAGGATTTTAAATTAGGAATTAAATGGTATGATTCTGGATTGTATTTGCACTTATCTTCAATGATCATAGCTGTCATGATATCAGACAATTTGATCTGCAGCACTTTTTGAACATAAGAAGATTTTGTAAATGTTCATCCAGATTGCAGGAGTCTATGTAGAGTGAGGATTTTTTCCCCTTTTGAGCTCGAATTTGGGATGGCCATGAAGAGGAAGTCTTTGAACACTGGTCTGCCAGGTTTTAGTTGACCATAACAGTAAGGAAAGTTCAGATGAGGCACCATCTGTTTTGTAATACCTGGGAAATAAAGACTGCAGAAATAATTTGATGGGGGTTTTTTCAAATTAAATATTTTGCATTTCTCTGGAGTATTTCAGTTTGGGCCCAAAACTGTTGTGAAAGAGAGATTTAAGTCACTCAAAGAATCACTGTCAAGGTTGCTAGCAAAAAAAGTTTTCATATGAATTTTTTAGAGTTGTTCATCAAAGTGTGATGGCAAGGTTCACTCTATTATTACATGGAAGAAACATACAAAGGAATATTGAGTTAGACTAAAGGTAAAATGATTTACACGGACAGTAGACTCAAAAGGGTAAGGGAGGCCCATCCATGGAGTCAGGAGGTCCAGAGTAGATCTCTTTGCTTTCTCTATTCCTGATGAAACTGTTATATCAATGGAACAAAATGACTGGCTTGTGGTCAAATTGCATACAGTGGAAAAGGCATGCATGAGACTCTTATTTCCTACAAATTTCTTTGGTCCTTGATAAATGACTCTTCGAAAAACCAGTTGTTATTTACTTGTTAATCATATGATCAGTGTTTCAAGTTCAAATGCATCAGTGATTGCTGGGTCACTCTGTTCCTTTGGGAGTTTCCTAGAGGAGTTCTTGGCCCAGCTATGGCCCAGGTTTTTATCTTCTTTTGAAACTGTATCAAACTATGTTTACTTTGTTTAAGGGGTTGAGTGCATTCATCACAATGACCAACTTCTAAATTTTTGAAGTAATTATGCGAAATATTTTGCTCTGGGTACATTTTTCAAAGCAAATACTACACATTCATCTTCTTAATCTCAAAAACTATCTCTTTCTATATTTATTATCAAATATAACTAATTACCAATTCATTATAGAAACATCAATTTATTTAACTGCACTATACAACAGCAGACATGTACCTAAATCATCAAGCAAGTATCTTAATTGGTATCAAATTACTATAAATTAAAAAGCAATGTTAATTTAAGAGCAATCAAGTTCTTATTTAAGATGTTTAATATGTCATCAAAAATTGTTTGCTAGAAAATCCTATTGAGAATTACTATCATATTTTCATTATTATCCTGAGGCTGTAGTTAAAATAACATTATAGGAATACTAAATACCAAAGAATTTTTATGAGATACACATTCTAGTCTAATCAATTACATATTTGACTCTTAAAACTGATCATTGTATCAAGCAAATAAAAAAGATTGGAGTACTCATTTTAAACTGATGTTCCAGCATATGCAAAGAATATATTCCTTATTTCCATTTTAATTGGAGGAAATAAAGATGCAGTTCATCAGAAATTTTTCATGCACCATTACTTAGTCTCAGTTTTAGACATACAGGCACTTCTGATTCATTTGAACACTAGCAACAGAGAGATATTGCTTTGGTTTCTAACTACCCTTCATTTTTGTAAACACTTCAAATGACTTTATCAATTTACTACTATTGTCATTACTCACAGTGCAGTTATGTTATATCAAATATATCTGGTCCATTATGTTAAGAATGTATCTGGATGGACCTAATTACTTATGCACCTCTGTTGCCTCAGCTTCATTTAGAGAGTCTTCTGGGATAGAACAATATTTTTCAGATGAGTGCTTCTAAGGAGCTCTTTCAACAAAAGCACTTTCTTTTTCAACTAGCTCAGTTAAGTGCAAATAAAAAGCTCTCTCTGAGAAATGAATTTGCATTATAAGAATATGACTGTGATGATAACTAAGTAAAAAACAATTGTAACCATTCATTTACTAGAATCTTGCTCATCTGCTCACAGCAGATAATATTTGGTTCAAGTTTCTCTGCTTGCAAAATTTTAAAAGTAGTAATACCTCCAAATGATAATGTACCTGCTCTAGTAGCAAAGATGTGCTTCTGCTGTCTGGCTCTAAAAATTTGCATAATTTCTCTCAGTTGAGTTTGGTCAGACAGCTGCAATATGAAGAATGCCAGTGGTTTAATTCTCATTCTTATAGTTAGGAGTAAGTTAGAAACCTGGTGACTTCAATCTTCTGATCCCTTGGAGTCATGGGACAAAAGAAGGCTATGCAGATGTCTTTGATCAGGTTACTGTGGGAGAAGGCCCAGATTCTCTTGGGCTGAAGAGAACTTAAAAGCCTAGTTTCAATCCTATGTTATAATATAAAGTTACATATTGCTACCACTGCTTCATTGATTAAAATGTGGTGACTTTCCATTTTTTATTAGATAAAAGGTTTATACGTAATTTATGCATGGCTTGCAGAATCTAGGCTCTGACATTTTTACATAGTAAAGCCCCTTTTAGAGCCTACAGTCCCAGTTCATAGACAGAAGAAAAGTAGTATTTCAGAAGTAGATTTACATTTGAAATTTTGGAATACTTGCTGTCCAAATTTTCATGTTGTTTGTCTTGTCTTTGCTTTCCCTCCTCTCAAATACCCTATGAAACCCAGTCACTTCACTCTTAGCAGTAAGTTCTGCAATAGGAAGGAAAACCCTTTAACAGAAGAGTGCAAAAAGCAAAGCCAAGGCACTTATGTTATAACCCGGTCCAGAAGCTACAACCTTTACTGGATGTCCACTTAAATTTCAGGCCTGAAGGGATTTTGCTTACACAAACTCTTGCAAAGCCTTTTGGTTCTTTGATATCTCGAGTTCATGTCTGGAGGAAAGCTGCACATTTTTCTCTAAGAAATTTCTTTTAATTTGGTGAGAAAATAGGCATTTTGGCAAAAAGAATTTTACAGAGATAACAGGCAAATTCACAAAAGCATTACAACAGATTACCGAGACTAGCAAGCATTGCTACAGTAGGGAGCTTTTGTTACAGCCAGCAAACAAACACTCTATGCAACTTAAGTGAAGTATCCACAACTTAAGTGAAATACAGAAAATAGGTGTTTAGGCTACTCACAAGAGGAAGAAAAGAATAAAGGAAGAGAGATTAAGAGAAGAAAGAATAAAGAGAGAGAGTAGAGAAAAATATAGTTACCACTTAGAAGGTCACATGTTGACGGCTTCAAGGAGAGCAGGCCAGATGACAACCTCATGTGTGCCTCTTCATCTACTGTTGCCACTCCCCTGCGGTGGGACCTCTGGTTCAGTGACTACTCACTGTCCTCCTAGCCAAAGTGAAGGGTGCTGCAGGCAATCAGAGGCTCTGGCGGGTGTGGTGTGGGGGAGCTACCAGACGGGCCTTATTGAATGATGGGTTGGTCCCTCATATCTGCTCCGTGCTATGTGGCTGCAGACCTCAGAGGCTGTCTTGGCTGACCATGTAGACACCATGCTGGAGGCCTGGTCCTCTCCCCCGATAAACACACA
>VWZF01006637.1:303961-324429 GCA_013396755.1 Sclerurus mexicanus
TTTTGGATTTCCAGCACGTTACTATGGTAAGATCTGACTATTTTTGTTTGCGTGGATAAAAATCTGAAATTTGGAAAGGATTTCACTATCTAAAAATCAAACATCCTCGTTCAATAAATTTTCATTTAGATTGTTCTCGTGCTTGATAGAGCTTGTGATACTTGACTGGCTGCAGAACCCTGACATGTAAACAGGTCATCAGAGAAATATTAACTATATTTTTAGGACAATTACAATAAATTAAAAAAAAATTAAAAATACAAATGCACATCATTTAAGCTCTGTAGGAGCTCTCTTTTCTCTTCTGCTTTTGCCTTGCTACATTGACCTGAAGTGTGACAGTAATTGTCCTCATTCAGAAAAAAAGTACATGAATTCTTTTGATCAGTCTACGTTGCAGTGACTGAATAACTTCCTATCTTCACTCTGGCAATGTCATCTCAGGATCAGGTAAAGTCGAGTAATCCATCAGTCGTATTTAGCTCAAGTCTTTCATAGCTGTATGATCAGAAACCTAGTGTACGTAAAATGTTTGATTTACATCTCAAAATTTATGATCTTACCAAGAGAAGAAAGTTGTTACTTGAGCTGAACAGTGGACATTATAATGATGCTTTTGTATACTAAATATCAGGCTCAACTCCTATGAGAAAATATGCATGATTAAATTATGAAATACCTTGAAGATCCAGATAATCCTATATATAACTTTCAGAACAAAAAATACAAGTTTGAAAAATGCAAGGTTTTTTGGGAAAAGAAAAAGGATATCTTTTTTCTTATTCCATTCCAACTCATGTACTTTTGCCTCTTACAGAGTTCTCTTGGTATGTGTTGTGTGTGGGAGTGGGGCTTCAGAGTTTTATAGTATAAAAAAATTGACTGTCAGTCATGTCTCCAGGTCAGTTTAGCAGCTTATCTTCCAAATCTTTGTCCCACTGCCAGTATGCTGATTTGTGGTTGATGAGCAAGACTGGTTTCAGCATCATCTGACGCCTCTCTCAGCTCACCAGTGATATAGCTTCCAAAACAGGGCATTGTTTGAGTTGTTTGACCACATGCCATGGGCAGAGTATCCTGTTACAATATGTAATTATATGTTGCTTAAGCATGACAGATGACAGGCAATGTAATTACAACATCGTTGTGATCACCAGCTTCATTCATTTTCCTCTCCTTTGTTTCTTTTCATTATTACTCCTTAAAGCTTCACTATCTTTTTTTTTTTTTTTTCTGGGGGGGAGGGGCCGGGGGGGGGTTTTTTGTTTGCTTTTTTGGTTTTGTTTTGTGGGGGTTTTTTTGTTGTCTGTTTTTAGTTTAAATTTACTTTAAACTCAGCCTTTAAATGTTGAGACCTTCTCAACAGTAATTAAAATACTACTCATTTCATATTCCTTTTATGTTTTTCTTGGTTATATAATACTGGCACATAGATTTTTTTTTTCCATTTTAAGTAGTATCTAACAGGAATTCTTGTAGGATAGTTTGCATTTAACTTCATTTAAAATGTAGGAAAATGCCCAACAAAATAAAAACTCTTCCAATATAATAACATAATATATTTTCTGTTTTCAAGAAAGGGACAAATGTATTACATCTCCTTCTTTATATTTACTTTTTGTGAGCATTTACCCAATTCTGTGAAACATAGTTCCCTTTGATTACCTTGATTCATGCCTTCTTGGTCACTGTTGAATTTAGATACATTATGAACTAATTTTTTTCCTCTGAGTTCTACTTGATCTTACATAACAACATTAAGAGTCTGAAACTACAAGAGAAATACTGGTGCAATATAATTTCTCCCTCTGTAAAGGGGCAAAGGTCCTAGTAGAGGCCCACATTCCTGAAGCAAAATTTTCAAGTCCCACCCACATCTTGAATTCTGATAATCTGAGGTTTTATATTCACAGCAAATTCATAAATATTAAGAAATGTGACCAAGCAGACATCCTAAACCTAGTTTCAATCCACAGGAACCCAAGTGAAACTTGGTGTCTTAGTACTTAATAACTGCTCTAGCAGGTTTCCAAGCAGATTTCTATGTCCCATTGCCTTTGATGGCCTCTGATACATGGCAGTAAAAAGAACTCTTAGTCTGTATAATAGGGTGGAAAAATTGAGAAAAGAATCATTGCATCTTTGGAGCATCACAGATTTTACAGAATATTCTGAATTGGAAGGGACCCACAAGAAACTTTGAGTCCAACTCTCAAATCAATGGCCCATATGGGGATTGAGCCTACAATCTTAGTGTTATTAGCACCATGATCTAACCAACTGAGCTAAGTCAAAGTCCTCAATGAGGGAGGAGAGGTAGATGTTAGAGACATATCCATATAGTTCACACATCAAACTGTAAAGAAAGCATTATTTCCATTCCTGTTTACTGCATAGGTGATACACAGTTCTGATGAGTTCTTTGTTATGGTTATAATTTCAAACATCAGCTCAAGATCCACTGTAGTCCAAACTGTATTCATGTCTTGGGAGACAGGTAGAGTCTCCCAGAGGTTTGCTTACCTGTAAGCTCAGCTGACATAATGTCTACTCTGTTCATATATGTTGACATAAATCATATAATCTCTTATTGACATAACATCCAGGCCAGACAAGAGGTATGAACTCTGTCACAGGAGTCTGGGTGCAGCAGACAGTAAGGGACACATAGACTTGTTGAGCTGCAGGCCCATCTGACCTCTGCTGCAAGTGCACCAACTTCACTGCCAAAGCACTCATATCTGTTGTGCACTGACATTAGTAACATCAGTTTGCTAAGCATAGCTTGACTAGATTGCAAAGCTCTGCGGGTCTACTTGTTACTCTATACAATCATGTCACTGTTGTCTGGAGAGGCAGGAGAAGAGGAACTGACCATCAATCTTTTGCTCAGAGAGTAAGAAATTATTTGAATTCTCTTCTTCTCTCTTGGCTTCATTGTTGTTTTTTTTATTCTTTTCCTCACAATCATTAATCTAGAGAAAAAAAAGAGCTTTTTCTCCTTAATCACTAAAATTGTTTGTGTTACAAAAGAATTTAGACACAAATGAACAGAATACCTTCTAAAAGAGGAGTTATTATTCTAGTGTGACCTAATTTAATTTGTTGTTTTTTTTTTTTTTAATTTTTGTGCTGATATCTCCTAGCAAAACTTGCATATATTATGTTAAAGCAAAAAATCAGGTCACTGAACTGAAGGCTGGTAACTTTTTTATGCTGCATTGATTCATTTGCCAATGCACAGCTTATACAAGATAAAGAGTTGATCAATTTGAAGGCAGTCAAAGAAAAGACCAGAGAATAAATACAGTGCAATAGTGTTGAAAGGGAAAAGTTAAGATTAAGTTGGAGGCAAAAGGAGAAGGGAGATTACAGGCAGAATGCTGGGATAGACTATCAGGGCGGGGGGGGAGGGAAACTGGAAGCTGGTTTGAGTCTGTCCACATTTTAAAACTAAAACTCTAGGATTTATTTTCATCTTTAAAATATTCTGAAAGTGATTTCAATATTAATACAGTAAATTACTTAGTTCCCTTTTATGTACCAAATTTTCAATTCTTCTTACAACAGAGGATATTCTCTCACAGATTTAGCAATGTTGACATTTGTTTGCTCTTTTACAGTCCCCCCTTTATGATTTCTTTTCTAAATTAAAGGACAAAGTAGACCTTTGTGGGGATAATTTATACCATGTTAATGTAAATGACTAACAAAAAAGTCTCTGACATCATGGTACAGCAAAACTATATAGAGGCTTAAAATCAGGAAGCAGACACTTCCCTTCTACATAGATGTGGTCACTGAGGCAAATTAAGCCATGCTGCTTTGCAGCTTTCTCAGAATTCTGATACTGCCTTTAGTGATCTGTTCATGTGTTGCTTCCTCTCTCCCATGGTACATGCATGCAGTGACTATAATGTTTAGATTTAACAGAAGAGACATAGGGGTTTAGGTCAAAATTTAGATCCCAATGAGAGGAATGTCTAGCAAGTAAACCATACTTGTCAGTAACTTTTTCTCTTTTTTTTTTTTTTTTTTTTATATTCAGAGCTGTCATACCTCTGTAATGGATGCACTTGGCAGGAGCAACCCTTTATAATACTCTAAAAGCAGACATAAGTAAAACAACACAAACCACATCCATTATTAATAATTGATGTTCATTCAGCATTGGCAAGCATTGATTATAAGTTTAAATGGAAGTTCTTTGCAATATTGATTTGGATGCTTTTGACTTGAAACAGAAAACTGAATGCACTTAGTGGAAGTTGGTCACATTTCTTTAAAATGAAGCCGTCATTAAGCATCAGGGATTCAGTACACTCTGTTTTTGTGGGATAGACTGTATGTCCTTGAGGAAATGTCAAAAATGTGTTAAACATTGCAAATTTTTAAAACAGACTAGGATAACAAGTGGTCACAAAAACTTGTGATAGGTTCTGACTTCCTTTTTGTATGTTGGGAAAGATGATTCTCTGAAGAGCTAGCTTTTCAAAGAAAAAAAAAAAAGGAGAGGAAATTAAAGGAATGAAGGGAAAGGGGAAGGGACATAAGGAACATTAGTTCCATTAGTAGGAAAGGCATTGTGCCTAGAGGTTTTTGCTCTTGATTCTGCTGATTTATACCAGTGTTACAGCAGTTCTGAATCTTTGACTTAAAAATACAGAGTTGCACATGTGGGAAAACACAGGGAAAACACATAGCTGGATGAAGCACTCAGGTAACTGTTACTACATTACTAGAGAACAGTGTGTGATTGGAAATGAATTGCAGATTTTGGAGATGATTCCACTTAAATTAAATGTCTGAAATAGAAGCACAAATAGAAGTTGCCATTAAGCAGTTCTTCAAGAAGTTTCTGGTTTTTTTGTGTGCTAGTTTCAATAGTACCACTGGACTTCCTTTAAGAATGACCTCCACTTGCACCTCTAAAGTAATATTGAAAAATGTCAATGAGATCTCAATGTCAACTAATCTTTACTTTTGATTTGAAACTTGTTAATAGCAAAATTATTATTGCTGAATGTAATTTGACTTGATGGTGTATTTGTAACAGAATTTCGTTTTAGAAAGTATCGTGGAATAACATGCACACAAATATATGAATTATTAAAATAATAAATGAATTCAATTGAAGTGTTTTTGCAGTCACAATCATTAAATCCTTCTTTACTCAGTCAAATTAGGTTTTCAAATGGACTTTTGAATAAAAATATACACTTTTTTACTGGTTAATGTACACTGTTGAAGTAATATATAAAAGCTATATAAACACTTATTTTTATTTAAAAGATCACAGAGAGAAAAGTGAAGTAATAATTTCAAATATATAACTCATAAAATGGGCAAAAAACTGTGAATCTGCAACACCTGTCCAAAAGTAGGAAGAAACCATGGTGAGAGGAGATGCAGCCACCATCTTCTATTATTCAGCTATGTAAAGAGTTTGCCCTAATCTTTTAATCTTTGATTGTGAATATAATAACTGTATGAAAGTTTACACCAAATGTGAGGGAACAAATGAAAATATGAGAAGCCAGCACACTGAAAAATGAGTTGGATAAAACAGTAAGAGATTATTGCCTTTGGCATAGAAATGTTTCTCTTCAGTTAACTGCATAAAAATAATTGAAGGGTTAAGCTGTTCTGATATCATGATCTTTGCCAATATAAGGCCTGTGTGACTTTCTAATGAACTTGCAAAATTATAAGAGACAAAAATAAATTCCACTGATTTTGCATCCATGAATAAACCTCCATACTTGTATAGCAGGGTACTTGCAAATGGCATACAAGTCAGATGTGTTTTTTTATAAAAAAATAGGTGATTCTATGTACTTTCTACATACTTTGATCACATTGTTTTGCCAGATAAGGGTTATGAAAAAACAGGAACAACTTCTGCTTCATAAGACTCTTTGACTTAAAAAATAGAAAGTGTTAACTCCAGGACTCCAGGCTTGAGAATTTTCCTAAGAACCTTGATATGACAGGCAAAAGTAAACCCCTGCAAAATTAAGGTATCCTAATCTAATTTCATCTAACAAAAATCTATCCTGACAAGAAACGTTAGGGTTATTAGTGTTTGAGTTCTATAAAATGCTCCTAAGTAGGGTTCTAAATCTTAAACATCCACTAAATTCTATTGGCGTTGAATGCAAGAAAATTTCCACAAGTCTGCTCATAAGTCTAAGTCACCCTTTTTTTGTCTCCAAAAATTTTGTAGAACAGCATCGTAGCTCCCATGTGATGCAGTCAACTAGAACACTGGGTATAACATTTTACTAGAAAAGTGACATTTAAGCACACACTAGTTTTGCTGAGCACTTAACTTGTCTATAAATAGCTCAGAGTTGAGTGGGGATTTTTCTGTTAATAAAAGCCTGTTACTAAAATCTCTAATATGAGAGGAAGTGACTTTTTTTGGTGGTTTATTTTCCATACTAATATAACAAGTAGGTCAAGGTGATTAAGATTCTTCACACAAAAAGTACCCCTTAAAGAGCAGAGCTGTTTCTTTTGGTTTTGTGACTACACTTGAAAAGGGATGAAGAAGGTCAAGAACCTGAGAGTCTGGTCCCTCCAGAATTTAATGGCTGATCACTTTTGGCTGTTTCATTTTCTACGTGGCTGGATGACACAGGTTTTTAATGAAACAGGATTAAGAAAGGTTTATGTAACAGAACCATTCTTTCTTTTCTAGCACCTGTGCTCTGTAAGATTTAAAACTTATTCAGCAGTAACTATGTGTTCATTATTGGCTCATATAAAATCAGGAGCCTGATTCACAGTTGGGTTAAAAAACCTCAACTATTAAAAAATGCTTCAACTTGAAATGAGTTTGGAGAATTCATTTTGGTCATACAGTGCTTCTGAAAGGCTAACTGCTGTATGAAAGTACCCCCACTTACTAGATAAACTTCCTGAAAAGGCTGGATTCACTCACCCTGTGCCTTAATTCTTCAGTTTAAAATAGAAATAATATTTGCACCTAACCTCTGTGAAAGGTTAAAGCATTTTGTGAATAAGGATATGGTTGCTGTAAGAGAAATCACAACAGAAATCTTCAAAATTACAACCGAGGAGTCACAATAAGTAGCAATAGTTCCCAGACCTCCTAGCCTTGCTGTTTACCTCTGTAACCACCTCTTTTCTCTTTATAATAGTTATATTGTAAATTAATGAATTAGATATGAAAACACATTACTAATTGTTTTCCAACAACACAAAAAGAGGAATGGTTCAGTAAAGCATTCTATTCAGTTATATTCCTTATTTTTATACTCAGTATTTCTTTCTCATTAAGTCCTAGAGTCCTAGAACAATAATAATTTCCTGCTATTTGTAATTACAGTAAAGTATCTGTGCTGCAATAAAGTCTTTTGGTCTCAGCCGACAATGGAAAACATCATTGTGATAAATGCATATATTAGGAAAACAAGGAAGTTGCTAAATAATTTAATTAGTGAGTGAGATGGGAAACATCACTAACAGTGAGAAGGAGAGGAACAGTTGACAATCATAGGATATCCTGAGTTGGAAGGGACGTACAAGGATCGTCAAGTCCAACTCCTGGCCCTGCACAGGATACCCTCAGGAACCATATCATGTGCCTGAGAGCATTGTCCAAAACAGCATTCCTAAAATCCAGAAACCTTGTTTGCAGACGTCACAGGATAGTTAAGAAAAGAAATCAGGATCTCTATGCCTGTTGTAGGCTTCTGAAGGATTGCTTTCCTAGAGGACATTTCCACGTAAATGATAATGTACTGAAAAACTGTGCCTACAGGCTAGGAATGAAGCAAACTAGAGAAAAAATGCCTATAAGGAGTTCCTCTTCCTTCCTCTGTTCATTTGGTTACACTTTGATTATGTAGTTTGAACTTACCTGTTTTGACTTAACTGTGCTTCGTAAAATACATTTATGCACAAGGTAATCTTTTAGCTTGCCTCATCCTTCAACACTTCAGAACTGACCTCCAGTGACCATGCTGTTTTACAAGTAGACTTTGGTTGCCTGCAGACAGACACTGACAATATATATTTATGAAAATGTGTTAAGTTTACAAAGGGAAAGCAACATCAATGATTTTTTTTTCCTAATAATTTAAAGAGTCTGTGATGGGTCTATATGTTACAGATGATTTATACTTATTTTGTGCTACTGAATGCAGGTACTTTTCAGTCTGGAAGCCACACAAGACAACTATGACTTTAATTTATATATTCAAGTAGTGGTATAGGGTTGTGTGGGATCACACGAAGTGTAAATGGAGGTGAGGTTAAGGAAGACAAAGAAAGACCCAACAGGCCTCATATTACCATTTCTCTAGTAGATTTGCAACTATTGCCTTCCCTATAAGTCTGTTTGATTAACTGAGTTAAATGTTCTTCCAGTTTTCACAGTCTTTGCATGTTCAGAGCATCGAATTCAGATTGGACAGAGAAATGCAGAATTGTCTTCATCCATCTACACAGCAATATCCTAGATTACTTTTGTGAAAAGAATTATTTCAACATAAGAAGTAAGTCTATCCAAATAGATTGGCTTGCAATTTTATACTTCCAGTGTCAATTAGCCCAATGGCAATTGCTCTTAACAATGACAATGACATTGGCCTCCACAATGGCTTACAGAGATGACATTTCATTACTCAAAGTCTGATTTTTCTTTATTAGAAGATAGCTAAATGGAACAAATCCTAACACCATACCTCTGCAAAAATGTCTGTTTTCCCTATTTAAAGCTAATAGCCAATGTACATTTATTTATATTACCTAATTACGAGTAATTCTCCACAAGAGCATAAACTCTGACTACACATGAGAAAATTACTCACAAATCTGATGTCTGAAATCTCACTACTATTAGGCAACTTCAAGCACGCTCAGGTGAAATTCCATCAAACCTGTGTAAATTATGACAGAAAACATGCTATCTTTCTACTGATGATTGAAACATTCATTAGTAAGGAAATTATATTTTCTCTGTGCAATGCTTTTTGCTGTTTTTTTTCAAATTGATATCCTAACTGAACTGTGCCACGTTCATACTTTCACAGGCTTTTGGAAGAAATGCTGGCCAGAGTGCTGCATGTATCTTATCTCGTAACACTGTGCAAACCTGACACTCTTTTCATGCATATTTAGTCCAATAAAAAGAACTGATTAACCTTTTCAGACTTCATGAGTTTTCATTAAATTGCTAAACTAATAATTGCATCTGTACCAGATTGGACTTTAGGGTAAAGTTAGCTGTTGAAGGACCTTGACCCTAAAGTCTCATCTATTTTCGATTCCATTTTAATGAACACATTCAAACTTCATTGCTTAATTACATCACACATCAATGAATCTTGCATTTTCTGGATCACTTGAGGATACGCCCCTGAAACATTTAAACCATGTTAATGAGTTCCAAGAAGGGCATATATATATATGTATATATATACATATATATATGTTTTAGGTTCATTAACATTTGTTTCCTGTCTACCCAGAGGTATTTGTATTTAATTTTATAATAATATAAGCATTTTTATTGTTGCTGTTCATGCTCTGCAGTATATTTTATACTTCTTAAATATTGTTTTATCTCTCTCACAACACAGTAGTGACCATTCTACAGCTCTATCAAACTGATAAAACTTCATAAGGCAATAGGGAGACAATGATCTCACGTGTCTCAGGTTTTTTTATTTTATTTAGAAAAAAATACACAGCATATTCTTAAGTAGTTTTCATGTTGGTCTTGTTGTTCATGTTCATCTCATTCATAGCTGTTTGCTTGTTCTTCCCGAGCACCAGGCCATTACATTTCTTGAAAAATTAAGTTCTTTCTGGAAATTTTTCTACTCTTCAGCTTGTTCTGTATGTTACCCATACTTTATTTTTTTGCCAAATAGTATGCAGAAGGCCTCTGGTAAAGTTTTTGGTGAAGAAACAGTGAAATACATCATAACAGTGGAACACTTGTTAAATTTGGATTTCTGAATCATAGAAAAAGTCTCAGCTAAAGATGAAACATAATATACACACAATATGGAAAAACATTGGAAAAAATATGAGATATCTTGGACAAAACCTGATTTACAAAGAATGTTCAGTGAGCATGAAATAGGGATGGTAGACTAGACCACACAGCCAGTGTGGAAGAACTTTACTTATAAAGGCCTCATGCAGGAGCAGCTTAAACATGGAAGATTTCTCATAAAAGACAAAGTGGTCAATATTATTTCACAGATTTTCATGAGTTTAAAAAAGCTGTGAGGTCTAAAAAACACACCTGCCCCCACCCACCCACCTCAAAAAAAAAGCGTGCCATTCTAAATTGTGTACTGTAGATCTGTGTTCCTGGATCCGAAAATCAACATTCAATGTGCCATACTGAAAAAAATATTTCTGGCCAGCAAAGCAAATGCACTTGTAACTTCATAAAAGTATATTGTATTTGATTTGTTACAATTTAGATATTTTCCAGAAATTAATCTCTATCAAATAATGCTGCTAATTTTCCTACTTTAAAGAAGACATTTTTTCATACCCCAATGACAGTAACAGTTGTTTCAAATTTTGTAACATTTACTTTTCCATCATAGTTACTGGTGGTTTACCTTTTTTAACAGACCTTTAATCCACTTGGATTTTATTTTTTTTTTTGGCAGTCTATCTTCAGTCTATCATTCTACCTTGGAGGATGTCAAGCTCTGTAATTAGAAAATCTCTTAGCTGAAGAGCACTAATAGCAGTGATTGCACCTATCAGCAGTTTCTCACTTTTCACTGAGAACCCTGTTTGCTAATTGGATGAAGTCTGCTTCTGGCTGTAATCTCTGCAAGCAGTAGTTAAAGAAAGAACTGTGATGCCACACCTGGTTTTTGGACTGGAAGGTGATGAGCACAGCTAATAAAATCTAATTTAAAGCACAATCCATGCACATAATTAACTGTGCCTTATTTCCTTGATTAAAAATCTGCTTATCAATGATAATGGCTCAACTAAAACACGATGTAATATTTTAAGGTAGAGTGGGTGCTTACATTACCTGAATAAGATACTGTTTAAATGTGCTGAGTGAGTTTCTTTTATGTGGCATTGCTGCTCCTTTTGACAAAACAGTCAAGTAAAGTTCAGAGTTTTGCAAGTTGGTATTTTTTCTACAGTGGGAAAATTGAACAAACTGAGATATTTTTCTAATACAATCCAACCTACATTTTTAGCTTCTCTTCCTTGGAACAGTACCATTGAATTCTATGAGAAAGTTGCTATAGAAATCTAAGACTCCAAGCACCCCACACAGATTTCCTTCTCTTGACTTACCCCACTGTGAATATTTGACATCTCCTGATTTCTGTTGATTTTACAATTACCAATTTCAGTCCTTTTTTTTCCCCATGCACAAATGATGATAAATAGACACCACTAAATCAATTCTTGTCCTTCTGTATTTGCAATAAGAAGAGCCTTTGCTAATGGTTAATGTTGTTTGAGTTGTTATTAGAATTTAATTCCACTCTTACTGAGCCTGAGGGGAAAGACAACATAAGTAAAGTTTGTGATAGCTCAAAGACAAGCTTTTGGTAAGCTATACAATCTCTGACATAACAGTATATCTACAATGTTGGGTGATTTTTGGAATCTTTATGGTTCTTAATAAGACATGGATTCAAAGCTTATGTTCAATAGCACTGCAAGGAAGGGTAATAAAGAGCTGATGACTGCAGAAGTTTGGAAATTCAATCTAAAGGAAATTCAGTCTTAAAGAACATTGACTTGACAAGGATAGAGAAAAAGAAAACAGATGATGGAGCCTGGAAGCTGTAGGAGGAATTTTGGTACATCATACAGTGGGAGTAGTAGGAGAATTCCAAGATTGGTTGGGAGATCATGACAGTAAGAGAAAAGCTAAGCTTTATTTGCAACTATCATTGTAAGAGCTGAGTTCTTGATGGAGCCATAGAAGAGCCAATGGTGAGGAACTTACCTCCCTTTTCCAAACACTTTCAGGAAAACAAAAAGTGTTTTTCATCTCTGGTTTTGTCTTGTTTTGAAACATCAGAAATATTTTGAAAAAATAGCTGCATAGTTTAAAATACTACTGTGTATTTTTCATAATCAGTTCACCTAGTGAGGGACTAAAAACAAATCAGCTGAGACTGACTGTCCAGCAATAATTGAAGAAGCTGAAGCTGAAAAGGGTGTCTACTCAAGAGCTTGAGAGCCCCTGTGAGAAGCTCATCGGCAGTGTTCAGTAACATGACAGAAAAGTCATGAGGCTCTTCAAAGGCCCTGTCTGACTGTCTAAAAGAGTAAAATAATTTTCAGTTTCCTACTACATTGCAGAGAAGTCACTTTCTGTCAAATATGAAAAAAATTATCATGTAGAAAGCAAATGCAAAACTAGTTCTTAGAGGGGCTAGTGTGCTCGGAATGAATATAAACCTTAATAGTCCCCATGTAAGGGATAAAGACCATTGATGTAATATGTATTAGTGATCTGTCTTTCTAATGCATTTTCACTTTCTGGAAATTTATGAATGTGTATACACTAATAAGGTTAATAACCCTGGCAGGAGTACACTGTTCTGTAATCTCCCTTATTTGTGGAATGTAAGAGAAGTCTGTGAAACAGTTTTGGCCCAGGCCAAAAAATATCCTTTAAAACAGCTCCTAAAACACAACTCAAGATTAATGTACAATAAGGATTTGCATCTAATTGCTGTGCTCCAGGAAATAAGATAGTTTAATACTGTGGACCCAGGCCATTCTGTGTAACCTGATCTCAGACATTGAGATTTATTCCAGGCATGATCAATTTTACCAGTACAGTTATGAACCCTCTATTGGATCTGGCTGAGACGTAGTTAATTTTCCCCATAGCAGCCCTCACAATGCTATGCTTTATATTGGTAGCTAGAAAGGTGCTGATAACCCAGCAGTGCTCTGGTTACATCTGGGTAGGGCTGGCACAGCATCAGGGCTGTTTCTCCAGTGTTCTCCCCGCACTGGGGGTGGGTGAGATCTTGCGAGGGGCCATAGCCACAACAGCTGATCAAACTGACCAAAGCGTATTCCATATGATGTTTGCTCAAGATCAAATCACTAAAATCCACATTTTCCTAACACTTAAAATCATGTATTCTCAATTGTAAATCTCTATTTAGAACTTTATAGTTTAACTCTTAAGGAACACTGGGATGTATGCCTTTCTATAGTCTCTCTGGAAGCATTAGCGTGTTACTGCAGAATTGCCATGAATTGTTAGATTTGTATATATAATATGATCTTGTGCATGATGCATATAGAGTGTGTCATCTAGCTTGTCTGAGCCATTTTGTCCCTAATTTTTCAATTTAAATACTTTAAATTTCTTTCTGCAATGCTTATCCTTACACCACCTGAGTAGCTTCTGCCCCCACTGCACTTTTGTGCATTTTTTTGCAGACTTTGGGTATTTTGATGACTTTGACTTGTGATTCCTTGCAAAACATTTTTTTCTTTCCTCTTCTTGTTTGATAAAGTGACAAAATGGCCCCTTAAATCCTTGGACTAAATCCTTTTGATAACTCAGCTCTTGCAAATGCTTTGTCTATAGACCATGACTTTTAATTTGCAATGTACTGTGTAGACAGCAGTTTTACAGGTACTTGTCAATCTATTTTATTATATTGCTTGTCCTTGCTATTTCTTTTTGTCTCCTATTGGCTGTATTCTTTTTTTCATTTTATTTTTCTTTTAACCCTCAATATTCTCTCCCCTCTTTATGTAAGAAAAGAGGAGATTTTACAGCTTAAACTTAAAAGATTAAAGACTTTAATGCGCCATTATTACACATATCATGAATACTATTAAACTATACCAGTGCTGAAACCTCTTAATTTCATTGTAATTTTATTACTGCAATAACAGATCCTCCCTAGTGTTGGACTACTGCAGTGCTGAAGTAGAAGAGTTAATTTTATATGATGAAGTGTATCATGTGCTTTATACATTCCATTAGACTTTCCTTAATATACCGAGATGTGTGGTTTGCATGGACTGCAAATTACACTTGTATCTATGTATGCATATTTACAAATATTTATGTTGTCAAAGTTCAATATTCCTTTACTATGAAAGTCCCTGGGAAAATCTACTGCATTTAAAAGGCCACTAGTCTATGAAATTGTGCCATTCATAAGTCAGAAGAGTCTGTGATGCTCTGAGTAACTTCCTCAGAAGGCAAATTGTACCTTCATGTCTTCCACAGGAAAAAAACCTTCAAAAACTTTGCAATTAGGAAATACAATCCCACTTAAAATTTTGGGAAATATTTCATCAGTGAAGGATAAAAAACTCTTTTTCTCATACATATATGTTATTCTATCCAAATCAAAGAAACATCAAGGAAAAGACTAGCAGGTTTTCAGACCTATTAAAAATCTTCAGCTGTTTTCAGATACAGATTTCAAGGATGCTTAGAAAATGTTAAGTGACTAGGTTTAAATATTCTCCTATCTTCAATTGTTTCTTCCTTTATTTTTCAACAGTACTCTCTTTCTACCTTGAAGTAATTTTTACTTTTTTTTGAATGCAAAACAACTTTTAATGTTACTTTACAAAAGAATCACTGTGCATTTGGAATGTTAAAGTATACTTTTTTTTTTTTAAATGTGCTCTCCAGATATAGACTTTTTTCACCTATTTTCCCTCATAGTGAGTTTTCAAAACTATCTGAAATTTTACTTAACTGAAAATCATGAAGGCTGACAAAGACTGAATTTCATGTTAGTCTTCTTTTCTCCCCATCCTTCAATACATATCTTGAGTAATTTCTAAGATTCTAATTAAATAAAATTCCAGTGAAACACCTTTTTCTTCTTTCTTACTTTTTTCCCTGGAAAAAATACAGGGACTCAAGATATCCATCTTTTGGATCATAAACAATATACTCTTTCTCTCTCTCATGGCCTTCACAAAACCTTCTGCACTGTACAAAGTCTAATCTTTTCCTCAGCACCTGAACAGCGTCACCTGGTGAACTCCACGAAAAGTGAAAAGGAGTAGGAAGATTCCCTGAGAGTAAATTCAATGCCAGACATTGCTGGTTCTTTCTTTCTGTCTCTATGTGTATGATGATATAATATTATATTTTCATAGTATTATGAAAGCTTTAATTGGAAGCAAATGTTCCTAAGGCAATATTGTAAGTGGTTTCTTTACCTCATAAAAGGTTTTGTACCTTTTCCATGAAAAACAACATCTTTCATAGAAACAACAACTGAAACTGTTAATTAGTCTCAATTTTAATTAAATTATGATTCCCATGTAGCAGTGATTAGGTTGCAATAGCTAGATAAATTAAGATAACAACAATTAGTTTAATCAAATTAGGTATGGTATTACTTCTTATTACCACTGTGAATCACTAACACAATAGAACTACAAATTTCTTTGCTTTATCATTCATTCATTTCTTTGTACATGTAAATGTAAAATGTAAATGTACATGTAAAAAAATTATTAACAAGCTTAAATATTTTCATATTTTAAAATATATTCTTAATTTGATTTTAAAAATATTTTCATACCTGGAAAAGAATAATATAAGAAAGTTAATTAACTTTTTCAATCTTAAATCCAGGAGTCCTATATTTAAGAGTTAATATACTCTTAAATAAAAGAGTATTATGCACCTTATTAAAAATATAAATCTATTTATTTTGGTCCTAAACAGTGTTCCTTTGAATCTGAGTTACTCTGGTTCCATGAAATAGTCCTTTGGTTTAAAACAAAATTTCCTGTTTTACAGTTCCACTTTGGAAAATTTGCCTTTAGCTTTCTTAAAATTCTGCTGTTCTTCCTGATAGCAGGAATAGAACCCTTTACTTCAAATTCACTTCTTACTAAAATGCTTCAGAGATTACAACTGAAGAAACAACATACAAACCTGTTTGCAAAAGTTCATGAAATCCAAATTTTGCTTATAAGAGAGACAAGCGGGGAAATAATTCAGTTATAAAGGAGAAATGAAAGGAGCCAAAGAATTACACCCTAATTTGCCATTCTCTTATACAAGGACGAGTCATATTTGAAAACAATGAAGCTCAACTTTAAATTATTTTCCTTTTATCAGTAATAGAGTGCCTTTAAGGAAAATATGTAAGATTTTTGCTGCTACAAGCTAACATTGAAACCAAGATATCTTATTTTTGAAAGAAAATCTGCTTTTAATTAATACCCAAAGCAGCAGCAGTTGCACATACAAAAAAGAGAGAGAGGCTTATCATCACTGAGAAGGTGAGAAAAGAGCTCAGTCAGTGCATTCCTTATTCCTTCAGTTGCCTTTTCCATGTTCTGGTCTTTGTCAAATATGGGCTAGATGGACCATTAAATAGAAATAGGGGTGTTATTTGCATAAAGCTTTGTTTATTTCTTTCATTTTCTCCTAAAGGTTTTTTTCTATTGTTCCTAACTCTATTCAGATCCTTTCAAGAACCCTACTATTTTCTTTGGAAGCTTTCCAGACACCAGAGTACCAATAAATAATGATAGCAGAACATGATTGAAAAGTATGTTTTGCCCCATAACACATCTATGTTAGCTCTAAAATCTAAGATCAGGAATTACACTTTTGAGCTTGGTCTTTCAGGTGTCAATATTTAATCTGCTTTGGTTCATACTCTGAAGCATGCAAACAGAATTATTCTGGATAAGATTAAACTGGAAGATCAGCTCAAGGGCACTAATGGACATTCTTCTAAGGGGATCATACAAAGGTTGGTCGAAACTAGATTCATAGCACACAAGTAGAGCAGATTCTGCATCTCCAACACAAACTACTTTGTTTTACAAATTGGCCCTAATGACACCATAAAATTTGTTAATGTTGACATGGTCATTTTGCTCAACTCTCAGAGGGTGCGTATAAAAACATTGCAGTGTCTGTGTGTTTGATGAAATAGTTCTAATATGGGTTAGTTTTGAGGATTTGACCTGAAGTCCAAGACTTTGGATTTATTTTCTATCAATTGAAAATCTGATGCTTGGAAGATATTTTTCAGGTAAATAAAAAATTATCAAGTCTCTTCTGGTAAAATACTAATGGATTTTTTTTTTTTAAATGAACTGAGCAGAGTAACAAATTACTAGAGCAAGTTAGTGAAATTTTGGCAAAATGGGCTGTCTTACAACAGAAACCTCAATTTTCCTACTAAGCAAACAGTAATACTCATTA
Source organism: Sclerurus mexicanus (assembly GCA_013396755.1). Lineage (NCBI taxonomy): Eukaryota > Metazoa > Chordata > Aves > Passeriformes > Furnariidae > Sclerurus > Sclerurus mexicanus. The sequence continues at coordinate 321,177 of VWZF01006637.1, forward strand.
GTCCAAGCTTAGTTTTTATCAGCAATTGAAGACTAAACAGTAGTATCAAATATGTTTTTACAATTCAATAGATAAACAAATGCAATTACAAAGTAAATTTCATTTAAAAACAACATCAACCAACTAGCTTGCTCACTCACTCACTCACTCACTCACTCATTCACTCACTCCAGTTTTATTTCAAGGAAATAAATTAAACAAAACTAAGTTTCTATTTTCATAGGTATTTTATGTTCTATTCCAAATATTGCACCAAATGTTTATTTCCTGCTGAAAATTGGTACCTTTAAAAAAAAAAAAAACAAGACAAAAAACAGCTCACAAACCTCAGGATCTAGTTAATCTGGTAGCCAAACTCTTAGAAAAGTAGTGTGATGCATGCTACATTTGATTCCAAAGCAAAAAAGCAAAAGAAAATCATGATCCTGGAAAGAAGCTCCTCTTATCAGAGGAATTATTCTTTCATCATCCCTAAGGACACTTGGAGTTTTTGACATACAATCAAAGTTTCAACAGCTGCAAGCCTAGAATTAATTGACACTTAAATATTTGATCTTACTTACCTGTATTGGTTATAAATACATAGTGGAAACATTTCCTTTAGGTGTAGGCCATCTGTTTAGATGCTGCTTTCAGTTTGTTGTTTTTTAATTGCCTCAGTGTTTGTTTTTAAAAAAACAGGGAAAGTATTTCAGTAATTCTGAATAAAAAAAATCACCTCACTTTAGGCACGCATTTTTATACCTAGTAGCATAAATGTTCTTTAAGCATTTTTGAGAGACAGAACAATATTAATATTTTCCTCAGCACAATTGAACTCTGAAGAAAGAAGGGAAAGTGTGTGTGCATTAACCATGACTAGACAAAGAAAAGTTTTAGAAATGTAATTAACTTAATTGATGTCCTAAAGTTCTGAAACACTGGGAATTCTCACTTTTGTGAGACTCACTGGTGTTCATAACTTGTCGTAGTGATTTTATTTAGCTGTGAGGAAAACATCTATTTCTTGCTTCCTAGTCCTAGACAAAAAACAATTGTTGAAGATACACAGAGAAAGATTAGTCCCGTTTTTTTGAAGGTCAAAGAATTCATTGAACATCTAGGGCATTGTGTGACGACTTTACCCCATGGGACTGTAAAAAAAACAGAAAAGAAAGAGAAAAATGTCATTTCTTCTGTATGCTGAGTAAGCATAAAATCACTTAAAAGGGCTTTTAAGAATGCTGCATATTCACAAAACCTAAATTTTCAGCTATAACATTTGTGAGAAGAAGACTGAAAAATGAAGTTCAGCAAGAAGGAGTGCATTGGCTATAGTTCACTAGGGAAAAACTGTTTTCACACCTTAGGAGCAGAAATGCTGAGGGAGCTTCACTCTAAGGGAAACGAAACAAAGAATGAAGTGGCACCAATATTTTGCAGTCATATTCCATTGAGATCAATAAAGATATGAAAAAAAGAATGGAGCAAAATAGCAGTATTGAGATTATGCTCCATCATAAACAATGCAACTAATGGAATTAAGCCAAAGGAGTGATCCAGATGGTAATCAAAAGCTGAATTTTTCTTCTTTAACTCAAAAATTCATATTACTTTCACGCCCCTATATATGCTAATGACTCAAACTCCACCAAACCATGAAATTATGTCAACTGTAACTTTACCTTTGCCACTCCCTCAGACTGGTAGATGGATTGATCAAATATCAAATATAAAGGGTTCAGGGGAATCCACCTTTCATGAGACAGCATTGGAACAGATCAGAGGTCTAGTTCTCTTTTCACTATCATCAAACAGCCTGATAAAGTATTCCTGGTCTTTGAAAGAAAGCACTTTTATCACCAAGCAGTAGAAACCAAGATGTTAGTCTGTAGTCCCTTGTACAGAGATGTTTGGAAGGATTATTTCAAAATGATGCTGAAAGACAGTGGATGGGAATAATGGATATAAGTTTCTAAAGGCAAAAGATCATAGAGTATTAATGTGACTTACTGCCTTCTTTCCTTTTATATAAGTAAAAATTACCATTGGTCTTGTGGAAGCACAAATTATATGAACCATAAAAGTTGCTCTAATAGGCCATTGGCTGGTCTTGTATAGCTGGCACTGTATTTTACAGTTAAAAAAAAAAAAGAAAGATAATATAATATTGAATAATATTCATACTTTGAAGATATCAGTGAATGCATCATCTTGGAGTCACATGTAGTGGAAAAGCAAAGCTGTAAGCCTCTAATGAAATAAATAAAATAAATACATTGAGTGCATATATATATATATATAAATGTGTGTGTGTGTGTGTGTACAAAACTAACCTGTATTTCATTCTAACATTTATTCATCAGGTAGCACAGGTGTCCTAACACAATACTTTTTCCCAACAACTTTGCATAGTGTCTTGTATATCTGTTGAGAAACAGGATGACTGGGTAACTTGCTAAATACTAAATACTCTACTGTATGGGTAAGTATGTATATTGTTGACGTTAAAACAAAAGCCCATGAGTCTATGAAGGTTTGAATTCAGCTCCAGATTCCTGATTAAATGTTGACTTGACTAGAGACATTTTATGCAAGGCAACTTGAAAAAGATGTGTCTCTGTATATGTTATATTATACCAGGTAAGCAGCTCAAAAGAGAAATAGCAAAAATCTAAAAAAATCGTATTTATTAAGGTTATCAAGTTTGTTTGTTTGTTTGTTTTTTTTTAATATTGGATTGTATTTCTGCAACAAGCTAGCAAGCTGTGAAAGATGACAACATTTTTTAAAAGAGTTAAAGGGTAAAACCCAAAGATTTTTAATAATATTTTATCTTTACTATTCAAAAAAAGATTCAAGAGGTATGAAGTTGTAAGATATGACTTAAAAAGTAGTTAAAAGTTGTCATAAATTTATCAACAGATAAATGGAAGGCATGTCAGCTTTCTGAAAAAAAACTTATATTGAATACAGCACATGGTAGGAAGCAAGTTCAACAGGTGAGTAGCAAAACAAATACAGAAGATTAGCACTGTAAATACAGATTACACAGCTCCTGCTTGAAGACATGACACCTTTTGCTACAATCATCTTCCATTATGCAAATAATCATCTTGTTTCATAAATAAGCTCTTAAACTTAGCAAATTTTAAGACAGAAAGACAGAAGCATTACATGAAAAATGTCATTTACTATTCATGGAGTCTGATAGATGAATCTGAAATGGGAACTAGATCAAATTGTCATGGAAAAAACATAGACAAACTGACCA
>VWZF01006637.1:327023-387531 GCA_013396755.1 Sclerurus mexicanus
AAAAAAAAAAAAAAAAAGACAACAAGCAGGACTGTAAGGGCTGTGGAAGAATAGCACATTAATAAAGTCATTGAAAAACACAATCATCTTTTATGATTTTTAAGTAAAAGTACTCTGAAATAAGAAAAGGAGGGCCTTGATTATATTTTAGGTCTGCGTCCCGACTACCACACAGTAAGTGCGTGGAAGAATTCATCTTTCTCATTCTTCTTCCTCTTCATATTTCCTCTGAAATCTTCAACCACACACTCAATTCAGGGAAATTGACTCTGTTGTTATTCATTCAATATATATATGCATTAAATTTTCATTTTAAAAAAAAATCTATTTTTTTGTCTTTAAACTGTGATGTATAGTATAGTAAGGCTGTTAGAAGTTTTATTATTCTACCATAACATTTTTTAGTGTAACAAATTAAATGTATTCTTCAAAGCTTTGATTAATTTTTTCACATGAACCATATAACTCTTGCAATAATGCTGAATGAATTCATAATGATTAGGGATTTGTAATAATGAGAAACAATATGTTTTTAGTTTTAAGACTTAATTATTCATTATGAATCAATTCTAATAATACTGGCAATGTATTCAGCAGATAATCCTGTAGTTGTCAGTAAACTGATTACCACATAATTCAATGGACAGTTTCTTTATCTTGATTGTGATGAAAAATATTATTTTAAGAAGGATTCAAGGAGTATTTGCAACATTGCTTTTCAAACAATGTTTGCAATGAAATTTCTCAAGTCTACAAAAAGTTCAGAGTAGCCCGCAGTTAATATACACCAGGAGTTCTTAAGAGACTTTTGCTTTAGTTTATCGCAATTACATCTACCAATTCTTGACTTCAATGTCAAAGTAGGGACAGCAATTTCAGATTAGTTCAGCTGACAGACACACTCTTCCCATTCAGAAGGTAAACTCCAATTGACTTCAGAGGAGCAAGTTCAAGACCTTTGTGGGTAAACAAACACCCATGAATAAAAAGCTCTCTGATGTAAACGATTAGCACACTGCTTCCTTGGCATACTCAAAAATCCTTTCTTTGTTTAAATAACTATCTGCAGTCCTAGACTACACTAGCAGTATCTTAAAAGTGTGTGTAAATGATGAAGATCACTCAAGTGTTACAGGATAATTGCACTATGATTTGATTTACAAGACCTTTATCTTGGTGTGCTCAGAATATCATTGTTGTACCATGTAGGCACCGATCTTATTTATCTGAAAATCTTAAGAGGAGTAAAGGGCAGTTATATGAATTTTGGTAATGAAAACAGTTCAATAGGACCACACCTTATATGTATCCTGTAGGTAGGTGCAGATGTTTCATATTGATTATGTGAATATTGGATAACACAAGTTCAGCAGATTACATATGACCTACAAACGTGCCAAAGCAGCAATCACTAAATCAGAAATTATCAAAAAGAGTACACTGAGGCTGAAGATGGATTATTGGGAATGGTGGCTATCCTCTGTTGTCCTCCTGACAGTATATCCATCTAAAGAAATGAGCATTTTCACAACAGAAATCAGAACAATTGCTCCAAAATCGACCACAAGCCTTTCATTTCCTTCTTTAAGCCACCCAGAATAAGTCTTTGACACAAGATACAGTGTAGACAACTTCCTTTTGAGAGGAAAACATCATGTACATGGATTCATTTATCACAAGATTACAGTAATGCAGGGGATTTGAATTAATGATTAACTGATTAACACACATAGAATCCAGTCCAGGAAGACTGTGCTAAACAGAATTATTGACAGCAACAAGGGGCTGTTTTTCTCATTGTAAATCTGCAAGATTACAATAATTCCTATTTTAGATCAGATCTTTCACTTCCATCGAACTAGATAAACCAGAAAATAAATACCATGCTCTCTAAACAATCTTCATCAGTTTCTACTCTTTATCTGCTAATAGTTATGTGTTATCTGTGTAGTATATGTATAACCTATACATATGGATTTTAAACAGTGCTATATAAAGTGATGATTTTAATAATTTCAAGTTTCTCACATGAATGGTTTATGCCATATAATCCACAGTGCAAGAAATAAGAATGTATGGTGCTGAGACTCAAAGAAAGAAATTGTTAACAAGGTAGCTTAGAGAAACTCCAACACATGTAAATATTTTATACTATTTTGAAAATTGAAAATACTCAATGACTAAAAATGTGCATTTTAGCATATGAAAATATAGAACTTGCAGGAGTAGTAAATTGAACATCTAAACTCTGCTGCCCTCTTGGAAAAGAAAAAAAAAAGAAGTAAATCTTAGTGAGTGAACATTTTTCTTTTCTTAAATAAATAATAAAATTTTTACAATATTCTATACCAGGTCCACTGTTAGAAAAAAGTGCTACGCTCTGCATGCATTTCACTCAGGGTCCTGGCTCTGAACATTCTAACAGGGTTTTTTTGTCTGCACTAAATCTTATTTTTGGCACAGGCCTGTAAACTTAACTTGCATGTGGACAGTGTGAACTTTGGAAAGTTCCACACGAACAATTTAGACATTCATAATACACAGAAATAAACCACAAAACAACACCTCTGAAGGGACACAAGATCATACCTGATATTACAGTAGAATTAATTGTCCATAAGCAATATCTTTTCTAATGAGAATATTCACTGATTTGTTTTTTTTTTTAAGAAAGAAAATAAGTTGTTAAAGCCAAATACAATAGGTGACTCTTGGTTTCTCATACCTTTTAGTGTCTACCTTCTAACATGACAGTGGCAGTATTTGATTGAACAGCATTATTTCCCAGGGACAGTCACAATAAAACACAAACAAAACACCCATAATCCCCCTTAAGGAAACTTTCTACTTTCAAACTGTTGTGTCACCTTAATGGGGAATTAGGTGTTAATATCGTAAGTTATGCCTCCACAGATTTTCAAGGCATGCAGCATGTGAGCCACTACTGACTTAAACTTGTGACTCCATTGCTTAGGTTCAACAGTGTCACATGAAATCTTCTCTTCAGTCCTTCTGTGCAGATGTACAATTGCATGTACTTTTGGAGAGTTCCTCTGAGTGACAAACAGGCATCAATTATAGTTAGGCTTTTGAGAGTGATATTGGTACCTCACAGGGTTGTTAAATGAACCTTTTGTGTACTACACAGAATGTCCACAAAAAAATTGTTAAATTCAATAGGTCAAACATACAAGGTAAAGTAACTTGTGAGAGATTTGCAATTCTGGATCTGCAGATTTATAAACATCATAAAATGGTGTTAAAATACCAAACTGAGTTACTCTAGCTCATACCACAAAGACCACAATAAAAAGCTATCATTAAATTGTCAGAGCAGTAACAGTATTTGTGGCCTCATTACTAAAGAAAGTATTAAAAGCTCTATCCTCCACGTAGCAAAGAGCTTTGTAAGCTAAATTAATTCACATAGAGTTTGAACTCCATGCCTCAGCTACAGCTGGCCGCATCTATTGAGAAACTTGTTATCCTTTCCAGACTATTGCTGGTTAATTTCAATATTATATAAGACAAGGTGAGGCCTTTTACAAATCAAGTGGCAACCATAATAATTTCTTACATTATGCTGCATATATCCCATATATATGCATACAGATGTATGTATGTATATAGTCAGTGTATGTTCAGTGTGTGTATGGGTGTATTAGCAAACCCAGGTTCATTTTTATATACCCTAAGTTTTTAAGATTCTTAGTTTACTATTGCTATTTCCCCTTATTATTTGGCATGGTGGAATTTATTCTCATATTGCCTGTGCATGACTAATGATGCAAATCTCTTTCGTATTATTCATGTAGGCAACAAGTATATATTTTAATTTTGACTGTTATTTTTTTTTCATAAAAGCATAAGCTACATTTTAACTTAAGAATTCTGTTATAAGTCTCCTATTTCTGTTACATGAACATGCAGAATTTGAAGAGGATATTTATTCAGGTTTGGTTTAGCACGATAGCATTCAAAGTTGGTCAGTTGTATTGAATCTGATGACAAAAAGACATACATATAAATTGAACATAGAACAATTCACAATCTCTGCTTCAAGTATGAATAACTAATGTTTGGAAGACAAGGTCCTCAGCAGTGAAATTCACTTAATTAAAAAAAAAAGCCCAACACTTGACAGCTTTCAAACATGCTTGGTCTGGACTGTCCCTTTCAGAAAACAGAGTTTTTGAAGCATCTCCAAGGCCTGGATTCCACACAGAATGCTAAAAGAAGGTGTGGTCTATGACTATGTGTTTTTGTTTCTTATATTCTTTTTATCAGAGAAAAAGCTAGTAGTGGTGCTAAAAATCTGTTAGAAAAAAAAAAAGAGGAAGTTTTAACAATATAAAACTGAAGCTTCCCTTATATATCTTAATATAATGTACCATTAAAAAAAATTCACCTTTAGGAGGGAATATGACTGCCCCATGTATGTCACTGAATCTTTATTCTTTTATGTTCACATATCAGCATAGAATCAGAACTTGCACTTGAACCACAACTCCTTACAGATGGATCATATTTGCAGAACAAAACAGCTTAAAATAGATTTAAGATGGGGAGAGCAGGGGGTTTGCATGGTTTCCTGACTGTACAACCATTTTTCTTGGGTAGAAAATTGGATTGCAGTTTGTGGACAAACCATTAAGGAGAAACATCATTCCTTGAGAAAAAAATATTTAGGAAGAAATGACTAAGGTTTTTTAGGATATATGGTACTTGAGTAGTTGTTTTTTCATTCGCTATTGAGATATATGATTTAAAGGGAAAATGTAAAACTGGACCCATGTGATCGCCACTATTTTTGCCACCTAGTTTCTCATCAGCTTCTAATTCTACAGCATTATTCATTTTTAGATCTACATTTCTTCTCCCTGCCCCTTCAGTGAAATAACAGGATGCTGTTGACCACAGAAGTCAAGGTCTCAACCAGGTTCCACATCCAGTGGCATCCAAATGCAACAATATCTCTTGCCCTCCAAAAGAGAAAAATACCTCAGAAACAGCTTCTATTTATTTATAGTAATCAATTTGTATTTAAACATGGAAAGCTTCAGTGGAGATGTTTGCATGGATGTACAAATTCAATTTGCAAGACTGGTGTCATGTGAGGAAAGCAGGAAGTTAAAATGCTTGTTCTAACTAAACTGTCAGCTTGGCCTTTTATGCCTCTCTGAAAATGATATTATAAACAATTCATTGTGCATTCTTTCAGTGCAACTACTATGAAGACATGAGGATCTGACAGGCCTTGCTTGACTAAGCTGAATAGAAACACCTATGAAAGCCATTCTGTGAACAGTTGTTCAGTTCAGAAAGCCTTGCAAAAATCCCCCAAAAGTTAGGTTTTACAGTTAAATCAATTTATAATTTTGCATTCATTTTTTTCAGATCCCAACTGGCATATTTGTGTTATTTTATTTTACAAATCATATATAAATATGTATATGTGACACCTTTTTGCATACGATGTAGATTCCAGTTCAATTTGTCTGTTTTCTTTACATTCTGTACAGAAACTTCGGAGGAGAAATTACGTGAATCATCTTTAGGAAATGAAAAAGATGTGTGACAGCTTTAAAAATTACTGTTACCAGCTAGTAATTAAAACCTTAATCCATTTAATCATAGGTTTCTGTTTTATGCAAAGCTTTTTATGAAATAATATTTGCATGTACTACTTAAGCACATGTATTTTTGTATGTCATATAGTTTCCATCTTCTGTATATTCCTAAATTAATATGGAAATTGACATGAGGTAGAGTAAAATCTGGTTTTCTTCTGTGGAAGTCCTACTACTCTGCTACAGAATAGGTATATTGTATCTGCACTATTTTTTTCTTGAAGATATATTCAAGTTATGTGGATACTATTTGACTATCAGCTTGAACAGATCAATCATTTAGTCTACATTCTGTGTGGTGGGACTATCACATCTTGCAGATCTCTGTTACTGTACTAATACAGTGCAAAGACTTCAAAATATAGTAATGATCATATGAGTATAGCAATGATTGACATTTTAGTTCTTCCTATTTGTTGTAAATCTGTTTTAAAGTAGACACATGTGAAAGGAGATACAAATGAAGAACAGCTTTTAAAATGTGGCATGCAAAATGGAACTGAAAGTGATTCACTTCTTCAGCAAACACCAAGAAAGGCTTACTATTTGTTAATAAATCAGGTAGATAAACATCAGGCCATGAAAAGAGCTAGTTAAAGTACGAGCAGTAGAATAAGGTTAAAACAAGCTGTCAATAAGTAAATAGAGATTGAAAATCATAAGGAGAACAATGCAGAAGAATAAGATTATGAAACAGTTTTCTAAATAAGAAGCAACACAACATTATCTGCTTTGAAGGCAGTGCTTGAAAAATGTTACTGAAAGTGGATATCAAAAGTAGATCTGAAGAGCACAGATTGGGTCTTAGCTGAGTCTCCAAAGCAACAGAGAGTCCTGCAAATCTCAGCAACCTCTTTATCTGTCTTGTTTATAAATAGAAGATTTTAAGAACCTCCATTAAATAAGGCAGAGATCAGTTTTCATTGTTTCAGCCACAAGTCCAACTGTATGTTTGTGATGCTTTATACGCTTTTCCTCTGTGATATTCTTTTAAGCATAGGTAATATGTAACCAATCAAAAAATAAAATATGTCTCACTTTGTTCTGAAAGAAGCCTAAGGCAACTTTCTACATATTATTGAACTCATTACAAGATTTTCTGTTAAAAACCCATAGCTTTTGAAAGCTATATAAAATTGTAGAAATATGCTTCAAAGGAGTAGTTGTTACAGAAGCTGGTTAGACTCCATCTAGGATGCTGAATATTTATAAACATAGTCCTTCAATATTCATGGCAATTATTTACATTGATTTCACCATATTTGCAAGATTAAACCGAATAATTCAGATCACTGTCTTTAGGAAAAAAAAGACTTCGCCATCATGTTTGTAGTTTTCAACACAACATAAAAAGTTACTACTTCTTTAAAATTATCATGTAATATTAGCTGTAAAATCAATATGCAAGTGCTTATTTGAAAGATGATATTTATAGAGTTCATACTTTTCACATCTAGGAGTGTGCAAATGTGACTCTAAACCTGAATTGCACCAAATGATGACCCATTTTTTTCTATTGAGAATATAATGATTACATTTAATGATATAAATATCAATATCAAAAACTCTGATTTCAAGAACTGTTTTCTGATCAGCTAATGATCAGACACATAGTGTAATGAAATGACATCTAATCAATACAAATTAAGAGTATATATAGGCAAACACGACAGAAATGTTTGAAAAGGCACCCTAACTTCATGGAAGGGTCTATTGCTTTCCACATAAACATAAAGCAGGGCCATCTTATTAGAGACATAAAAGCAGTGCATCTGAAGCAATATGGACTGAACTAGTTTGGTTTTCAACTTCATGGACTTTCTGTACAACTACAGTCAAGTCTGATTAAAAAAAAAAAATTTCTGTACTGATGCTAACTGGAAAAACTAAACCTCATTTTAAACTCTACTATTCAGTCCAAGAAACTGCCAAGTCTGATGTGTCTAATATTGTTAGCTCTACTATATATCAAAATACATAAATGCAAATTAACTGACTAGTCATGAATTGCAAAACAGCTAGTAATATATTGCTAAGGGGATGTTTTCCTTGTTATGCTTCCTATGAGAATCTCATTCCAAGGAATGCCATTCAGAATATATTGTATTTGCATATCAATCTTACCTTGAAAAGGAGGTTTTTAAATTCTTAATCTTGGAGGTATTCATATACATAGTATTGGTATACTTCTTCCTAGAGTTTTTTTATGCTCACCAGAGCATCAAAGTAACTGTAAGACAAAAAAATCTAAAGGTAACGTTTTTGATTGGAATATCAAAGCACTAAGACTTTAAATGGACTTTCAAAGCCACACAACAAGCGTTACTCTTTAGGGAATTCAAGCAGCATTCTGCTTGCCTGGAAATGATTGTGCAGCCCTTCCTCTTGACTTAGAAGTTGATTCTGAAGTTAAATATTAGACACAACTACAGAACCTTTTGGGGAAAAAAGGTGGAAGCAGTTTGGGAAAAGTAGTTGAAGACATTTATCTGGAATTTACAGTAGCTGAATACAATCAGGACAATACAGACTTCTAAAAATTTTGAAAATTTCGTCATGGAAACACCATGGGCCATTTTGAAGGGACTCCACAGATCAAGTGTTCATTGGTGTCAGAATTCCTCAGATAGGAACCTGCCCAGCCCAAACAGCTGCTGGAGCCACAGTCCAGCCCTGATCCCTCTGGTATGACAGCATCCAGCAAGTCCTGCATTCTAGGCAAATGCCACACACTCAGCCCAGCAGTCCTAGTCCTTCTTGCTACTTCAGTTTGATTTTCTGTCCCTTCCTGCTCCCATCACCTTGCTACACACAGGACATATCATCCCAGAACAGAATGCACACCAGTCTGACATCATTCCTGTCCCAAAAGGTCTTGGTCTCATGGTTGGGGCGCAAGAGAATGCAAATACTCATCAAATGTATAAATGCAAAATCAGCAGTCATATAATTTAGTAACCGTAATAACTAACTATAGAAGTCAGTCAAAACTGGACCAAAAAAAAAAAAAAGAAAAAAGAAAAGAAGGGCAAAAAATAAACAGCATTTAGTTCAATATTCTGGGTTACACAGGTGCTCACTCACACTGTTTACAGTGCCTAAAAGGTCAGCATAGCTTTAGAGCTTTAGATATCTACACATTGTTTCTGCATCAAAGCACTCCCCTTGGGCAGTGCTCAAAAAGGAAATAAAAATAAAATTTCTTATTTTTTCTTACTCCGTGGCTCTCAGGAGTTCTTTACTTGTCAAAAGGTTTCATTTTTCTTTTTATATCTTCTGCTGACTAGCACTCTACACTCTTCTACCTTGCTTTTGTCTTATTCCCTCTTGTAACCCTCCATAAGCTTCACTTTGCTACTGTCACAATTCCAAAGCCCTTCTGCAGCTTAAAATAATTGTCAGACGTTTGACTTTGGCACTACTGTAGTAATGCTGATGAACTCTGACAGATGTTTAAAATGAAATAAATATTTAGAGCCTGGAAAATAAAAAACAAGTTTTCAAAGGTATCCCATTAAGAATGATACAGATATCTCTGAGTAACAAAGAAAGTATGTCAAATAAGCAGTTAAGAAAAAAAAAGTAACAAGTAAATTGGAATATCAGAATAGTTAAACTTGTTTCAGAAATGAAAGCATGATACGTGAAAAATCTCTTTAAGGTCTGATATCAACCAAATGACTGATCTAGTGGTTGCTCTGTGGTGGTGGCTTTATAATCACCTGTTGAACTGGAAATGCATGAGTGATCTCTGTTACAACCCACCCCTGAAGGCGAGGATATGATTAACAAGAACCCTTGGGTCAACCTAAAGTGAAACAACACTGAATGATTGGTGTTTATAAATACATATATATATGTAGGGTTCATTTTAGGACAATCTTTTTTTGCAATGGAAAGGAGGTATGCAGACATGTCGGTCATTATCTAGAGTAATATAGCAATATAAAAGCATAAAAATAACACTTAAGGAAATGTTCAAGAAAAAGAAAGAAAGAGAAAGGATAAGAGTAGAAAGACAGTGGAGAGGAAAGATATCACCAACAACTGACAAGACTTGATTGTTGACATTGATTGATGTGACAGTCACAGTCTTGAGCTGCTGAGGATGGGGGAAGGTCTGCAAAACACAAATTTTGATGTGTTAATATACTCTTGGGTTTATGTGGGAACACCCAGGTGCCTTCCCTGGTGGGGGGGAGTTTTACACTGTTTGTTGCAACACTCTGGATCATGTGCAGTCCTCTGGTGGAAGCCCCAGAAATTAGTCACAGACTTGTTCCCAAGGAGTTTTTTTACTCATTTAGGGGTGAAAATAAGGAAACTTGGCAAAGTTTCGAAAAGGACTACACAAGCCAGACAAAATGTTCCACCATAATACCAACTCAGGACATATTAATCAACAATACCCAAATCAACCAATTCACAACACTTAAGTCAAATCCAATGCCTCCAGCTCCAAGCCATCTGAAGTATCAAGAAAAGGGGTAAAGAAAAAGAAATAGAGGGAGTAAGAAAAGAGAGAAGGAGCAAGAGGGAGAGATAGCTACCACCAAATCTTTGCAGAAGGCCAGCTTCTCACACATCCAGGTGGCAAGGACATGACACATGGCACCCCTGTACTCTGGTTTTATCTGCTCTGGTCTCCATGACCAAACCCCCCAGGCAGCATCTCTGACACTCCTTCCAGCCACTCTGGGGTCCTAGGCCAGGGTGAGGGGCAGTGTCCTCACTGTCCTCACTATCCCTGCTGGGTCAGGGGCTTCAAAGAGCTTTGGGGTGTTATGATTTTCCTGGGCTGTTTGTGTCTGGCAACTGCTCCAAGGATTCCCCATGTGGGGTCCAGGGCCCTGCCATGAGGGATAGGAAGCCACCCCACCTCTGTGAGGTTTAACACATCCCTTCTCCTCCACACACACACATGCAGCCACCACAAGGTGGTCCTGACACAGTAAACACTGACCTGGTGTGTAACATCTTAATGCCTACTTCGAAGTTGCAGTGAGTTTATACACACACGCAAGTCTGTGTGCTCTAACAAATTACTGTTCAGCAGCTAAAGTGGATTAATTAAAGGGCTAGACACTCTTATGCAGTTTCAAATAAAAACTACCTTACCTGAAGAGAAATGTATTTTGTAATAGATACTAATTCTTTTCCCCCTATCAGGTATATGCTTGGATTTTAATTTAGAACCCCTATTTTTTCAAGTCATATAACTATATTTTTTTACTATATCTTCTCTTTTACATGACTTACACTAAATCTTGACTTATCATAAGAATTAAAAACAGAAACAAGGAATACTTAATTCTAGTTATGTCTTCTGTTTTATGCCCTGCCTCATTTCTATATACATCCCTTTATCTCACTGCTAACAAGAGTGACATCTACTTCTGCCATAAAGGCCTGAACAATGTCACCTGGAACCTGCTATTCTATATAACATTGGCTTCTTTGAAGACACATTGTAAGTATGGATGTAGATTCTTACTGTTTCTTGAGGAAATGCCTATTTTAATTCCTCACAGTTTAAAACAGGTGATGGGACATCGCTGAAGGAAAAAAGGGAATGGAAAGAAGATCAGGAAATTTTGAATAGAGTCTTCCAAAAAGGCATCTGGAAATCCTTTTCCTAGTATCAGTGACCAGCACATGTAACTACATTGATTTTGGTCTAATAGAAGTATGTATTGTGCTCATCACTGAGATGTGGCTAAGTGCTCTGACAGAGCATAGCTGAACCCCTGAATTAGTAACAAATTCTCATCATTTGAGGAATGCATAATACTTGAACTAACAGTGCATCATACATTTCCACAATTCTCAAGTTCTGCAAGAATCACTGTGGAAATGTTCTTTGTTCTAAAGTAAGAAAACTGATTGTCAAAATGGGTGTTTTACTGTGAACCTTCTGGGTTTTTTTGGGTTTTTTTGCTTATATTCATATCTTATTCTGCATATTTTCTTTGAAGATTGCTTACCTGTGACAAGTATAAATTCAGAACAAAAAAAGGGATTGCTCATAACTACTTGGTGTACTTTGCATAGTGCAGAAAGGGGAGGAGAGAGCTTTACTAAACAGTCTTGGATCTTTTCCCAATGATACTTTGTGCTGCAGTCCAACACTGAGGCATTAGACCATTATATCATGGGTAAGAAATTAGAATATTTCAGGTCTGTTGAACACTGTGAATGTTTCACAGTTGATTAGATTATACTGCTAAAATGCAGGTGTTTTTGTATACTGAAAAAAAATCTGGTGTTTAGGGGCCCTAAAATTCTTACTTGCACCTGTGCAGAGTGCTCATCTAGTAAATAAAGTAAACCACAGCTGTTAACACATGGCCCATTAATACATGATATCATGTTTATCATTATGTTTATGCTGCTTTGTTTACAAGAGAACACTGGGTTTATTTTATTTTTTCCCTTTTTCCTTTCCTTTCCTTTCCTTTCCTTTCCTTTCCTTTCCTTTCCTTTCCTTTCCTTTCCTTTCCTTTCCTTTCCTTTCCTTTCCTTTCCTTTTGTTTTTTTTTCCTAAAAAATACCATGTTTTAAATAGCTGGAGTAGGCAGCTTTTTATTTGGAAGACTCCCATACTACACAGAGAAAGAAAATGTGTTTCTAGTAGCAATAGTGATTTTGTGGAATACATTTAAGGAATAAGCTGAGTAAACCAGCATAAATTTTTCATAGTCAATTCAGAAAACTATCAGTAAAGAAGCAACCTCTCCAAATCTCTTTGAAGCAAACATAAATCTCTAAGAAAACAATCCACAGATAAACTTGTTCTTTTAGGTTTCATTTTTTCACACAGACAGTCCTACAGTGCTGACCTAATGGTCAGCAATACGACAAAAGAAAGCTTCCTTTTCTTTCTGGTATGTTGAGATCTTAGGATAGTTATTCATAGTCTGATGAACAGGAATAGTTCTAGTGTAGTAGTTTTGGTGTCCACCATAATATCATTTGAAAGAAGATTCTATCATCATAAATCTAAGATTAAAGAAGACAGAAGAATAGTTATAAAATGGATTCTGGAAGGAAAATAACTAAGTTTCCACATCCTATTGTGGGGAATATGTAAATATTTTGGATGATCATTGAATGAAAAAATTGTAACTACAAAAAAATGCATTTATTGAGAAACAACCTTTGATTCTACTGTGCATAATTGTGCATAATACTCAATAATTGTGATTCTACTGTGCATATTGTGCATAATTTTGCTCACCATCCAGATTCAGAGGCTTTTTTGCTTGCTTTCTCAGTACCCTGACTTGCATTTTCAGCCACACAGAAAGCCCTCACTGTTTCTAAACCTGAGTCTGTAACTGACCACTCAGCTGCATTTCAGAACAAGAAAGTACAGAGTTAAGCTGTACAGAAGAATCAGTTGGTAGAAGCACTGTCAATGTCAGTATGTTAGGTGATTCAAAATTTGGGCTGCTTCAAAGCTGCTTGCTTTCTCTTACTAGCCAACTCCAAGTGATTTCAGTTTTGCAAACAGTATTGGGGGGAATTCATTCTTTCACTTTCTTAATTTTTTTGCTGAAACTGACATTCTGAGACAGGTAAAAAATGGTTTTGGATTTAAAAAAAATTGTACTTAAATATTTGGATTCTGCCCATTGTGTCTTTACTCCTGTTTTCATACATGAAGAATATCAGAATGGTTTGCACTTGCAGGGACCTAAAAGATCACCTTACTTTAACCTCCCCGCCATGGTCAGGGACTCCTTCCATTGGACAAGGTTGCTCAAAGCTCCATCCAAGGTAATCTTGGACACTTCCAGGGATGGGACATCCACAGTTTCTCTGGACACCACCCTCACTGTGAAGAATTTCTTTCTAATACCTAATGTAGATCTTTCAGTTTAAAATGATTCCTCCTTGTCCTGTCCTTGTAACAACTTTCTTGTAGGTCTCCTTTAGGAAGTTGCTATAAGATCTTCTGAGATCCTTCTCTTTTCAAGGCTGAACAACTCCACCTCTCTCAGCTTGTTTTTGTAGCAGATGTGTTCCAGCTTTTCTCTTGACCCACTCCAACAGGTCCATGTCCAGGACTGAACGCAGTACTCCAGATGAGGTATCACAAGAGGAGAGCAGAGGGGAACAATCACCTTCCTCTGCCTGCTGATCACATTGCTTTTGATGCAGCCCAGGACATGGTTGACTTTCTAGGTTGCAAAGTGTATATCGGTGGGTCATGTCAAGGTCCTCATCCACAAACACTCCTAAGTCATTTTATTCAGGACTGCTCTCCATAAATCTTTCACACTTGAGCATGTTAACTAGTGTCTGATACACATTTTTGTAAAACATAATTATTTGTTAGTATAGAGGGCAGGACAAGTATATATTTTCTACAAGTGATACTGTAAGTAAAAGAAATAAAGACTACCTCACCCATTTTTCAGTCGAGATGAATGAAAACAGAAATATGACAAAGTGTTGATTTTATGAGTTTATTTCTATTTAAATTCTTTTCATCATTAAAACAAATATACCTTAATGTTTGACTGAAAAAGCAGATGAACTTCACTAGTCTGAAAGACAGATAAGGAGATATATATAGGCAAGAAAATATATATAAGAAGACCATACATTTAAAAAAAATAAAATATTCTGTAAGAGTAAAAACATTATGAATAGGCTCAGACGCCCTTTTCAGTAGCATTACTTCAGGTGTTATAAAAGTTCATAAACATTCATAATAGATCAGTATCTTTATTATAATTTATTAAAGGTGCATTGCTTAATAAGTTTTTGTAGATACGAAAACAGATCTATTTATACATATGGAAAATGTTGTGCCATATAATTGGGATAAATATTTCATAAGGAAAATGTTGCTATTGATTATTTCAACCAAAAATAAAAAAAAAATAAAAAATCATTGCAATGTAGAATTATCATATCCAGGAATACTCAAAATTATTTTGATGTGAAAGAGGTTAATGCAGTATGTAAAGAATTATTTTAGATAGCTTTAAGCATTGTTACCAAATGACATGGAAATCCAATTCACTTTTCTATAACAAATGTCAGTGCCCAAATGCCAGGACCACAGATAAAGTTCATGCTTCATTTTTGATAATGTTCAGAGACACTTGCAGTAGATTGGCTACTCTTGCATCTGTTGGGTCACCAGTCTCAAACAATCACAGTTGTTTTAATTTTTGCTGAGTCAATGAAGAAGATATTAAATTATATACTTTAATTTCTCACAGTACTTGGACCCCATAGGATTTAGAAATTGCTTTCATCTTCTGCATTAACTCCAAACATTGCATTCAACATTCATTACTTTGGTAACTTTATTTTGTATGTAATCTGTATCACCATGCTCCTGCCACTCAGAGATTTATCTTTTTCATTTTTAAGAAATACTTGAAGTAACTGTTAGTATTCCAAGAGGACTGAGATTTAAACACAGGAGCTTGCTGTTAGCATCTTGTGCCTTGAGGAAAAATTTGAATACTCAGGTTGGGCTGTTCAATTATTTCACTCTTGAAAGAACTGTGATTCACTTGAGCTTTTGGGATTAGATTTTGTGGGAGGGGATGCTTGCTCCATGCCTGAATATATATTTTGCTTTGCTCCTAAGAAAAATAACAAAAGGTGTGATGAACAAATTATAATAATTGATCTCATGGAGATCTTTACAAACAAAATATCATTAAAATAATTTTTCTTTTGCATAAATATGCCAGCTAAATAAATACGCAGCCTGGCCTTCTGCTGTTGTATGAGATGGAATATGATGTTCATCAAGGTAATTAATTTCCATTATTCACCAAAATCTACAGATCAAAAAAAAAAAAATACTGGTAGCACCAAAACATTTTGTTAGAACCTATGCTGTGGATAAAGAAGGTTTATAAAGGTGAGATATAGACAGGAGAAGAAAGAGAAGAAAATTCAGCTGGCAGCTTGTATGTGAACTTTTGAAAGATCTTCACCTAACCTGTTTCTTGCAAGAGTTGGAGCCACTCACACAAACATTTGGAAACAGTCTCTTCCATCAGAAGCAATTGCAGTCAGGGAGGTATATGAATATACTGACTGCCAAGGAACAGGATGGACATCATTTTGGCCTACTAGAATAGGTCCCCATGCCATAAGACAAGTACTCTAGAGTCTCTGCTGGTGGTTCTTAACGTTGATTATGGTATTGACT
The DNA here is from genome assembly GCA_013396755.1 of Sclerurus mexicanus. Lineage (NCBI taxonomy): Eukaryota > Metazoa > Chordata > Aves > Passeriformes > Furnariidae > Sclerurus > Sclerurus mexicanus. The sequence goes on from VWZF01006637.1 coordinate 342,840, forward strand.
CAAAGCTTTTCCACCATTCCTTGTCTTTTTAGAGAGTACAATTCAAACAACATCATCACTGTTACATGGTTGGTATTTTATGTGTGATTTCACTCATGTAATATGCATCATCTAGTTTATGGGATTTACTTATTGCTCTCATGCACAGGCCTATCAAGTAGAACAATTTATCCAAAATAATTTATTCTACATTAAACCTAAATCTATTATGTCTTAGTTAAAGTAGGTTTAACTTGTGCTTCAGAGATACCTGGTGTGGAGTTTTCTCTTTCCACTGTGAGAAACACAATTGACATTGTACGATTCAGGATATTCTGTAGCAGTTTGGAAAAAAACCCGTGTTCTTAGCTTAGCATTGTTAATCTTATTCAGTTAACTGAGTATAAAATAAATAATGTAGAAATAATTTGTTGGGTTTCAGGTCCAGTTAGAAGTTCGTATTTGAACTACGATTGCCCTGAAATTTTTAATCATGTAAAAATCATATTATGTTACAGATTCATTTAATTAGATTAACCAAATTGAAGGTTTTTATGTAATGGATATACCTTTACTTAAAATCTTGTCCGTAAGTAGGAACAAGGAATGCAGTATGGGGAAAATAAAAGTAAATTTGAAATAAATTCTGCTTCTTTTGACTGAATCCAGAGAAAATCTACCTTGAGATACTGAAGTGTACATTGAGGTTGGAGGGGAAACATATCTAAAATTTAAATCTTTAAATAAAATTCAGTTTTTGGGGAAATTCAGGTATTAATAGCTATAGTTGTAATGATACAATAAGTATAAAGAAATAGTGATGACAGAGATTTGCAAATTTGTGCACTAGATATTAGATATTAGACTGTACTAGGAATTGATAGGCTTGATAGGGTCCACTGCTCATCATGTTTCACAACCACAGACCAAAATTTTACCAAAACTATAATGTTGACATGAGCAATGTATTTGCTTTGTGAGTTTTGTTTGAACATTTTCCAAATAAACATGTGAACGTGTTAAATTCCAGAAAATTGAAAGAATCATTATGAAATTCATCAGGAGTGGAATGGAAAGAATTCATTATGAAAAAGGCTAACATCTTAAGGATATTCTGATATTGAAAGGAAAAAAGGTGTTTCAAAACATACTTTTTTTGTTTGTTTGTTTTTTTGTTTGGTTTGGTTTTTTGGCACCAGACCAAAAGCAAGAAATATATTATTTTATCATTGCATGAAAAGGAGTTTTCTGAACAGCTTTTCTAACATGATATGGAGATACCCTTGGATATGTGGATATATGTGGACATGTTTGTACCTTATAAACTTTCGTTTGCTCCGATAACCTTTGTTATGTAGTGTTCAGAACTCCCAGCTGAAATTAAATGTGTGAGCTGTGGTAAACCAACAGAAAAGACAAGGTGTTAAAAACGTTTTGTGTTTGTATTATGAATGATATGGCTGTTTGTGGCAGATATTTTCCACTCTGTTTAAGATAAGAAACTCCTTCCAGGTGGTACTTTTCAGAGGATCACAGAACTTCAGAATTTGCTGCTTGCAAATGACGATTGTGATGATGTGTATACAATTTTAGCTGTTCCTTGGACATGTAGATCGTGATAACTTTCTAAGGATGACAAAAGAGTAGATTAAATTTAATCATGGCAATTTAAGTCAATCTAATTCAGTTCTTCTGAGACTATCCCATATGCAGTCTCCAGATAGTCATCCAGTCATGCTGTTTAGCTCCCTCAATACTTTCATTGCAAAGCTGGGTAACTGTGAAGATAGTTCTTACAAGTGCCATCAGAAGTGAAGGACACAATAGCCCAGCTGAAGGACAGGAGAAAGTAGCAATGACAGACTGGAGGAGTTTTTAGACTTTATTCATAAAAAATTTAGAATCGTAGAATAGTTGGGTTGGAAGGGATTTTGAAAGGTGATCTAATCCAACACCCCTGCAATAAACAGGGATATCTTCAACTAGATAAAGCTGCTCAGAGCCCTATCCCACCCAGGTTAAAATGAGATATTCACCACCTCTCCATGCAATCTGTTCCAGCATTCTGGTGTTTATTTTAAATGATCATGCTAAGGGTATTCATAAAGTTTAATTTTTTTTAAAAAAATCAAATATTCATGTTTTGAATTGAATCTTTCTGGAGGTAAAAAGTTAAATGTTTTAACTCAGTTTGAAAAGGTATGCTAAGCTATAGCACCCAAATACTCCCCTTCCAAAAGGGAGAAACTGGGGAAACTGAAACATGAAGTGATTTGCTCAAGGGCACAACCAGGTGATTACAGAAAAATGAAGAAGAGAGCAATTTTCCCCATCTCTTCAGTATGAAGCCAGTTTCTTGTCCCCTTTAAATGGTACTTCCTTACAGTGCTAACTTCAACAACTCCAACTTTCAATACTTTCAAACTTCAGTTGCAGCCTATTTGTGTATTAGATTTTTAAAAGCCCAGTTTCTGGCAGAAATATCTTGATGACTGATAAGTATGATCTTACCTGATTTCATTCATCATAACAAAATGAATTCTAATCTGTTCATCCGTCATCCTTTCAAATGACAATTCACTGTAATCAGGTTTCGCTTGCAAGATTTGCTCCTTTTTTCAACTCTGTGGGTGAAACTTCCATTGAACCCTCAGGAAAGTACTTATCATTGCTGTTTCCTTTTGAAAATACAGGTAAATAATTTGAGTAGTTATTTTAATAGATCTTTTTATCCATGTATCCTTTCACTTCTTCAACACAAACAGCTATAACACAACACAAAATAACACTAATATTTTATATTTATAAAATGGAAAACAATCACATTTATTTTATAATTCAATTTGAAAAAATACGACCAAATATTTGCTAATATATACTCTTTTCCTGTAAAGTAAGAGTCTCTTCGCACTTTTATTAAAAGACTAAATCAGCATAAATTGACCAGAGATGTAGTTTCTATGTCTGAGCCAGTTATTCGCCTTCTTTACAGTCTGATGAAAGTATCACTTTTAGAATTCAGTCCTCTTTTTATCATTACACATGTACATATATTTATTTGTAGTGAGAGGAATTGTAAAGAACAATAGTAATTCATTTTGAAGCACAGTGGTGCATTTACAACATAAGGTTCTCATTTTTAGACTGCCACAGATTTTATGAACTATCTAACTTTAACAGAATTGAAATTTAATATGTTAAAATAATTACTAGTAATGCTCAGCATTATATAGAAAAATAAACAGTCCTTGCTACAGTCACTTGCAATCTGATTCATTATCTTCTTATCACATTAAAACACAACGGCTGTGTATCTATTGTTGCTCAAAGTCCCAACTGAATCTAGACTGCCCACATGCTGGCTTCCATATTGATTCAAATTACAGGCAAATGCCAGTGTTTTTTCAATTCTTCTGCACTACCTGAAAATAAATTGTCATGAGCTTGAAAATGGTTTGAGCTTGAAAAGGGTTTGAGCTCAAGTCTCTGTCTTGATGGATTTTATTGTGGAGACTGAAGGTCAAAAGGACTGTATTGGTCATCACTAGCCCAGAGAACAAGTAAATAAATGATGAAAGATGTATCCAGTTTTATTAATCACACAATATTCCTGTCCTGTGCAGGAGATGGTGCAGTGAGGAAGGGAAGTCATGTGTCTTAGCATGATAGTTTCTTAGATGATCACCATGTCTCTTCAGAGAGATGGTGCAGTTCCAGATAGAGATTGAACAGGTCATTGTAGTTGTTCCTGCTAAGCTATACCTTGTGAAGATGCTGAATCATGAGATTTCGCTGGGCTCATTTCCACTCCCTGACATCCCTGGAGATCAGAGAGACAGTCTCAGGTCCTGATGTAGGGTCATGGACCTACCCTCCTCAGAGTCTTTACAGAAACTCTGTCACCTCAGTAGGCTTAATTTTCCTTAATTATAAAGAATAGATAGATGCACTTTGCTAGTGGGCAATCATTTCAAACCACAAAGTTGTTTTCTGGTATTTTGTTATCCTTGTTGGTGCTTACAATATGCTCTGTCTGGGTATGCCTGGACACATGTTTTCTGATGTTCAAACAAGTTTGCTTGCAGAGGATGGGTCCCTATTTGCTTGAGCACATCAAAACTAATTCCCAACATTTCTATTAACTATTTCCCAAGCATTTGGGAAATATGGTTCATCACATTGCATCTACTGTAGCTATAGAAAAAGTTGGTAAAGTTTTATGGTAACAGGTTTATGCTAACAGCTATGTTAATTAGGCCTCATTACCATACATTCCACTTGAGAATCAGGATCCCTTATTGCAGTGGCATAACATGCAAAAATCCAGACACCTTTATCACAATTATTAGAGAACAATTTCCCTGTTTGTCACAGAAGATGGGAAATGTGTGGGAGATCAGAATAATATACAATGTTGTGCAGACCAAGGGTAAAGAGGGTAACTTTTGAAGGCATGAACATTGAGCCCAAAACCTGAATTGATGTCCATAAAGAAGTTTTGATCCTTAGTTACTTGTTCTTGGATTCACCACATTGTAGGAGGTAGTATGTCTCAGCCTTGAAGGTGAAATGACAGTAAGAGAAAAGGTGAAATAGAGTAATTGCCAGAATGCTCAAGGTACATTGAGCTGATAAGTTGTTCCCAAATGTTCAAATGTTGCTTTCCAAAGCAAGAAGCACTGATTTCCACATGAATGTTGATATACCATGTAGAAAAGAAAGACTCTAATATGAGGTTCATCTAGGTTGATGGTGTATATGAGTTGTTGAAGTGTCTGAGTGTTCTGAAGATTGGGTTTTCACATAAGGGTATTTATAACTAGCCTGAAAACATTGCATTAAGAAGAAGAGACTGTCCTATATTTTTTCTGGGACTTATATTGCTGAATTAGATATTTTTTTTTCTGTAAGTATCCCAGAATGAGTAGACACTGAACATTTATTTTGGTTTTTATTAATCTTTACTTACCTAGTGGAAGACCTTTAATTATAATTAACTTAAACTATAATAAGAAGGAAGTTAATGTGACTACCTTGAAAGCAGAGTATTCAATATTTAAATGGAAATTGTAACTACCAATAACCTTGAAATCTATGAAACATTTGTGAACACTTACATTATTTTTCCCTTCAATGTGGAAATATTGTACCAAATTACATTGTGATTACATTGTGGAGAGTGTTTAGAATTTGTTGTATCAATTTTTTTCTTGGTGTAGTAACATTTCCGTGTAGCATGTATTATAATATCAGACACAAAAGAAATGCAATCTCTCCACCACTTAGTGTATTTTAACTCTGAATGCCACAGGCCCATTTAATAAGTTTCTGAGACTTTTAACTTGTGATCTTGAAGATTTCTATCTATATTAAAAATATTTGACATAAATGTTCATGTTTTCCAGTTACCTAATTTTTTTAAATATTTACTGAATTTGATAGGATATATATACATACATATATATATATATATGCATATTATATAGATTCCTAAATTCAAGGCTTAACCCAATGTACTGGAAAGCACTTAGAGATGATGTTTTAACAAATGCAGATTGTCTTTTCCCTATTTAATTAAAGCCACTAGAAACATTTATTTCCAATATTACTGCTGGGCTAAGTCTGCAAATAAAGCTGTAACTGCATTAATAATCAGAAGTAATTTTTGTTTTTCGCTGCTATTTGGCTGAGAGTCTCATTATTCTTCTGTGTATAACAAGATGCTACTTCTCAGATAGACAGAAAATGTTTTCTTTTCAATATTTTCCACAAAAGATTCTTTTAATACAATCTGTCTTAACACTTTTCCCAGTTCCATTTTACAGTGCATGCTTTTGTTATAAAACACTACTTTAATATTTGGTTTAAAGAATGATTCAGCAGTTCAGTTGTTTCAACAACATTTGAAAATCTTCCTAGCTGCAGAGAATCTCCAGTCTCTCTGGAGGTAAAAGATGTCGTTAGAAAGGGAGCTCAACATTTGTTGTAGAGGAATTGTGTAAAGATGAGCCCTTGGACTGTTAAATTGAATCTTTTCAAACAGAGTTGATGTAGTTAATTTCACAATTTGAAGCTTACTCTTTAAAATAGATTTTTAAGGGATTTGCTAGTTACTGTAAGTTTACAACTATAAAAGCAATTTACCAAAATAAATCTCTCCAGTTATTCTCACTGGCTGTATACTAACAACAACTCTTTTGGAGTAAGTGTTTGCAGTGAATGAGTCTTGAAAAGTAAGACTATTGTAGGTACAGTTGTGATACAAAGAAGGATTTAGCCTGAAGATTCAGAGTGAAGTGAAGCACTAGCTCGCTAAAGTCATCCTAGCTGTTTCTATATGATGATAAAGAACATCTAGTTGCAAATGTCTGTCTGATCTCACATTACCCAATGAATTTCTGTCACATGATAACTGATATATTGAAACAAGATAAAAGAAAGGATGTAATACTATAAGGATACAGTGATCATAAGAAATCATAAATATGTGACACAGAGTGGAGCCTGTTGTTAAACACACAACTTCCAATCTTCTATGTGCACAGATGTAAAGACAAATCTTTGAGAGCACATGATGAAAAATGAAAGTTCTACAGAATATTCTGAGTAGGAAGGAACTTATAAGGATTATTGAGTCCTACTCCTGGCCCATACAGGGATTGAGCCCACAACCTTGGCATTATTAACACCATGCTCTAGCCAACTTGAGGATGTCTGAAAATTCAAAAAGCTGAGAGGATAAGGGAATGGCATGATGTGAGAAATGCATAACAATATATTGAAATTTAAATTCTTAATAGAGAATAGCATGTACTAAAAATGCTGAATGTAAATCAAATATCACGCAACTAAAATATTTCATTAAGTTCTTATGAGTTCTGTAAGTGGAAGAGCTGTTGAATGATTGTTTGGGAAATTAAAATAAGTAAATCTAAGGTGACATTATATCCTGGAATAAACTGTATAGAATTTAAGCTAAGAGTAATGCAAAGTAAATGTACATCCCCGTGTAAAATAAGAACATCCCTTTACATTAGTTAGAGGTCTGTTTTTTAACAATCCTCTGTTGTTAAGATGGTATGGAATCTGGAAAACTTCATACTATCTAATAGACTTTCTTTTTTTTTCTCTTTATTTTTTTCTTAAAAGAAATAAACCAGTTTAGTTTTAAATTATCCCCTAGTAATATTTCTTGAACATCCCTTTGCAACTACTTTAGGATATTGAACTGAATTGAAGAATTACTATCTTCTACAATTTTCTATTTGGTCTCACTCAGGTACTCTGATTCATGCTCTTTTCTTCACTAGTCTCCACAGTTTGTTTCTGTCTCAGATAATGAGACTCCTGGAATATACTAAAACTGCTTATGTGACTGAGTATATTTGATAAGCCTAATGTATAAATGTAGAGCTCAGTAAGGATTCCATTTTGCCAGAACATAATGTGTCAGGCTTAGATTTCATCTGCACTGGGAAAAATCTAAGATCTTCTATTACAAAGATGCAAAGGAAATATACACAACACAGATATTGATTTCAAAATTGTTTATTTAAAAATAAAATCACTCAAGATATAGGGCATTGATTCAGCTTTGTTTCTTATGCCATGAAGGGTTTTGAACCCTTATTTATTCCTCCCATATTGCAATTATCACCGTATGAGACATTCCCAAACGGTAGTGTCACACCCATTTTCTAGACTCTATGTTATTCTGGGAAGTGAGGCTAAAGCTCTGCGAGTAGCCATCAGTAAGTATTACCCTCCTGAATCTTAATGTTTTTCGACAAAATGTATGTTGGAGTTGAATTTTCACACGGCACACTCTTCCATCCAAATTGCAAGACTGAGCCAACAAAATTTTCAATTATAGTCTCAGTAACTGGCTAGTGACTGCACACCACTACATTTGTTATTAAATTCAAGGTACTTAGAAAGATGTTTATGTTACTTTACTAACAACTTTATCTCTTTTTCAGTAAATAGCCAGTTTATAATTCTTTTTTTTTCAACATTATTCTGCAAAAAGTGAACTATTTTGCTTACACTATTCTCTTGTCATTTCTCTATGCATACCAGAGACTGGTGAATCACATCCCTTTTTCTTTATCCAACAGGCTGTGTCTTACTAGGCATCTATCTATAGTCCAAAATGCATCTAGAAAACAGGGAAAAGGAGTAGACCACAAGTAAATTGTATTTGTTGCTATTTTTTGGGAAAAAGATCAGACATTATGACAAGAATCACTGCAAGAATATAGATAAGTGAGCTTTTCCCTACTTATCTTTTGACTTTTGCTAAGAGTTTGCTCACATATTTTGCTTTCTTTCCTCTTCATAAAATGTTTTTTTTTTCAGTTTCAAAATTAAATTTTATAATAATTTATAATATATAATTTAATTTCGTTCATAATTTTAATTATTACCAACAGTAACAGCTTCTAGTAACTGCTTGCACTTAAAGAAGGATAAGGCTGACACTTATTTGCAATATAATCAATTTATTATATTAATGTATTTTATAACCACAAACTTAGAATACCATTATCAACTGCTATCCAGGTACTCCCTTTGGTGTTGTTCTCTGACAAACTGTATGGGTTTTTAAATAGATATGTTTATTTTCCCCTGTCAAAAGTAAAAGGAAGACATAAATCCAAAACATTCCACATTATTTCTATCCACAGAAAGAACTAAAATTTTTGTAAAAATATGAAAACTTCAAAACTTCTGTCAAAAAAAAATCTAATTTCCACCAGGGAAGATGAAGTCTAATATTCTTATGCAAATCAAAGCCACCAAAAAATAGTTTGTTTATGAACACCTTTAATATTTGTTTTGAAACAGTTTGACTATAGGCAAAGTCAATGTATTATCAGTACCCCACAGAGAGCAGTACTGCTGCTTCATGTTTACATCTGCAATTGCATATCAAGCTTCTTGATCAGGGTACACTTGCACTGATAAATCTTTCTATCTCCCACCTTACTAACTGTGGTGTTACACTTACCGCAGAAGTGACATGACAGTGGCAAACCACAAGAGTGTCAGGATACAGTCATGAGAAGAGAACAATGCTCAACGCATGATAAATATGAGGGCCTGTGAGTCTTAGAAGACAAATCTGCATAATGATCTGGAAAAAAAATTTCCCTAGAATCACAGCTCTATTTTGTGAGTTTGGCATTTAAAATGTAAATAAAATGTCCATATTTTCTATTCCTCATGTAGGCAGATTCCTAAAGATGGGAATTTCAGATGAGAAAAGACTATGATGTTTTGCCTCATACAATAACTGTGTTTTGCTACATAAAAATAAATTTAAATACAACACCATCTAAGGTTGAAACTGTTTTAAACTTCTGAAAGTTTCTACTCACAAAAGAACTTCTTTTGTCAAACAAAAGCTATAAAATCTTTTTCTGTATAATGTCTTCTCAATACATTATGTAAGTCACTATGTTATGGAATTCCGTTTTGTATGAGTATGCAATCAGATGCAGAAACTCTATCAGATGCCAGTTGTATCAAACCATAGATCTGAGACCACTGGAAAACAATTCCAGCCAAACATTAAAACACCTCTGAAATTTCCAAGGTGTTTCCATTCCACCTAAAATAAATTCAACATTTTCATACCAGTATTCAAATGTGACTCTACCTTTTATTTTTTTCTTTCAGAATAGAATAAATCAAACAAAACCCAAGACAAAAAACTACAGGCTAACCACTAGCTTTTTGAAGATGGCTCTCACATTGCTTATGGGATGCCTCTTTTTCATGTCCTAATCTGTCCATCTCCCGTGTCCCACAGAATATCTGAGCTACTGAGGTAGTTTCCCTTTTGGCATTTCTCTTTTGTCAGGGTCTTCTATTTGGGGCCTGAGAAATTAAATTTAAATGTAGTTTTTAAAAAAGAAATGTTTGGTTGCTGGAGTGAAAAGTTAAAGTTTTAACAAATTGATATTTCTAAGAAAAGTTCCTATCCTATTTCTAGTTAGAGTAACGTATTATGCCATGCATCTCCAGAAATGAACACATGAATGGCAGGTAAACTAACAAGTAGCTAAAGCTTAGCAATTTGAGATTGTTAATTAGATGCTTTCCTGCTTTTTGTGTGATGAATATTTTGCCAATGGTTGCTAATTATTATAGCAATTAGGTTTAATAAGTTGGGAATTTCACAAGCTTAGGTCTTCTAGGTTAGACTTCAGCCAGTAGGGAATGGGTGTTAATTAAGGACAAAGAAAAGAAGAATTAAGAAGATTTGATGGGTTTAAGGAAACAGCAATTAAATAAAGTGCTAGAGTGATTTGCATATTTTAATAAGTCAAGAACTCTTGGATGTTCAAGAAAAAAGTTACATTTTCATTACACAGTGTAATTTTTTCAAAAGGTCTTTTCAGATTTTAACACCATCTCCATAAATATAAGCTAAATGTCAGTTTTAAAGTCTTTATTATTAGTGCTTGAAAGTTGATTCTAGACCTCAATTAGGTAGTATCCATATAAATATGACCATTAATACAGCTTGCTCTTATTTATGAGAACCAATGTATCGTTCTGAGTATTGTATCTATTATGCAGGGCCTGCACAGGCTCCCTCACCTACACCTGTGACAGGCTACTGAGCACCAGAAAACTAAAAAATAAGATATATACATATCAGGGGGGAAAATTTCTATTTTTGTTTGTTTGGGGTTTTTTTGTTTCTTTTTTCTTTTTTTTTTTTCTGGTGAAAACAATAGAAAGAATTTGTAGGGAAGCAAATTTACCTCTTTCATTAGAAAAAAAATAAATCACTGTATTCATCAACATTCAGTGACAGGGCACTATCAAACTTATAGAGACTGTCTTTCTTTTTAATTTTTTTTATTTTATACAACAAATGAACAACCCAACTGTTGGTGTGAGGAAAATCCATCTCTAATTAGTTCCAATGCATTAGATATAGCTCTTAACAGACTAGCTCAGTGATGTGGACAAAGAGTGGAACTCAATCTCATAGTTCAATGAAACAGTGTATTACACCTGGGTATTTTAATTGTTTAAGACTTTGCAGCCTATGACAGCTCATTGTAAGGAAAAATCAAATAGCAAGCCCTGCTAAGAGTATTTGTTCAAAATCAGCTTATCAGAACTGAAATGTTAAAAAGTAGAAGATTATCTGAGTGCAATTCATGCCAGGGGCACTGGTGTCTTAATGATTATGCTGTTGTGGGGCAACTTAACATTCACAGTAATAAATTTGCATCAGCAAAGAGGGGTATAAACTGTTGATTTATTAATCAGCCAATGAGGAGTTGATATGAAGAATTTATCATTAGTGTCACAAGAACTACAGGTCTGTTGAAACCCACTAGAAGTTTAAACGTCAGATTGCTGAAAATATCACAGAGATACCTGGCTGGGAAATAGCACAATGCTTGCATGGAGTTCAATATGAGGACTTTTCTGGGTGGGAGGTGGTCAGACTAATTAATGAAGAGGTGAGAGGGAAATGAGAAGTAAGAGATGAGAGAAGTAGGTGCAAATAGTATTGCATGTCTATGGATCAGTTAAAAGAATCATAGAATCATTAAAGTTGGAAAGGACCTTCAAGATCATTGAGTCCAGCCTTTGACCAAACAACATCATGTCAACTAAACCATAGCACTAAGAGTCATGTTCAGTCATTTCTTGAACAATTCCAGGGATGGTGACTCCACTACCTCCCTGGACAGCCTATTCCAATGCTTGACAACCCTTTCAGTGAAGACTTTCTTCCTGATGTCCAACCTGAACCTCCCCTGGTGCAGCTTGAGGCTGTTCCCTCTTGTACTGTCACTAGTTGCCTGGGAGAAGAGGCTGACACCCACCTTGTTACAGTCTTGTTTCAGATAGTACAGTAGTTAGACTAATCTACAATGTTTATTGAGCAGGAGGGAAGGAAGAACATCTGCTTGTGTTCCTCACAAACCCAATGGCACTTCTACTACCAAAATTAAACAAAAATGCAATTGTATGTGTGGTGTAGGCATAGCAGAAGAGTCCTCATTTTCAGTAATAACACAAGCAACAAACACCTGACCTTCTACTGTTATAGCCTTTAAATTGCCACTTATCATGAAACAGACTGCCATAGAATGTTCTAATGTAGCAGTACAATAAGAATAGGCATTACTAAAATAGCACTACACAAAGTTAGAAGTTATCATTGACTGCTAGAGATAACACAAAACCACTGTTAGTCACACAGGCTTAGCCATCTGCTGCTGCAGTTAATACATCTTTCTTTCATGGGGCTAGGGCACTAGTAAACATAATAAAACATTTGTTCCATTTAGAAAGAGGCAGTTACAGTAATGCTGCCATAGGCAAAATAATAATAAAACCACCTTCCATCTCTCCAGTTGCTCTTTAGCTACCAACAAAGTAATTTCTATGCATGTGTTGTCATTTCCAAGGTGATAGTCAGAAATTCGGACTCCAACTAGTCTTCTCAATTTCTGAATCCCACTTATCATAAATAATGTTGTATAAATAATAATTTGCATATAAATTATCACATTTCTGAGACCGTGCATGAAAATGTCTTCTGCTGACCTAGCTGATAAATTGGGAGATGCTTAATCAAAGAACAACATAAAAGAAATACTCCAGGTCCTCACACAGTAAAGATGGTGTGCACAATAAATGTGCTGCCTAATCAGATCAAATTTAAAGTTCTATAAATAGAGTTTATGGAAAGCAAACCTCTTCTTCATTTTCACTGAAACCTTTTCATTATGGAAAGTAATAAATATGTCCTCTAAGACCACTTTTAAGACCACTTGACCTGAGTTCAAGCTTCATTGAATATCAGTTTAATTTTTCATTTCCTTTTTACAGACATTCTATGAATAGTTCATTATTCTCTCCTGGAACCAAGAACTTGCCCAACCTGAGAGAAGCCTTCTCTGTCATCTCATCTCACTAGTCCTTTTGTCTACAAGTGCTCCCATCTCTTCACCAATAAAGCCACTGGCAAAAGCGAAGGCTTGTGAGGTGGAAGGGAGGTGTGTCAGAACTTCTCTGTGTTCAGCATAGCAGTGGAGCATACCTTGATTGGTGTGACACTTTGACTGAAAAAAGGAAAAGACAGACCTTTTTTCTATAGTTATCCAAACTGTAAATCCCCCAAGACACCTTTCAACCAGGATGACAGCCTGTTTAGATAAAATGAATGTTGAAATAAAAATAAATGTCAAATCAGGATTACAACATAAGAGCTGTGGGGTTCTTTGAAAAGATGGCTTTGAAGAGGTATTAGATCTTACTGTTGAATAACACCCTATACATTACATTTTTAATAATATTGCACTTACATAATAACTAAATTACTGCTCTCTCATCTCATAAGAAATCAATGAAATTAGTTTTATTTTGTATAGATAGCAAGGTCACTGCAAAACTATACTGGTACTGTGCATATGGTCAGGGAAATGCTCTCAGTAAAGAATGAGATACACTTGCAAGTATTAAAAATGACGATTTGCTCTGATCCACCCAAACTTGATTCTGCAATATACATAGAGCATGTATATCATGTATAACATAAACGACATGTCTACATTGTGTTTGATAACACTATGGCAAATTTTATCTGTGTGATGAATGAATGTCTGCCATACATTGTTTGGAAGATTATTTTGCAATTGCCTCTGATATTGAGTGGACAGAATGTGATTATCAGTGACACAGTTGCTCAGTCTATTAAAATTATTTGTTGATAATAAATGAGCTCATGACTGCAGGCTGAGGACTTCATGCATATGACTACTTCCTGCTTGATATTGAACATTGCTAGAGGAAAGACCTTTAGTGACCTATGATAAAAATGTCAAATGTCTTGTTTCTGTTATTCTGCAGTCAACAGTCCATGCCTAATGAATGTCCTAAATTTCAAGACAGAAGCTAAAAAGGGCACTTGAATGGGGGGAAATATAACAAAGGAGTCTGAAGACCTCTTGATAACCTCTGATAGAAAGGTGAAATGCAGGAACTGTGCATTTCTGTGTAGCGATTCATAATAAATGAGATTTTCGCTGTATAAGGGTTCTCTCCTTAACTAAATTACATTAGTTCGTTTGATGATTTGCAGTTCTTCCAAATGAGAATGTGTAATTGCTGTCAAGAAAATCAATCTATTTTCTCTCCTATTATACTTTTAACTTTTTAAAATCTGAAAGTTCCTTTGGTCATCTGTCTTTCTGAAAAAAGCCTTGTGGTCATGCTCTGATATTAAAAGCAAACTTGAATTAAGACATAGATCTTGCATTTTAAAGATGACAAGATTTGGGCCTACTATGATCACCAAAGAAAGGAACTTACACAGACATAAACCTTCAGCTAATTTATTATTTAAATCCTACTCATCTAAGAAACATCTCTGATGGAGGAGATGGAGCTGCTAAAAAATAACACGAATACTTAACTACAAATAACAATTCTAGAACAGAGGAAATGTTTCACGGCTCTTGTCTTTAAAACCGTGAATTAAACCAACTCACATTCAACTGGACTATTAACCTAATTTGTTAAATGACACTTGACATATGAAATTGTTGGAGCTCTCTTTTTCAAGAATGACAGTACAAATAAGAGCCTTTGGAGAACATGAAATTACAGAAAGAAGAAGGTAAAAAAGTCACCTTTGTTTTGTCTATTAAGAGACCAAATTTTCATGGTGCATGTATCAAGGCTCAGCTGTTAAATCTTTTTTCTGAGCTTCCCATCCTTGACATCCAGAGCATGTGATCCTGACAGGATAGAGCTGACAACTTCATTTGTATCCCATATCTCTAAATTACAAGTATGCTGCCTGGAAAGACCTTGAGTGCTACAAAGTCCTCTAGACCATTTATTTCTACATCAGTCCATCAAACTCTTATTATCTAAGCAGTAATGTTTACCTCAGTTCTTTGTCAACCTTGTTGAAATCTGAAGTGCCAACTAAGCAGTCAGACTTTATTTATTTTGTATTTTGCTTTAAGAAAGATGTCAGGTGTGCGTTTTGGCATTTTATTGACCAAGAATATGTATTCATATTATCAGCAACAAAGTTGCACTAAGAAGTGATATCAATTAAGTGTCTGATGAATACAACTGCAGAGATAGAGGAGAAAGTGAATGAAAGAAATTAACCTTATACAAGGAGAATAGATACATATATATGATAACACTGCAATATTGCTACAACAATGAAAAAAATTACAAATTTATCCAGCCAAATATAAAGATAAAGATTAAAAAAGAACACAGGTGTGTAGGGGGAAGAACTGGATTTCAAATGATCTCTTAAAAGAGCATAAGTTATTTTTGTTTCTAAAGAACCAAACAGCATCATAAACCAATACGTACAATGGAAATACAAGATCAATCTACCCACTACTAAAGTAGAGCAACTATGCTGAGAAACCTCTTAGCTGTGTGTACAAAGCAATGCTAAAAAATGTTTATTCAGGAAAAATAATACTGTAGTAATTTGAGATGGCAAAAAGACTTTTTAAAGTAAATGATCATTTATTGTCCAGATTCACAGTATGTCATTATTAAATGTGTTATTTAAGAGAGGAAGTGACAGAGGATATTTTATGTTTTCAGTAATAAATGGCAGACTAGGAGACTATTTTTACATTCATTTCCAATTTTTAAAGGATTTTTCCACAGTATGACTGTCACTGTCCTGGGACATTGATCTACTGCTGTTATAGATGCAAAACTACCTCAAAGACAGTGTTATGGATTGGTTGCTTTTGTTTCGTTTTGGTTTGTTTGTTTTTTGTTTTTTTTTCCTTTAAGAGATTTCATATCATTATTGACAGATATTCTAGGACTACAGCAGCATGGTTGTTCTATCACTGTGTCTTGACTATAGAAAGTCTCACTTTCTTTTATAGTCATCTGTTGTACATCACACTTTAGATTAGAGCTCTAGTGTACACCTAGTGTTCAGTTCAGTGAATTACAGTAGCCTTTTCTTGACTAGAAACTATCAGTAAGGAAATCCATGACTGATACTTCCTTTTCCTCAAACTACATGTTCAGAGGAGTTGCTAGACAGTAAACCAGTAAAAAAAAATATTGTTTAGAAGAGAATTGTATTTAGCAAGAATGTAGGAAATGGCATTTAATTGAAAAAAAACACAGATGCAGATGAGCAACAATTTAAGGAAAAGTTACATATACATCCTATTTTAGTAATGCAAGTTTACATAAAAGCATCTTCACAAGGCTTTTGATTATTAAAACAAAAGTATTTGGTGCTGTCTGATTTCTGCAGGAGTACATTATCTGTGAATTTTGGAAGCATATTCTTTGACTCTGGCACATGTGCTGATTACTGCATATAGTGGAAATGGATGAAGAGCTCATGGATATCTATGTTTAGCTGATGGGCTCTGTAGTATCCCTGACTATCCACTCCAAATAGACCCTTTCACCTCACAACACATCCTGCCATAACAGACACTGCTTAATGACCGATATCCTTCCAGGACTTGAAGCAAAATTCTAAGGGAAGAAGAAAGTTGGGTCAGAGTATTCCACTGTAGGATAACAGGCTTTCACATGTTTTCTTCACTATCTGTCCCCAAAATTGTGTTTGTGTATATGGGTAGGGAGAAACTAAAGCAGGGACAGCAAATAGTGATAACTCATGGGGAAAAATCTATCTACTAATAAAGATAATTCTTCTTTGACATTTCTATGCCTATACACTTAATTTTTTCATGGCACTGCATATTTCAAAGTGACAGATCTGTCAATGTCAGCTTTTGCTACATCCAAATACACAGTTTTGGTGCAGCTGGTTCCTTGGACTGCCAGGCAGCCTGCATGACTCACTTAGTTTGCAGATGGAGGACAAGTATCCTCACAGTATGGAAAATCCAGGACTATGAAAAATAAGATGTTTTGGTTCTGCAGGCATTTTCTTACATATGAAAAGCTCCTTATGCAAGCACAAGACAATTCTGCTTTATTAAAATTTGCCGTTTCTATGCTACCACTAACTGCAGCATCCCAAGTAGATTGAAATGCCTAGTATATAAAATAGAATGCTTACGAAAGTATAAAGATATGCTATTAAACATATTAGAATATGAAAAAACAGGTTATTAAAGGATGGTTAATTTTCAATTCTAAGATAGCTGATTGCCTGAAAGAATTAGTGAAGCATGTAGAACTGCTTGTCACTAAGCATGCTCAGGGGTCTCACTTAATACAGTCTTTCTGTGTGCATTTGTATTGTTCTGTCAGTTTGGAGTTCCAAATTACCTCATCACAGAAACTATTTTGGTTTTAGCTCTTTGATTCTAGGTTAAAGTAAACCAAGTACTTATTTGCCAGACAGGAAACTCAGGCCTGGGAATGGACTATGTCACCATTTAATTCCTCTGGCCACAGAACTATGAATAGTCTCAGAGACTGAAGTTAGACTTGAGATAAACAAAGCCAAGAGAAATGAGAATTCTTAGACTCTAAATGAGATGTCCATTCCAGCTCCAAGAACCCTCCATAACAGAAATCCTGGAGTAAGACTCACATATTTAATTTCATATTTATGTGTCTTATGAATGCTAATAGAAGAAGAGTCACCAAAACTGCTGTAAACACAATGTTAATGATCCATGTCTTGCATAAAATACATGAAGACATCGAAGACCAATATTTTTGCAGCTTTAAGTTCTACATTTGTACAACTCAAACCTGTTTTTTAACAGGTTTCATAGCAAATTGTTTTCATAGCAAATTGCATTTACATTTATTTATTTATTTCTATTAGGCATTTAAATGTGCTATGTTCAATGGACACATTAAAAACATCGAATATTTTGACTTCAAAATTGTTTAATTTCGTCTGATTTCAAGAAGACGCTGTAGAGAATTTCTACATATATCCATCTTTATAATAAATTTTTCTTTTTATTTTAAAGAATTATGAAATCAGATAATCTTCATATATTTATATATATATGTAATCTTTTAATACATTTTTGTTACTTTTTTTTTTTTATTCAACTGCAGCAAAATCTGATTTCTATCTTAGGATCCTAGAACATGCTGAGTTTCAAGGGACCCATCAGGATCATTGAGTCCAACTCATGGCCCTGTGCAGGACACCCCAGGAGTCACACCATGTGCCTTGAGAGTGTTGTCCAAACACTTGTTGAACTCAGACAGGCTTGGTGCTGCAACTATTTCCCTGGGTAACATATTTCAGCGCTCAACCTCCCTCTGCATGAAAATTTTTTTTCCATCTTGCTTAAGTAGTAATCCAAAGAACCCTCAAAGGCTTCCATCCCTAGCAAGATTTCAAACTGCAATGGGAACTTCCCTTTTTTGTGTATAAAAAAGTTACTGTCAACAGCACAGAATGCCTCCCAGTGACAACACCTATGCAGAAAGGGGCCAAGGATATGTGTGACTCTACTCGCACAAGTAAGAACTGTGTTGAAGGGTAGGCATACACTCTTGCTGCATGTGAGCTCATGTGCCTTAACACTATTTTTTTATAGTTTTCTTTCCCCTTATTTTTGGGTTGGGCTGTTGGCTGTCTCTCAGTGGAATAGATTACTTTATCCACCTTTCCTTCAATAATCCTCTTTAACATAGAGTGGTCAACCTAATCCACATGAATCTTTTTGGGTTTTGTGTATCAACATTATGTCCTGGGAGGGAAGTAGGCAGGATATGTATGACCTAAGGTTTTAAAACTAAAGATATCTAACTCTGATGTTTAAACATATTTTATGTAAAGATCTTTTAAAGTGGCTAATGTGCTGTCTACCAAATGCATCTTTAATAATCATTCCAGTGAAATTACCAAGCTAAGGTAAGCACTGTGGTTAAGGATACAGATGTGATCTCATCTGAAGGTTTTAGAGGAATGACATGTTTTGTGTTGTCATGGTTTCTGGAACCTGCATGCATAGTTCTTGAATTCGGTGTGATATTGGGAACATGCCTCTAGGTGTGTGAAATTTCCATGTGCAATTGTAAGACTGAGTTTTCATTTTTATATTTTCACTGAGCTGAAAATTCCAGAGGTGGCAATACTGCAATATTACCTGAGGGTTACAATAAGGGTGTTTAGCCTCAATGGGGCTGTTTTCACATGGAAACAACTTTCATGTGGAACAAACAAAATTATTTCCAATCTAATTGAATTCTAAAACAGAAGGTAAAGAAGAAAACAACATATAATGGGGAAAAAACATTACCACCAGATTATGGAGAATAGCAATTATTAAAAAAAAAATATTTATGATATTGCAGCTCTGGGAAAAGGGTGCCAATCAGGATCTACATTCCGATAGTATATCTAAGAGCTACTAGCTGTAATTACTGAAAGTTTCAAGGAGATTAAAACACCATTTTTGGCTTAATTACAACCTCCACAAATTTATGCAAAGAGAAAGCATACCTATATTTTAACAATATTTTAACAATATTCTTTCATATAAAAGTTCTATAATTATCATGTATTTACAGAGTGTATTCAGGGGAACAAAAATATTTCCAAAAGTTTTAGTAAATCTTCTCCAAGCATGATACAGCTAGTTACTGCTATTTCATATGAGTATGAATGACATCTGCTGAGTATATCTGAGAAAAGTGAAAGTATTTAATAAATCACCTGCTTAGTATATCGAGTAAGAATGAAAACATTTCACAAATTATCAAATATGTGCAATCCTATCTAAAACTTTTTAAACCAAAGAAAACATATTAGTAGTAAAGTTACTTCAGTTCACGAATCTACATAATCTTAAAATCAGAATCAAATCCTACTATTTCTCTATGATACTTGGGTCATATGTCTTCTCTGGTAATACATGACCTAGCAGATAATGTTTAGTGCTCTGAATTGATCCAGCATCTTAGTATTGTAGCGAAATAACAGAAGGAACTATGTAATATGTAATTATATAAAGCAATTAAGTAATTGGTAATGCTTCTTAACATTTCTTTGACACTGATGAGGCAATTCCATAAAAAGTGTTCAGTAAGATG
The DNA here is from genome assembly GCA_013396755.1 of Sclerurus mexicanus. Taxonomy (NCBI): domain Eukaryota; kingdom Metazoa; phylum Chordata; class Aves; order Passeriformes; family Furnariidae; genus Sclerurus; species Sclerurus mexicanus. The sequence continues at coordinate 362,856 of VWZF01006637.1, forward strand.
TTACCTGACAAACTGTTTCTTCAGCCTAATTTTTTAATGAGAAGGGGAAAAATCATCCTAAACTACACTGAAAGAACACCATTTTGGGGGGTTGAAAATTAAGCACTTTAAATATACCTGCATAAAGATGACTTCCAAAAATTAATTAAATAACATTTCATACAGACCTGTGGACAATATTACAGATTCCTTTTCCTACAGAACTCCAGTCATATTCAGCATCCAATGACATGAAGTACTGTTGAGTCTTTTCTATGGGAGTTTGTCACAGAAGTTAAAGAACATGGTGATGACTGCAAGGGGGTGGGGTTACTATTCTGAAATGGAAGTTCAAGGGACAATCCAGTACATCTATTTTACAACATCATTTCATTGAACCTATCCATCAACTAGACTCAGTCCACACTTTCTGAGTTTGCCTTTGAGGATGTTGTGAGAGACGGTGTCGAAAGCCTTGCTGAAGGTACCTCACCCATCCAGGTAGTTGTTTCTTCATAGAAGGCAATCAGATTTCCTGAAGTGGAAAAATGTACATGATTTTAGAAAGCAAATTCATGTGCTTTGGTCACAGAAATGGGTTCTATCCTACAGGGCTATGAAAAAAAAAAAAAAACTTGTTAAAAAAGCTATTATTTTTTTTTATATCTGCTTCTAGAATGAACACTTTTTTTCATGTTGGCTTTCAGTAAGAAAAACAAACATTTCTATGTATAAAACCGAGGAAAAATGGAACAATGTTAGCAAAGGGAAAAAGTCTTACTGAGACTTTGGTGAGTAATATAAAAGAGAAAGCCAAAAGATGCTTGAAAAGTCCAGCTTTTCTGAAATATATTAAGGTTCTTCTATGGGCTTTATTTTGCTTCCATCAGGGCAAAAGATGCTTAGTCCCAATATGTTAAAAATTTTCTCGTTTTTATAACATCAGTAAGGGTATATGTGATGGATTCCTTCAGGTTTTAGTTCAGACCTAATGAGATCTGACCCAATTATAAACTTATTCATGATAACTGATAAGCTACATCAAAAAGATTACTTCAGGGAAGTTGCTTTAAAAGTTATGGAAGGCAGTGTTGGAATTAGAAAATTAAATGGGGACTTCTTTGCCCTCTCTGCTTAAAGTTAGAAATAATGAAAAAGAAGGGGAGCAAATTTCTAATTTAGGAATGTTGCAATAGAGAAAATAATTGACATGAAATACAGACTGAAGAAGTGGCATGTCTGCTATGGCATTCGAGAAAAGTACTTTAGTGCTAATGTAACTGCTAAAAAATGGGACATGTTGAGTTACGTTGTTGAGTCTAGTGCACTAAAATACATAATTATGATTTAGCAGGCTTTGTTGATGATGGTTACCACTTTTAAAATTGTTCTAGGCAGAAGGGAAAAGCAAAAACTTGTAAGTTTTGAAAATAAAATTAATATAAACCCAGTGTGATAAATTCGTAATAGAAAAAGCAAAGTTTATTAAGACCCAAAAAAGGCACATTTACATCAGGAAAATGTAAATTATGCAACATGGGTACCTGGGATATCTCTGTAGTCATATCAAAGACATTGGAAGATACATTTGATTAAACATTAAGACTTTATCATCTAAAATTGACAAAAATTTTCATTATAATCTTGTCTACAAAATGAGTAACAACAAAAGTGAAACTGTAAATTCTTGAGTAGTGCTGCTTTTCATCTTGATCGCCAATGGCTGAGTGTTCTTTCATTTTAAACTTTATCTTGCTAAATTTTCTTATTATTCTTGGACTAATATTCACTGCTTTACATAGACACTTGAAAATTTTTATGCTCCAGAGAATAGTAAATAACTTAACCAGTCTTGTTGCTCTGAATGTAAACACTTTTGCTTATCACAAATGTAAGAGAAAGAGTATTTAGTTTGCCTATGTGGGTGGGTAAAAAGAGGTAAAAAAAAAATAATCTGATTCTCAGATTCTAATTATGGGGGAGTATTCTGCTGCTGGTATTTTCTATTTTCATTATGATTTAGCACTTTGGGAAAAAATACAATATTTTATCTGAATTCAACTTTCATAAATCTTTAAGAAGGCAAACTTTTGCACTTGGACTGCTTTGACACTATTCCATAAAGACTGTATGAATATTGTTCTGCTTTTCCATAGTCTTTTAATTGATAGTTTTCCTATAGTTGCTGTCCTCCTAACTTGTTTTAATATATCTGAGAATTTTTTTTTAAATATGTATTTGATTTAAACAGTCTTTCTTCTCCTAAGAATATATCTACCAGCTTAGTGAAGTCCTCTCAACTCAGGTTACATTTAGCTACTTTTTGGGTGACATTGCCTTTTGCCAAAGATTGGACTGTACAGATCATTTTGTCTCACAAGTAAAACAAGATTAAATTTCATCTGTTAAACAGTCACAGACCATCACCCCACCCTTTTCATAAAAGCCTGTGTTTAATACCACATCCCAATGAACTCTGACATCTACAATTGAATTCTTTGGCAATCTGAGGTGTAAATCTGAGGTCTAAATACTGTAATGTAGGTCCTAGACTGGGATCCATTGTCCATGGCTTTCTAGACCACCTTTTGTCTACCACCTAGCTTTTGTCACTATTCTGGGGGCTTGCTTTAACTTCTTTTTCTTAATAAATTCCTCTAAATTGTCTATCATCATATTGTTTGCACCAATATTAACAGCTTATTGTCTAGAAACACCTTTTTTAAAACATCTTTTCTACTTCCTGCGCCAAATCATTGAAAGTGCTAAATCAGTGGGGGCTAATAGCCTTTGTATTCTAGTTCTGTGAGTTTTTTTTATTGTATTCCTTTCTTACTTTTAACATCTTCCTCAGAACAGATATTTAATTGGTTCAATTGTCACTGACTTCAAAACTGTAGGTTGAATGTTTCCATTGGCATTTTAATATTTGATTCAAAATGCAGCCTATCAGCTTCCAGTTTGATTAACCTTTCAGATAAGGCAAAACCTATTTTTAATCACTACCCTTGTTTCACTGCAGGATACTGCTGAGAAATGCAAAACTAAATTGTAACTAAACTAAAGCAACCTTGCTGATCATGGAAGGCTAGTTAATTATGTTTCCCTTAGGTATTTGCTGGTAGAAAATATGCCACCCCCACAGTGTCACTTGCCAGGAGTGGAATGTGTCCTTGCTGTGGCAAATCCTGCATAGAGATTGTGTCCCAGTATTTATACTCTAAACCATATAAAACTGACTCTTAGGAAGAGTAAAGCAGGAAGAGAATTTAATCCTGTCTAAATAAGCTGCAAATCTTTTTTCAGAAGCTGCACTAGAGAATACACGCTGCAGAACCCACCACTGTGCATTTACTTGACTGAATTATAATTATTTTTCCAAACTAACAGCTGAAAAGCATAGCAGTGAACTAAGAAATAAAATGAATATCCATAATAGAAAATAAACATCTAGTGAACTTCATATATTAAAACCAGAAAAGAAAAAAAGGCACTAAATTCCTTATATCTTGCATGTAACAAGTCATATTCTGAGTAACTGCATGAAGTTAAGTGCCATTACTAGAACTTTCATTGGTTTGGCTTCTTTTTTCATCTCTCCCCCGTCTATCTTTAATTGATAAAATGTTAACACTTTGTAAATTCTAACTCCTGTTTAATTATACTGGTAGAAAAGAAGTGACAGTATACGTGGTTTTTAAGTAGTTTGGCTCTACAAATGTTCTGTGGTCTTGCTTACTAAATCTATGGCACTACAAAGGACAAAAGTGAGCTAAAACAATAGAAAATTGGTGGACAATTTAGATTCCCATGGGTACAGTATCATGCCAATGTGCAGAAGCGGATCTATGTATTTTCATAGAAAAACTGGCAACTGAATACTTTGAACTTTGTTGTATGCATATCTGCTTAACCAGAAAGATGAACTAATGATCTTAAGTGCCTGAAAATTCCCTGAGAACCCTGAATAAAATGCCCTTAAATTTTAACCAACTCCTGGTTGAAAGTGAGGTGTGCTTTGCACCACAAGTGAAATGTCAGTTGAGCACTTGGAGTTACACAATAGGATGAGTGCTGAAGATGCGTGAGTAGTGACTACACTCTTCCCATGCCTTTGAAGACTGCCCTATAAACTCTCCTTTCAAATGCATTTCTGTTTAAAAAGCAGCTAAGAGAGAAATGTTTTATAAAATTACCTGGCATCAATTTGCATTGAGAAAATCTTTGTCAAAAAAAGGGTAGGCTTCCATACCAGAAAGGGTTCAAACACACATTTTCCATATTCTATGTCTTTTTTTTTTCCCATCATGCTGCAATTTGTAGTTGTTCTCTAAATCATCCTCTGGTCTGATTGTATTCTATGTAAGCAGACACCAGGCAAAAACCAGGGGAGATGTTAAAAAGCAGTAACGAAAGTCTGCAGAACTAGAAGATCCTGTCTCAGATGAATATCTTAAATCTTTCACAGCTATTCAACACAGTCTCTGGCCTGCTCCTTTGGTTGGTCAGTGAGTCCTAGACTACATGGCCTGGGTGAAGCACCTTGCACTTGTCCATGTTAAACCTCATGAGATTCCCATGGGCTCACTTCTCAAGCTTGTCCAGGTCCCTCTGGATAGCATCCCATCCTTCAGGTGTGTCAGCTTGGTGTCATCTACAAACATATGGAGGGTGCACTCAATCCCTTTGTCTATGTCACTAATGAAGATATTAAATAACACCAGTCCCAGTATGGACCTCTGAGGGACACTACATGTTCCTGATGTCCACCAGAACTTTGAGCCATTGACCTCTACCCTCTGGATGCAATTTTCCAAACAATTCCCTATCTGCCTAACACTCCACCCATCAAATCCCTCTCTCTCCAATTCAGAGAGATGCAAAAGGCTAGTACCACCAACATATTGTCTTATATGCTTGAATATGAAATGTGTGGGTTTAAAAAATCCCCAGACAGAAACAGAACTAGATTATCATATAGGCAGAAGTGAATACTATTTCTTCAATCCAAGATTACAGAGAAAGCAGTGGCCACTACTGCAGTATCTACAATAACACTATATGCCCTCTGAAAAGACACCTCAGATTACACCAATCAAGACACCTTTCATCAGGTGAAAATAGCTTACTCAGAACCAGCACACTCTGAGCATAAGTGTAGAGATACTTGTTCTCAGTAAAACCACCATCATGGGACTGCTATTAGATGGATCCAAATTTCTATATGTTACCTTGAAGCTCTGGTTTCTAGTACATAGAGAGGCCTATAAATCAGCCAAAACCAAATTCTCAGAGAAATAAGGGAATATTATTCATGCTGTCACCATTTGCCAAATCAAACTGAAAATTTATTATGATGTCTTAACCATTTAGATTTCAAATGGAAAAAGTAGTATAATTGAACCATGCTGAGACAAACCCTTTTTATTCTGTAATATCATTAGTAAAGTTGAAAATAGTCAATAATTTAGAAGAAAAATCATGTCTATCTATTTGATTTAGCACTTTATTTTGGGAAATGGTAAGAAGACTGAAGTTCAAAGTAGTTCTGCTAAGTCATGACGACATATCTGCTATCAAAATTTAGAGGACCTTTGAAGAAAAAAGTTAAAACATATTTCTTTTGCATGACTATTACCAATGCTGTACAATGATTTATTAATCTAGGGTCATTTATCTACAAGATCAATGTATGTTATTATTCCTGTTGCCCCTTTGCAACAACAATACACAATGCTCTTGTGTGGATAATCAAAACTTGCTGTTGAAGAAGGCAGAGAAGCGAGAGTTATTTCTGGCACATGGGCATGACATATTGGTATAAAAGACCACAAAGACTTTAAAAAAAAGTATTTTAAACAGAACAATGAGAATTTTGGATATTTCGGAATTTAAGTCCTCCAAAGGAGGGAGTGAGGGGTCTGGAGGGAAAGCCATATGAGGAACAGCTGAGGTCACTTGGTTTGTTCAGCTCGGAGATGAGGCCTCATTGCAGTCTTCAACATCCTCATGAGGGGAAGCAGAGGCTCAGGTACTGATCTCTTCATCCTTGTGACCACTGACAGGACTCAAGGAAACAGCATAAATCTGAGTCAGGGGTTGTTTAGACTGGATATGAGGAGAAAAGGTTTTCACATAAAGGGTGGTTGAGCACTGGAACCAGCTCCTCAGAGAGGTGGTCACAGCACCAAGCCTTTCTGAGTTCAAAAAGCATTTGGACAACGGTGTCGGACACATGGTGTGATTCTTAGAGTGTCTTGTGCAGGGGCAGGAGTTGGACTCATTGATCCTGATAGGTCCCTTCCATCTCAGCACTCAGCATAGTCTATGATTCTGTGAACTTGAGTATTTGAGATCAAGTTATATTTTAATAGTAAAGAATTTGTGGATTAGCTAGAAGTGTATCAAATAATTTAAAGTGTTCAAAGAACAGTATAATGAGGATTTTAAGTCAGTAGACAGCAATAGTGTTAGATACGAAGGCATGGCCAGCAACTAAAGAACAGAATTAAAAAACCCAGCTAATTACATTTACAATAATTAATCACTCTTCTTTCCCTAATGTTTTTACATTCAAATGTAACATTGATAGAGAGTACACACAGAATTATTTCTTGGTTCAATACAATAAACAGGGAAATCTTTGAACTCTGTTATGCATACAGTAAAAAAAAAAATTCTGCCATCTTTTTTCTGGGTTTGTGTTAGCTTATGTGAAGTAGTGTACAAACACATAGTAAGAGTCTATTAATTTGCATCTTAAGTGATAAGAAAGGCAGTAGAAAATAGATACTTGGTGAGATATAGTGGTCTCAAGGTCACTTCAGATTGGCTGATAAACTGGGAGCTCAACTCCAATATACTTTGTATCCTTTGTATACGACTGCTCTGTCTCCAGAAGTAGTCCAAATCACTCAACAAAACAGTGAGATCTCAGCACACTGATATGTGAATCACAGTCTGTGGGGACAGAATTGTAATGAAAAGTCTCAGTTACACTTTCTTGACCAAAATGTGTTCAATCAACACCAACTGGGAATTCATTAAAAAGTTTTCACAGTTCTGTAATCCAAGCACATGAGCACTGGCTTCAATTTTCTTGTTTTTTTGCCAAATGGTGGCTTGCCAAATGTTAGATGTGTTTCTAGGTAACTGAAAAAAGAATAGATTATTGTTGGGATATTCCAATAAACCTTTCAGGGAACATCCTTATTCTGAGATAAGGTGCAGCATCCAAAGGCATATTTTCAAAATGTCTGAGAGGAATTAAGAACCCTTAAGGGGAAAAAATCTAGGAAAAATCCTCAATCCCTATTTTAACCCTCCCAGATCTAATGCACAGGGCACATTAATAAATTCTTCCTTTATGGACAATGAACTTCTAGTATTTTTATAGTTTATGCTGTATACCCTCTTCTAAACTGTACTTGGGTTTTGAGGTATCCAAAATTAGTCAGGCACTCCACACTTTAGTTAGATATTTATTTCTAATTCATATGACTACCTAGATTATATAAGGCCCATGAGCAGTTGGTTTTCAGCAGGTCCTCAGCATGGTTTTCTGTTAACAAGATCTGAATGCCTTGCCAGCTTTATGTATACATCTAAACTGGACCTCTGTGATGCTGAAGGGACATACATTTACCATTAATCTTATTAATTTTTTGTTGCTGTGTATCAGGAATACTAGTATAGATGGGAAAAGTGCAGGCAAATATAGAATTCTAAACAGTTGTACTTCAAAAGAAAAAGAATCTTCACAGGAGTATGAAGTTAAAAAAAACCAACAAACAAATACACCAAAAAAACCAAAAAGCCCACCAGTAAAAAACCCAAAATAACAACAACAACAAAAAAACAAACTCCCAAACCATCAAACAACAACAACAACAACAACAACAACAACAAAAAAAGAGAAAAGAACCATCCATAAATGGTAATAGCATCATGTATAAGATGTAACTTTGATAATGGCTGAAAATAGTTTACTAAATTACTACAATAGTGTTGTCTCCACTTCTTAATATGCTGGGTATTAGGGATATAGTTGCCTTACTGTGATTTAAAGAAGCCTTTAACCAATGTACTGCTCTGACATCTGGTTAATCCTTTCTAATCCTGAAAATTATATATCTGTTCAATTATTCCATTGGGTAAAAAATTCAGTAGTTATTCCAAATGTTTCCCATTTGCCATTCACCTGGGAACTTCTCCCTGTCTTTGACCCTTATAATTTATTCCCTCTTAGGTCTACAAAAGGAGTCACGGTTCCTGTCACTCTCCAGCATCATGCAATACCATGAAAGAGGTACATACCATTCTTTTTATATATTGTCTTAAACCTGGTTGCCATAGTTGAGAATTTCACCCAGCTTATGAACCCTTCTGGTATAGTATTGAACAATAATCATCTGCCTTACTGCTGTAAGCACAGAGACTGCACAGCTGCTAAATTATAGAGAAAAATGTTGCCAAGAAAAACATTGTTTCAGTAAGAATTTGCATGCAAAAAGTGCAAGCAGCATCCTACATATTGCATGTACCTGTGTTCATATGGTCTTTATATGAACACCTTCCATACAGGAGTAGCTAGAGAAGATATTTATATTTCAATCAATATGGAATTGAATGTTTTGGTTCACACAACCTACCTCATCCATTACATCACCAATATGAAAGGAACACTACAGAAGTAATAGTCTGTCAGTTTTGCACATCACTTTTATTTATGGCAGATATGTGTAGATCTGAACACTCAGAGGAAAAGATACTGAAGGAAAAATGCCAGGGCACCACCCATGTGTTCAGAGCAGAGCACTGGACTTTAAATATTTTCCATCATTCAGTTTTGGAGATTAACTGATAAAAGATTTATATTAATTTCCTCACAGAAAGTTTAACATATGGAGAATACAGAGTGGTGCTTCTGACTTGGCCTCGTTCACCAGAAACAGATTGATTTTTTTCTTTTTTTTTTTATTGATTGTAATTGCACACAATGCTGCTGTTCCAAGAGACAGCTCAAATCAGTAGCATCTTAATAAGCAAAGTCCTAATGCAAGAAAGAGTATTCTGCAAAATGCACATGCTTCCCTCTCTTCTGCAGTTGTACAATTCTGATACAAATCTGCAAAATCCTAATTGATTTGAGGCTCAACTGTTTAGATACCATTTATCTAAAAATAGTTTTCAATAGATTTCAATAGATTCAATAGATTTCAATAGATTTCAATAGATTTCAAAATAGTTGCATTCATTGAGCAATCAAACTCTCCTCTCTTTCTTCCAGCTGCATCATATGATTCTCGACTGCTCATTTTAAACTAAGGTCTAGAATAAATGTTAGTCTGCTTTATGAAAATTTAAGACACAACTTTTCAGATTTTCTTCCAAATAAATTAAAGTACAACAAGAACATTTTTAACCGTGTATCAGAGAAAGAAAAGAGTAAACTTTTGATTTTATTTGGTTTTCTTTTCCCCTGGAGGAACTTTGTCAAGAAACATCAATGTTTAAACATTCACAAGTTTTCTCTCAACTTCAGGATAATCCCATAAGAATCTGAATTCCTTTGTGTCTCTCTTTCTGCTCTGGGCATACATTCAGCTGCCTGAAGCTGTGGTTACATGGGCAGCCAAGCTCTTCTAATGATTTGTGGCTGCCAAGAAATGGAAGCTTTGCCTTCTCTTGCCTTCTCTCAGTTGCTACCACTCTCCCACCTTTCTCTACTTACTTATTTCTAAAACAAATAAAGAAGAGATGTGAAACAGAATTTATCACTTTCCACATAATATCTGGTTGGCAGATAAATGTCTGTTCCTCCTTCCTTACATTTAGAGAAAAGAAAGTGCTAATCTCACATTAGCTGCAAGTCAGTTCACAACTGTTTCATATTTTCCACGTGCAAAGTACTAGCAGTGACACCGAAGTAGCAAGTTCAGTGTAGTTGTTTTGTCTTGGACCTTAGTGAGAATAACTCTAAGTTATGTCTCGTAGAATATTCAGAAATGTGCAGGCCACTTGATGTATTTGCTGATGACCCTTTCAGACAAATACAAAACTTATTTTTTATCAGTTGTATTTGCATTCCAAATATATTCATTAATCTAAAATTGAACCAGTGCTTTCTACCTCCAGTATTTAAAAGATGGATCCAGTGGATCCATATCTAATCTGGTGCAGTCGATATTCTTCACCATTTAACTGTCTTATTACTTTGTTCTCACATTCTTATAATTAATATGGATCCCTGTAAGTCCACAGAACTCGTAATGATTTCATTCTCTTTAGAAAAATTACATTCTTGTACAGTTCTCACTATCACTGTTTAGTTTCATTGTTAAATTAAAAAATACATTGCTTCTTTTTCTTTTATTTTCCTAATTTACTGGTATCTCTTCTTATTGACCATACATTCTTAACAGAGGAATGAGAAAAAGTAACATGTAAATTTGTGGATTTGATAAATATACACTATTTTCTGTCTGAGTTTCCCCTACTATTTCTGCTAAGAAGTTAAAGCTTGCAAAATATACAGTATGGAGTCTACTTAGTGATCATAACTCTCAGTCATTTCTAGTAAATTAAAAGAATAGTTGCAAAAATATTGCGATTCTTCTTTTAAAGAAGGCAGAGATCTACATCTACAGGTAAGTGATTTTGCCTTTTTGCAGTATTTCTATTAGACAATCTTATTTTTGTTTGTGCTCAACTTATTTACAAATTTGAAGTGGACAGAAATTTGTGGAGTAAAAGAAGTCTCCAGGGCCCGGTTGGATGGGGCTCTGAATAACCTGATCTAGAGAAAGGTGTCTCTGTCCACTGCAGGGGAGTTGGAACTGAGTGATATATAGGGTTCCTTCCAAAACATGCTATTTTATGATTCTATGAAAAGGACAGATTGACAGAAACTGTAGCTTGGATTTAGTAGCTCAGGAAGCTCAGAATGTGACCTATTATTTTTTTCTTTCCATGGGATTTTGATCTACTATCTGATGGCAAAATACCTTAATACTGAGTTAAGGTAGGTGATGGGTGGCATCCTTATTCCTCCTCTTTAATTTTTTCTACTTTGAATAAAATACTTGAATTGCCATTGAATAGAGAATGAGATTTGTGCGTTAGACAAATTATTAGATATTCATCTGCCCTGTACTTTTAACCCTGCCATTGCTTCCTCAGGTATTTGGACAAGAACAATGTTCATGGTAAAACCAGCATCCAATCCCAGATGACAGCCCTGCTTCACAATTTAAAAATACTCAATATTAGTCACCAGCAGCTGGAGAATGAAGTTGTGAGTATTCCCAGACAAATAACACTTAAGAAGATAAAATCTCAACAATATCTCCATGATCATTTTGTTGTTCTAAAGAACCGAATTATCTTTTAGTTTTCATGTAAGTACAGAGTATGAAATGCACTTATGGCAAAGTAAAAAAGATTGTATATATAGGAAAATATTATGTAATACAGAATAACTTTGTTCCTTCAAGTTCAATACATAACAAAACAAAGAGTTTCGTAAAACAAACAAACAGACACCTCTCCCTCCCAAACAAATAAAAAAAATATAGTCAGGCTGTGTCTGCTTATCCCTTGCTGCCTTCTCTCTCCACTCTATTACAAATATTCAAGCTTCTCTTGAAGTTCTTCTTGACCTGATGCCTTTAGTCTTAAGCTGTTTAGAATGGTTGATGGATGTCTTCTGCTTTAACATTGTCAATTTGGTGCAAACTCCCTCTTAGACAGTTTTGGATGTTCTGTCAACAATCCCTGTCACATTTCTGTTTGATCAACTGTTGGCAACCTAGACAGTTTGCCAAGGGAAGGCAGAGCAGTCACCCCCAAATTCATTTTTAAGAAGGACAAGGTGTTCCCTCTCCTCTTACTGATTCTTCTCATCTTCAATCATGTTTAAAGTTTGTCTTTCAGTGAAAACAATAACAAGAGATTACTCTGTATAATTTATGAGAAATGTTAAGATTTTAGAAGTCTTCCAAATTCATCAGTTATAAATAGTAACCAGAACCAGGCTTTTTGGAGAAAGATGGAGAATTCAAAGTAACTGGATTATTTGAAAGTCTCAATTAATGAAGTAGGATTTTACTGTAGTATTCTAATTAACAAGTGCATAAATTTACATTTCTCGTTAATCTTATCACCATCTCACTTAAAAATGATGGCATATACCATACTAGCACACAAGAACTAACTTTGGTCACTAGAGATATCTTTCTTCCAATTTCCCCTTTATTGGATTCTATTTTTCTTTGTTTTTATTAAATATATTTAACTATTCTTTCAGCTCACTGGCAAAAATAGCTTGTTTCCCTCCTTTCTACTATTTAGCAAAAGTAAAAAATGATAGTCCACTTCCAAAATAAAGGATAAAAAAGGATAGTTCAACATCTAGAGTAAAATAAAAACATAATATGGTTCACAAGGAACATTGATGTTAAAACTTAGATGAAAAATATGTATGTTGTTTCTCGTTCTGGTTAGAACACACTCTCTCGTTAGATAGGAAGGCCTCCTTTCTTAACCAATTGTTGGTTGTAATTGAAATGCAAATAATATCTTTCCAGAAAAAAAAAAATCTCCATGCTAATAACCTTTTGATTAATTCAGGGTTTAACTTGGACTCATTTATACACAAACAAACACTTTTCAGCTAGTGACTTATTTTAAACAATTTCCTATTTCTCATGTTGAAATCCTATTCTGCTGCTTATAATTAGGCATAACTTTTCATATTGATCATCTTTAGAAACAATTTGCCTTTAATCTCTATGGATTTTTAACAACATTAATGCAGACAGTGGGGTAAGGAACTGGATTCATCTAGTTAATGCTGAAGATAAGTGATTCCAGGAATCTGTGAGAAACTCAAAAAATTTGTCCTTAGTTTCTTGGTTCAGCTGGCACTATTTTTTAAACTACTCATTCTTTCTATTGTTTTCTTTGTTCTAAAGATAATGAAATATGGCTGCTTATGAAATACATTAGTATTCATTTTCCTGTTAAGCCACAAATTTACAACATCAAGCTGGACAAAAGTGTTGATCTGTTGGAGGATAAGAAGGTTCTGCAGAAGAATCTGGAAAGATTGGATCCATGGGCTGAGGCCAGTTGTATGAGATTTAATAAGGCAAAGTGCCAAGTCCTGCCCTTGGGTCAAAATGACCCCATGCAGTACTATAGGATGGGCCAGAGTGACTGGAAAACTGCCTGGCAAAAAAGGACCTGGAGGTGCAGGCTGACAGCTGGGAGAACATGAAATGTCCAGGTAGCCAAGAAGGCCAATAGCATCTGTCCTGTATCAGAAACAGTGTGTCCAACAGAACTGGGGAAGTGATTATCCTCATCTATTCAACACTGGTGAGGCTGCACCTGGAGTGCTGGAGCACATTCAGAGAATGGTAACAAATCTGGGAAAGGGTCTAGAGAATAAAGCACATGAGGAGCTTCTAAGGGGGTTAGGCTTGTTTATCCTGGAGAAAATGAGGCTGAGGGGACACCTTACTGCTCTCTGCAACTACCTGAAAGTAGGTTGTTACAAGGTGGGGGTTGGTCTTTTCTCCCAGGCAGCTAGAGACAAGAAAAGAGGAAATGGCCTCAAGCTGTGCCAGGGGAGGTTCAGGTTGGACACCAGGAAAAATGTCTTCATGAAAAGGGTAGTTAAACAGTGGAACAGACTGCCCAGGGAAGTGGTGAAGTCACAATCCCTGGAAGTGTTCAAGAAATTACGATGTGGCACTTAGTGCTATGGTCTAGTTGGCAAGGTGTTGTCTGATCAAAGGCTTTCCTCAGTGATCTTGGAGGTCTTTTCCAACTTTAATGATTCTGTGGTTTTGTGATACATATATTGTAAAGAAGCAACCTTCTTGAAAAAAATGACATTTTTTTTACAGTTCCAAACAAAGGCAAAATATAAACTGTAGTGTCATATAAACAATCAGCATGATGCATGACCCATCATGAAGGAACTCATCATGGAGAGTTGATAAGGGCTGAGTATTTCTTTTATGAACTTGGTGAGTTAAATCTTTTCCAATATGATGATCATAGTTTAGGCAAACACTCCTTCAGCCTCAAAGGCACTCACACTTGAAAATGTATCTTTTCTTATTTAATATTCATGTGAGATCATTGTTGGATAATGCTTGTAAGACTGGACACTCTTTTTACAGTATTTACACTGTGGATTAAATCTAAACCAAATAGTAATAAAAGAAACTTGACAAAATTCAAAGTATTGATCATACAGCAATGGAACTTACAAGAAGAAATAACTTAAGAAAGAAAATTAAAAATGCCATAGACTACATTTTCTCCTTTTTTTTTTTTTACAGTTACACAGGAAGTAATATTTGGGGGAGTATAATAATTCTATGAATTATGCATGTTTGTTAATGCCTAGGAAGGTGCAGTGAGTTTAAGCAGAAGGAATTTACCTTATCTTGGTAATCTGCCACTACATTAACAAATTATGTAGATGAAGACATCTGACAAACAGAAATATTATACTGGACAACTGTTTGTCAGATCAAGAGCATAGACCGAGATCTGTGAGTCATGAAGTACTAGTAGGAGGCAGTCACACAAGAGGGTAAAAAATTTCAGAAGAAATTGTTTCACAGGAATACAGAGGCAGAAGATGAAGCATCTCTTGACATTGTTCTTAAAAGGGAGCAGGAGAATAAATGGCAGGAGAAAAAAAAAAGTAATAATAGAAAATAGAAGTAATAATCAGAGTGATAAGGGAACGTCAAAATCAACAGCAGTAGTTCAGAATTTGACCACAAGTTTTGATCAGAAGCATGATGGTGGCTTTCATGAGGAATATCCCTGCCTTGGTGGACTTCAGAACTGTGTGGCCACATTCAAATTGCCTTTGTGAAGCAATAGAGTTTAAAATCTGTTGCCAGGAAGAAAAGTGCCAGCAAAACTTCAACCCTGAACATGAGGAGAGCAGACCAGGCTGCTCAGAGGACTAGTTAGTAAGGTTCTCTGGGAAAATGCTTTTAAAGGTGCCAGGGTCCATCAGTGTTCATCACTTTTAAGCACCACTTGCTAAGGGCACAGGAGCAGGCAATTCCAAAATGTCAGAAGTCAAGCAGGTGAGACAGAAGACTGCCTTGGCTAAGCAAAGATCTTCTTTTATAGCTAAGGAAAAAAAGTTGCATGCCCAGTGAAAACAAGGTCCAGTGACACTGAAGAAATACAGAGATGTTGCTCACCACTACAGGGAGAGAATTTGTGTGGTCGAAGCTCAGCTAGAGTTGAAGCTGGCCAGAAACGCAGGGGGCAATAAAAAGAGTATTTTATAATATGCAGATAGCAAAAGGGGTGCTGAAATAACATCATCCCCTTACAAGATGGGATGGTCACCTCACAAACAGGGACAGAGACAAGGTGCTTCATGCTTTCTTTGCCTCTGTCTTCAACATTGAAGACAGGCTAAGGGGGTCCCAGTGCCCTGAGCTGGAGGAGCATGGTTGTGAGAAAGATAAACTTCCAGTTGGCCCTGAATTTATGTAGGATCTGCTGCTCCATCTGGATTCCTGTAAGTCTGTGGAGCCTAATGAGATTCATCTAAAAATACTCCAAAAGCTGACTAATGTTATCACAAGGCCTCTCTCAATGATTTTTGAATGGTCTTGGGATTCTGAAGAGGTCTCAGTTGACTGGAATCTAGCTAATATTGTCCTAGTTTTCAACAAGGGTAAGAAGGATTACCTGGAAATGGCAAGCCTGTCAGTATTACTTCAGTGATTGGTAAAAAAATGGAGAAGATTATTCTGGGTCGTATTGAAAAATGCCTTAAGAATAGCACAGTCATTGATCTCAGCCAGCAGGGCTTCATAAGGGAGAAGTCCTGCTTATCAAACTTAATTTCCTGTTATGACCAGGTTACCCATCTAGATGATCAGGGGAAGCTAGCTGACATAATCTTTTTGGATTTTAGTAAAATTTTTGATACAGTCTTTCACAGGATCCTTCTGGGCAAAATGCCCAGCACACAGCTGGATAAACACATCAGGTGGTGGTGAGCAATTGGCTCACAGGCTGAGCACAGAGGGTAACAGTGAATGGGGTGATCTGTCACTAGTGGGGTTCCACAGGGCTTCATCTTAGGCACTGTAGTCTTCAACATCTTCATAAAGGACTTGGAAGCAGGTCTGGAAGGTATACAAAGTAAGTTAGCCAATGATGCTAAATTTAGAGGAGCTGTTGACACCCTTGGAGGCAGACAGGCCCTGTAGAGAGACCTCATTAAATTACAGATATAGGCAATCACCAGCTGTATGAAGTTTAACAAAGAGAAATGCTGGATTCTGCACTGGGTTGGGGCAACCCTGGAGATATGTACTGACTGGAGAATGAGATGTTGAAGAGCAGCATTGCAGAATGGGACCTGGGAACTCTGGTTGATGGCAAGTTGAATATGAGTCAGCAGTGTGTCCTGGCAGCCAGGAGGGCCAACCGTGTCATGGGGTGCATCAGGCATAACAGGGCCAGCTAGTTCAGGGAGGTGATTGTCCCACTCCACTCTGAGCCTCACCTCAAGTGCAGCGTGCATGCCACAAGATAAGAAAGTGTTGGGCATCACAAGACAGATACAAAGTTAATAGAGAGTGTTCAAAGGAGGCCATGAAATGGGCCTAGATGGGTCTAGAGGGGAAGCCACACAAGTAGTGGCTGGCATCACTTGGCTTGTTCAGGCTGGAGGAGACTGAGACCTCCTTGCAATCTACAGCTTCCTCATGAGGGGAAGAGGAGGGGCAGGCACTGATCTCTTCTCTGTGGTTACCAGTGATAGGACCTGAATATATGGCCTGAAGTTGTGTCAGGAAAGGTTCAGGTTACATATAGCAAAGAGGTATCCCAGAGGATGACTGAGCACTGGAACAGGCTCCTCAGGGAAGTGGTCACAGCACCAAGACTGCCAGAGTCCAAGAAGCATTTGAACAGTGGTCTCAGGCACATGGTGAGACTCTTGGAGATGGTCCTGTGCAGGGTCAGAGTTGAACTTTGATGATGCTTCAAAATCAAAGTATTCTATGATTCTGTAAAGGATCCTGGTTTTGTCCAGACCATGCTGAGGCCCCGCCTGGAGCAATGCTAATTTGCGTTTGCCAACTCAGTACCGGGAGAGTACTAATAGATAAACAGTCCAATGTTGAGCGAGTGTTTGAGTCCATGCCTTGTCCCTGTTTTATTTACTACTTGAGATACAGACTGTTTCGTAGAATTGTTGGTTCAGAAGACACCTAGAAATTATCTAGCCTACAACTGGAAGATAAAAATTCAGCATAATATCCATAGTTGAAATTTCATTTCTGCGAAGATGACAAGGTAAAGGGATAGCTGAAGGAAGATGAACATCTGTAAAAAATGCATAAATGAAAAAAAAAGCTTAAGCTAGATGCAAATTAAAAAAAAAATATTAAGAAGAACAAAACAAGTAGAGAATTTTTTTCTGTAAGTAAACTGACTGGTTTAATTAGATAATTCAAAGCAATAAAAATGTATTTCAACAAATGGAAGTGGTGCTTCCTTGTCTTGTATCTTTTTAATTTTTCTTTGATCTGTCCTGATACTGTGTGGAATTTGTCTTCCCTTCGTTCTTCCAAATCCCACGTATGTTTGAAATCCGTACTCTTATCATCTACATACCATATTGAAATATGGTTAAATGCAATTTGACTTAAGCTTCAAACCTAACACTCAGCACTATGTTGTTGTGTAGTTACTGGATCATTTGCTCTACAATATATTTATTTAAAAAATTCAAGTCTGTGGGGAAAGCAAACTTGAACTGTTTGACATTGGTCAACAGGCTGCAATTGCCAGAGCATGTTGGCAGTCATCCACAAAATCAGTCACAATGTCCTGTTGACCCAGTTTGAATCCTGTGTTGAGATTATACATACCCTATTATTTGGATTCAGCTTTGGTTTGGGGAATATCATTTCCAATTTATGCAAGTTTTAATTCTGTTTTCACAGCTGTTGACTAGCTGTCTTCTTACTGCTTCTATCTTGAGAAATTTATCATGTTGTATTCCCTTCTGTTGCTTTTATTTGGCATTAGGAATAGGTTTACATTTCTTTGCCAATACTACATTCTAAGCCTCACACAAAATCCTCTCATAGTCCTAAGAACGAAGCGTGGTGGCTATTGAGACATTTTAGGATCATATTAATCCTCCTTCTAACAAAATAAGGTTGATTTCTTTTCCCATGTTCTTTATCCTCTATGTTATAGTTTTTCCTTCACCAGTCTAAACACCTTCTCAGTTAGTCCTGGTGTAATTTAACTGCAATTTAAAACAGCAACAGTGACTAACATTTCATGAGGCAGTGTGTGAAATAAGGGCATATTCTGTCATTCAGCTTCCTCAGCATCTGTTTAAAACCCAACATCAATTAAGATACACAGAAGGATCTGGTAATTTTTTTGATATACACATCTTAATCATTCACATGTCTACTCTTTTCTATAACCACGCAGGCAAATAATTCCACAGACATCCAAGTAGTATGTGTCAAAATTCCACCAGATTTGTAATTATTCTCTTTTCTTCAGATCTGGTATATGCAAGCAATATATACTAACTGTTTATAGGTGACATGGTCAAGAGTTAGATTAACTATTCCAAACTGCTTAGGCTAAAAAAAAAATCTCCTACTCTTTTCTTCCTCTTGTGGGTAACTTAAAACTGATAGGTGGTATTTCACTAGTTTGTGGATTGGTGTCTGCTGGGTCTTCTAGTGTAATGCTTTTTCTTGGTTTTTTGTTACTCCTGTAAAACTGTTTTACCAAAACACCTATTTCCTCACTAAATTAAAAGAAGTTCACTTGGGAAAAAAGTGTGTAGCTCTTTCTCTTTACGCAAACCAAAGGTTCTGCAAGAGTGAAATCTCTTGGAGCCTTAAATAAAAGTAAAATGCCCAGGCAAACATGTGGCTTTGGGACCAGTGTTTTGCAATGAGTAATAAAGCGATTGCATTTTTCCTATGGATTTCTGATATATTTTCCCCTAATATTCCAGGACATGTTAATTTTTAAAAAAGTATCTTTATTTAAAATATTTTTGTATAAATGCACACTAGTGAAATAATATTCTTTTATTTATTGACTAATAAATTAAAAAAAAATTCCCAGGGTAAAAAGATTTAATTGAATTCTCCTTGGCTTGCACATCAGCAAATTCAATAAGTCTTTTGTAATATGAACTAATTTAAAATTTCTCTGTAATTTTTATATGCCAGAATCCAAGTCAGTTATCTTACAGTGATATTGCAGTGCTGGACAACCAAACAATTGCAATACAGGATTTTTGATGCCTAAAACTACCTAGATTTCACTGAATACAAAAAATGAAGTGACATAACGAGACAATTTTTCTACCAGTCACAGTCAAACTGTAGTTAATTCAACTTTCACTTTTTTTCTTGTAGCTGTTACTTATATAAACTTCAGGAAAGCACCAAACATTCACTTCAATGGACTAAGCATATGCTCAACTGTTTTTCTAAATAAGAGTGAATTTAAACACATTTAGGAAAAAGCTGGAGGCATCCTTGATTGGTTCTGAATTGGGGTTTTAATTAGTAGGTTTGTTTACATGTAACTGAAATTTGTACTACAATCATGTTATTATATATCTCCTTAAGGAATTGAAGTTCATCCAATCATAAAACAATAAGAAAAACCAGCTTCATTGCTTAGATAGAACTACTAGTTTACATAATTAGTGTGGAGTAGATGTCTTTCCTTCATAAACCCTTTATCTAAATCTCCTGTGTAACTGGTACCCTAGATTTTTTAACAGTTGAGAGTGAATTATGTAAAAAAAAAAAAAGTTTCCTTATTTCTTCTAACAGCATATCATAAAAGAAATCATTGGAACACAAAATATCTGGCCTCACTAGTGTATTCTACCTCAGCATACCACTGCTTGCCTTCTGTTTTCATGCTCGAAGCCCCTTGTCTGAGCTTTCTGTCTTACTGATTGATTTCATATATGTTACAGTCCTGTCTGGAATCTTCTGGAGTTGAAAAGTCCACAGTCCCACTAGGACAGGGAATTACTTACATGTAAGTTTTGTTTCTTGTTGTTATGTTTATGATGGCATGTTTTCTTGTGCTAACAACAATGGTGAGAGCTGGAATATTTATCAGCAGAGAAGTAACTGAAATATTAAAAATAATCAAAACCTTAAATACAACGATCCATTGCTAGTACATACATTTTCAATTAGACTATGACTGAATATTTAAATGACAGTAACTGTGCATGTGTGTGTATAAAAGGTGTTTATACAACTGTAGTGTGCCTGACACAAAATAATGTTACTCTTACAAATATAGATGTCAACTATATGATACCAAATTTCTATCTGACATAGGATTTCAGCAATACTTGTCAGGAGATATCATATAAACAATGTTATTATTTTTTGGATCAATTTTCAGCAGACGTGATGCCTTCAGATTTGTATATCAAAATATATTTTGGAGTGCATGATTTTTTTTTGTTTGTTGAATATCCTTTGAAAAAGTTTCAGAAAAAATGACTGCTGCCATGGTCTTCCCTGTCTTATGTTTGACATATGTTTGATGTATGATAATTGTTTGACAGGATAAGAATGTAAGTCTTTAATTGAACAGTTATTGGTTATCAAACAAAAGACCTTAACAGTAGATAGTATAGAAGTACTTTTGCTGATGATTTTGCTTTCTTTTTTCAAGGAAAAAACTCAAACCAAAGAAATAAATAAAACCACTATAAATAACTTTGCACCTTTATACATGTATAAGGGTTGAGCAAATAATGAAAATAATATTCTTGATAACTGCACAAATAGCCTCATGTAATTTTGCAAATGTTCCCTCTTTCACCTATGTAATCAGTGACACACTGCAATTCTTGTGACATCTAGGTAATTGAGTGGTGAAAATCTTATGATATGAGACAAAATAAAATAAAAAGACATCATGCATGATACAGTCATATAATACATATACAATAATTAGAGAAAACCCCTCTACTTTTGTGAAGTAACAGGGTAAATTAACAGTTATCTACGAATTAAAAATTACCTGTTTGTTAACAATCTACAGTCAAAAATATTCAGTGAGGAAATCTGTGAAAATTCAGAGAAAAAAGTTCAAAAAACAAGCTCTAAACCTATGCATTTTAATATAGAAATTATTAATGACTAATTATTCACAAAGTCTGATTTCAGGCAACATTAATGGATAATCTTCAAAATTAATGCCTGAAATTATATATTTTGATTTCTACCAAACCCTGAGAAGTTAGATACCAAGATCTCATCTTTAGAGGGTTAGAGTGCCTAAATGGCAGAGGCAGGCTGAAAAGCCCATTCATAAACTAAGTTAAACAAACAGATAGAGGTTGTTTGATAAGCAGAAAAATACAAGCTAAGCCTCCTTTGTTCATTTGTGTCCTTTATGCCGTATGCTCCACTTTCTTTTGGACAACCCTCCAAAGGTTGCCACCCTAATGACAAATCCATGGTATGGACATTACACACATGTTCTCTTGTGGTAAAGCAACTGTCAAAATGGATTGCACAGTGCCTGACATCTACCCTTTCCCCCCAGATACATACTTCCATAAAACTTCAATCACTTTTTCAAATATAGCTTAAATTAGCCAGCCTGCATAGGAATGGACAGAAAACATGTGGAAGACATAGGGATGGATCCCTTAAACTGATAAAAAGTTCTGAGACTACTGAAATTAATTGAAGTTGTAGGAAGAGCTTGGAAAACTTCTTTCTTTCTCTTTTTCTTCAATGAATGACTCCTTTCTTAAAAAAAACCCATAATTTATGGAGAGATAAAAAAAAGTGGAAGATCACAGTAATATGCAGACCATCAGTCCATCAGTTATCTTCTTCAAGCCACAGATGGTAAATTTATGTGGGCTAACAGTTGGTAAATTTTTCTAATACTGAAATTAAGACCAATGCTGGAAATAGAAAACCATTAAGAGCATTGCTGAATTATGTAACTGATTTTTTTGAGTACCTTAATGTATTAATTTGTAAAAGCTTATAAGAGCATTCTGTATTTCTAATGTAATCTCGACTATTCCCAAAGCATTCTTATACAATGCTAAAAAAAATAATCAAAAAAATAAACTTTAAATGTCTTTGTGATCACATCACCCTTTTTCCAATTTCTCAGCGGACTGTAGGAAAAATTCTAGATCATTTGCTGATAAAAACTGCTTCAGCTTGTGTCATTCAGAATTTGAGAGCCCTGGGGCCCAAAATCTGTGGGCACTGTATTAGTTTTTTTGAAAAAAATATTTGTTCAAGCTCATGAAAAACATTCTTACTCTTTTTCAACATTTTGTAGAGCATATACAACCAATCCATAATAATTCTGAATATCAAGTTATGAACAATAATTGTGAAAAGCACTTTCATGGTTTGAAGTTTTTGCTCTCAATAAATGCTAAAATTAGTGAGAGAGGAAATATATGTTTCCTATGTTGAGTATTTATCAGCCGTCATCCAAGAAGATCATCATGAATGCAGCTGGCTCTCTGAGTCTCTCAAACAACACTGATTTAGATTCTATCAATCAACCTTCCTCCCACTGAAGAGTACCTCCTCAGCACATACAGGATGACCTAACTCGCTGCCAGTCACAAACTTATTGTTAAAGAGAAAAGTTACTTCTCTGATAAGTTTACATACCTTTTTTTTTCCTCTGTAAACTAGGAGGCTGCTACACTACTGTTCCTCAAATCTAATGTTCATTTTGCCAACATACAAAGTCAATATCACCTTACCAACTCAAAATTTCTGCTTATCAGCCTTTTACATCATGGCAGGGTTAGGAGATCCATTTATTTCCTCTTGAAAATCTTTTTTAAGCCCTTGTTGTAAATGGTACATTGTGCTATGCAAAAGTCGGATCTCCAGAGGAAAGATAAAACTTTATTTGGACTTCTAACAAAGAGCAGGAGGAAACATTTTCAAAAAAAAAAAAAAAAAAAAAAAAAATAAAAAAATAAAAAAAACNAAAAGAAATGTAATCATTAGACAAATCAGTACCAGCTGTAATGAACACCTGAGACCCTTAAATCCTATAGAATGAAAGTGGCTTTTTGGATCCTTCTCTAATAATATGAAAAGGGGGGGGAGGTATCATTTAACTTTAATTTGATTACACCTGCAGCATACTAATTCACTGAACAGTAACCCAAAGTTATATCATGTTGTCTTTTAGTTCCTTTCTAGATAACCTAACTGCTGGCTGTTGAAACAATTTTTTGATTCTTTTGGGTGTGTAAACACTACTAACCATTACGAAGCCAGTGCATTAGTCTAGCATTTGGGGTTTAGGTACTTATTTTCATTGCAAGAAAAACTGTTTCTTTTTTCTGAGTATTATTCTTACTTCATTCACTGTCATAGTATTAACTAACAATCCAGAGTTTTTTACCTTTCTTTTTTTTTTTGGTCTGTTTGTCTTAGTTCTGTCACTGACCCTAAAAGACAATATCAAAAAAAAATAGGATGTGTTACTGGTAAATATACAGTGAAAAACTGATTTCTTTTTGTTCCCTCTCACTCATTCAACTTGATTGGAATTAATTCAAATTCATGCAGTAGTGTGAGAAACAGAATTAAGGCTTATCCTTTTGTTTTTCTTCATTTTTGTTGTTAGCCTCCCTACTTTTTCCAGTACTAGATTAGAGAAATATGCAAAATGGATATATAAGGAAAAACTTCTAAACTTCTTAACCATTCTCTAACTACTGACAGCAGAAAAAAAACATGCAGATTTCCATAATTTCTTCTTTCATGTGTTGCAGTTTAACAAGCTTCCAGTTTAACCTCTAGAGTAAGAAATAAGCATAATAGAAAATGTGCATGACCTGAGGACAGGACTTGGAGCCAAGAATTTATGGTAATAATCACAGATCAGATGCCCTCTAGGGTTTGCCCTCTCTGCTAAAAAGAAAAAGATACTAAATTAATTTCTTTTCACTTACTTATCATGTGTGGTTGCTAGAGAATTTGTGAGACATCTTAAAAGTTTTGTAGACTATTTGAGTTCAAGGAATGGAGCTTGACAAAAGAAGAGCAAATAATGTCTAGGCTTGCAGTCTTCCTGCTGGCTTTCCATTTTTCTGTTTGAGTTGTGCCCAACCTTTAACTTTTTCAAGTGGATTTTTGTTAAAGGGAGATCAATGAGGGAAAGGAGGTCAGCCAGATAGAGGAGAAGAGAAAAAGAAAGGAAGAAAAGAGTGGAGAATGGCATCAGTGGGAGTGAGATTGAAGCAATGACTCCAGACAGAGTGGTGTGAGTTGGAACAAATAGCTAAGTGATACTAAGGGTATTCAGTCTGAAAATTATACATAACCTGGACAGAGTCATTGCGCAAAGGTTCCCAGGTCAGCAGCAAGCACTAGCCAGCCGAATTACATTTCCAATGTTAAGATTTTTCTATCTGAAAGAACATCTGATCAGCATAGAATGTTAACAGAAAGGGAAAAGTGAGTTATGGCTGCAGAAATATTGCCTTTAAAATTATTCTCAAGTCTCATTGAATATATCATGTTAGGATTGGTACTTACTTTAAACTTTAAAGTGTGAAAACAGCTATACCTCAGGAGTCTTCTTTTTTTTTTTTTTT